>CM062810.1:60283001-60632383 GCA_031772625.1 Pinus tabuliformis | reverse complement strand
GAATATCCTGACTCTCTTGGATCCAATCTTGGCTCTCGGAGTCTTGCTTGCACCAAACATCACGCCAGCAAAAGATAAAGGATGATATCCATACAAAGCATAGAATGGTGACATACCAATGGACATGTGTTGTGTAGTGTTGCAGTAGTAGTCTCCCAGAGCAGCCACTTCAACCATCTTTGCGGCCCACTGACATAGTTACCAAGTAGCCCTGCAGCCACTTGTTAACTATCTCTGACTGCCCGTCCGTCTGTGGTGATAACTGGTACTTGGTGTCAACTCCGTCCCCACCAATCAAAAAAGCGAGCCAAAACCCGCCCATGAAACAGCTTCCCTGTCACTGGAGATGGTCTTAGGAAGACCATGTAGCTTGAAGACCCCTCTGAAGAACAGCTTGGCCACCTGCGCTGTTAGTGTCGGATATGTGAAAAAATGTGCGTACTTTTTCATTCGATCAACGACGACAAAGATACAATCCTTCCCTGTACCATGGGCAACCCTATGATGAAGTCCATCGAAATACACTCCCATTTACCCTTCGAAATGGGAAGAGCTACAATAATTCTGCGGATGGCTCATCTCCCCCTTGTTCCTCTGGAAATATCGCACTCCCGGATATGCTGGGAGTACGGCCTCCTTGAGGCCCTTCCATGAGAACCTCTCTCTAATGGCCCTCTGTAGTTTGGTAAACCCCTGATGGCTGGCCAACGGTGAATCATGTGAACTGAATATCTTCTTCTTGAGCTGAGATCCCTCATTCAGAAGATCCGGTCCCCCTGTAGTAGATGATCTCATCGACCACCCTGTACCTATCATCCGCCACCTGCCCATTCCAAAACCCTCACATGCAAATCTGTCCTTGGAGTAACTCTACTAAGAGTCGAGCCCTCCAGTATGTGTCCAAGCTCATAAGAGACAACATGGTGGTCTACGTGAATGGGCATCTGCTACCACGTTGTTCTTACCCTTGACATACTCAATTTCAAAGTCATAGGCTTGTACTATTTTCTACTCCAAAAAGAACCTGAGGCTGTTGTGATCAGTCCTCACCCTGAACCTGTTACCCACTAAATACTACCAGAATTTGGCCAATGCGTGCATAATGGCCAGCATCTCCTTGTCTTATATAGAATACAACCTCTCGTGCGGAAGGAGCTTCCGACTCTCAAAGGCTATAGGGTGATCTCCTTGCATCAACACTGCGCCAATCCCCTCTCCTGACGCATCATACTCCAAAACAAATGGCTGCGAAAAATTCGGCAATGCAAGTACTGGGCAGCTGCTCATAACCTCCTTGAGCCTGTCAAAGGCTCGCTGTGCTGTATCCGACCAACTAAATGCCCCCTTCCTCATCAGATCTGTAAGGGGGGCAGCAAGCTGTGAAAAAATCTTGACGAACTTCCGGTAGTAAGTACAAATGCCAATGAATCCCCGAAGTTCTGTCACGTTTCTCGCTCCGCCATTCTCTGATGGCCCTGATCTTCTCCTTGTACTCTGACTCCATCCACCCCTATGATGTGTCCCCAAGTACAACATCTCTGTCAACCCAAACTCACACTTGGAGAGCTTGGCATAGAACTTCTACTCCTTCAAAGCGCAACACTTCTCAATGTGCTGGAGATGCTCCTCCCAAATCCTATTTTAAATGGGGATATCATCAAAGAAACCAACACAAACTTCCTCAAGTGACGCGGAAGATTGATTCATGCAGGACTGGAATGTAGCTAGGGCGTTGGTTAGCCCGAAGGGCATCATCAAAAACTCAAAGTGCCCATAAGACACCTAAAGGCGGTCTTGGATTGTCATGTTCCCTCACGCGAATCTGATGGTACCTAGATCTCAAATCAATCTTTGAGAAAGAACCATGCTCCTCTCAACTCATCCATCAACTCATCGATCCTGGGTATGGGATACTTGTTCTTCAATTCTTTCTTGTTCACCCTGTAGTCAATGCACATCCTCAATGTGTCGTCCTTCTTCTTCACCAACACCACGGAAGAAGCAAAAGGACTCGTGCTCGGCCGAATGTGCCCAAGAGCCAGCAACTCCTGAATAGCCCGCTCAATCTCATCCTGATAGGCCTTGGTATGCCTATAGGGGGTAGTAATCACTACCTGTATGCCCTGCTCAAGCTCAATGGTGTTCTCAAACCCCCGATCCGATGGCTATCCTGGCGAAATCTCCCCAAACACTGTGGCATACTGGTCAAGGATGGACTGTATCTCCGGATGTATCGTCTGCCCTGTAGTCCCAGCCTCTGATGCATGCAACTCCACTGCCCACTCTACGTCTCCCTTCCGGAAGACTACCTCCATCCGATGAGCCGAAACAGCCTGAGGTGGATATGTGTGCTGTCCCCGTATCTTCTCATGCCTCCCTATCTTCTCATCATCCCACTCCATCTCTAGGGTCTTCCAATCTGTCGTGACCTTCCCTAGAGTGATAAGCCACTGAACACCCAGTATCATGTTGGTGTCCGGAATATCGACCACGAAAAAGTGGTCAGTCAGTGTGTAGGTGCCCATCGTCACTGATAACTCTGGGACATAACGAGCACACACCATGGTCTAATCTCCTGGGACCAAAACTGAAAATCCATCAAAGCTCTCGGTCTGTATACCTCTCCACTCAACCATCTGTGCATTGATGAAGTTGTGGGTTGCCCCACTGTCAACTGAGACTCGCTAGCCACGTACTGTCCCTCGTGTTAGGTAAACTTGACTCAGGATAGAGTCAAAATTGACCAGTTAAACAGTGATGGTTTTGGGGCACTGGTATTGTGCACCCATAGTATTCTGCCTGTGGTATTATATGTAATGAGCTTATAAAAAGCTGGAAGGACTTCATTGTAATGCAAGACCTGGAGTGAGCAGTGAAGCTCACCTGGTCGGATTGGCCAGGGTTTTGGCCAATGCTAATGAGATCTTATTGGTGTTTTTTTTCCCTAGATTTGGGGTTTTCCCAGATAAACATTTGTTTATGTTGTTGCTGTTTATATTTTATATTTATTCCTCTCAGTAATTATTTATGTTATCAGTAAATTTCTTAACAACTGGTATCAAGACAGATATTGGCTTCAAAGGGATTCTTTGATGCCAGAGGTTTATAGTGCCTTATGAGATCAATGTAGCCTTTTTTCTTTGTTGGGGAAAATAATAGTGGAACAATCGTACGCAGAAGAACCTCAAGGAGAATGTGCGAAAGATAGTGCCATAACTGCTAGGGATCGCAGTGCATTTACGATATTTACCGGTTTGGAACATGCTGACGAATTGTTCCATGTGGTGATTTAAAGAAGGTTAGCGGAAGAAAATTGTTCATGCGGTTTTGAAAAATGTTCGTTTTATGCTACTGAGGCCACCGGTGCTGGAATCTATGAGGTTCTCGTCGGACTCGTAGTTGTAGCGGTTTGATAGAAGTTTTTGAGCAAATCAAATTGAGAGAGGATGGATCAGAATCGCAGCAGCAATTAAAAAAAATAAAATTAAATTAATGAAGTCAAAATTATTGCATGTAAATGGGCATATTACTGTAAGACCTGGTAAGGCATGTGTACCTCTCAGTGATCATCAATAAATTCTGGGTTAGACCTAGGTGATAGGGGGGATGTCGGGTTAACAATACCCCAGGTAAAAACTCTGAGGGGGTAAGGCTAGAGTGAGCGGGATTGTCTCACTTAGCAGGTTTGGCTAAGTTAGTTAAGAACCCAAGTCAAGTTTAAGGGGGAATTGTTAGGTAAACTTGACTCAGATTTCAGATTTTCTCAGAGTTGGGAAAGAAAATAAGAATGAAAAATTAGAGCTTGTGCATACAGATGTATGGGACCTGCTCAGTATCATCTCTCGTTATGTTACTTTTATTGATGATGCAACTAGAAAAACTTGGATTTATTGTATTAAGAATAAATCTGATGTATTTGATACTTTCAAATTTGTTTCGGTAGATTAGATTGAGACAGGAAGAAATTGAATGTCTTAGATCAACATGGAGGTGAATATTGCACAAAGAGTTTGATAGGTATGGTTCAGAGCATGGAATTCGCAGAGAAAGACAGTTCCAAGAACACCACAAGAAAATGGTGTGTCAGAAAGATGAACAGAACAATCATGGAGCGTGCAAGGTGCATGAGATTGCATGCAGGATTGCCTTTACAGTTTTGAGCAGATGCTGTAGATACTGTTTTTTATCTAATAAACAGAGGGCCTTCAAGTTCCTTGGATGGTGTTCTGGAGGAAGCATGGACAAGTAAAAAGGTAACCTACTCTTTTTTAAAGCCTTTTGGTTGTGAGGCCTTTGTCCATATTGATAAAAAAAAAATCATATTACTATAAGACCTGGTAAGGCATGTGTACCTCTCGGTGATCACCAATAAAGTCTAGGTTAGACTTAGGTGATAGGGGGGATGTAGGGTTAACAATACCCCGGGTAAAAACTCTGAGGGGGGTAAGAGCTAGAGTGAGTGGGATTGTCTCACTTAGCAGGTTTGGCTGGAGTTAGTCAAGGAAACCCAAGTCAAGTTTAAGGGGGGAATTGTTAGGTAAACTTGACTCGGGATAGAGTCAAAATTGACCAGTTAAACAGTGATGGTTTGGGGCACATGGTATTGTGCACCCATTAGTATTCTGCCCTGTGCTATTATATGTAGGAGCTTATAAAAAAAAGGCTGGAAGACTTCATTGTAATGCAAGACCTGGAGGTGAGCGTGAAGGCTCACCTGGTCGGATTGGCCAGGGTTTTGGCCAATGCTAATGAGATCTAATTTTAAGGTTGGGTTTTTCCCTAGATTTGGGGTTTTCCCAGATAAACATTTGTGTTTATGTGTTTATGGTTGTTGCTGGTTATTTTTTATATTTATTCCTCTCAGTAATTATTTATGTTATGCAGTAAATTTCTTAACACCCCGTACGCATAGCGTCAAATACTTGGGAACTCCTCGCAATGCTACAAGGGCCCCTTCGGTAAGTGCAAAATCTGCACCACCTGTTGTTGGCGGTGGAGGTGGCAAAGGACCCTGCATGGCATGAATATGTCTTGCCTCCACCTCATCGTCCTCATCCTCTTCCCCGCTGCTCTCGGAGAAGACCTCAATAAAATGTGCTTTGCCGGCAACACATCTATGTCCAAATGCCCACCTCCTGACAGGTAAAGCACAACCGCTTCTTCTTCAGCTCCCTCCTGGCATCATCATCAATTTGTGCTCGTCCTGGATTCCCCTTGGGAGGCAGAATCCTCACATCCTTCCCCTTAGGCTGGAAAGTCTGTCTCTAGGGGTAAGGTGTCCGGGTACTGGGTAAGACATCCTGTAAGTCCCGGGTCCTGCTAATAGCATCTTGGAGTATGGCTGGTCTAGTGGATCAGATTAAACCCAAGTGGCTCTGTTAACACCTCAACATACATGTAGATCCTCCGTGCCACGAATAGATCTGGCACCATCACTGAAACCCTCAAGAAATCTGCAATGTAGGTCTCTGGGCTCCCGGTCTGTTTGAGCCTCGTCACTCCACAAAGTGTTGGTCTGATCCCTCCGATCAAACCTCTTCTCAATCTCCTGGTGAACTCGGCATATGTCGTCACTGTGGAGTGTCTGAGTCTAACCATCCCATGGAACCACCAATCCAGGGCCTCACCATCCGATGTAATGTCGCCATCTTGATGGCCTCTGTCTCCGACATATGGTTAAGCTGGAAATATATGTCCAGCTTCTCCACCCAAGACTTTGCCGAAGTGTTTAATGAACCATCAAACGTGGGCAAGTGGAATCTACTAGCTGCGTGGTGGGTGTCACCATCATGATAATGCCAATATCCTTTGTGATGGTCACGGGGTCTATTATCCTGCTGGAGCTGAACAAAGTCTCTGAATGAGAGAGCATCCCTGAACTCCTGCCCATAGGCCTGGTACTTTGCAAAATAATCGCCCATATGACCGGGCTCTGCCTCCTGCTGGGCTCCGACCTCCGTGTCTGCTCCTAAGAAAGTGGGCATGGTAGAGCGTGTAGGGGCATGTGAGGCCATCTGCGGAGTAGTATCATGCTGAGTGGCACCCTGCTCTAGCAAATGGTGGGATGTACCTGATCCCTCACCAACCTGGAAAACCCGTGGGTTCTCACGCTGTCTAGCCTCCACAGCTGTGAATCTCTGCCCCATCACCTCAATTTGCCTCGACAGATCCTGCACTGATTTGAGGAGCATGTTCGCAAATCTCTTCCCGTCCTCATCTGCCATCGGATCCTCCTGCTCTACGTCCACCACAGGCTCCTCCTGTTCTGTGTCCACTACCCGAACACAGTCTCCCTCTCCGTAGGTATTCTCCAACCTACGCTCAATGTATCTATATTTCCTACCTCTGTTACAGATGTAGGGCTTCTCCCTCGGTGTCATAGACTGCTAGCGCCACAGGTTGAGCCAAATCTATGCTCTGATACCACTGTAATATCCCTTTTTAGGGATAACCCTCGAAAAGAGCAAACTCCAACTAGAAAAACACACAAGTGGTATAGAAGTCGGGAAACTCAACATGATAAAAATAACAACAGTGCAACAGACAATAATGTATACATAGAATATAAGCAGATACTCAAGAAATGCAGAGAGAAATGCTAAGCCATTTTATTATAATGAGTAAGGGACAGAGTACAAGAGGTGATCAGAAAGATAGCACCTCGACTTGCACAAAAAGTGAAGAAATACACTCATAACGGTAAGGAAATGGCCCCTCTCTGAACTGCGTCCAAGCTACCGGAGAATTGTTGTGCTACTGTTACTGCTAGAATCAAATGAGGTTTTGGGGCTACTCCCCTCCTCAGAAAATGCTGGAAATTTGGAATCAGCCTCTGCTCAATAAACCCAGAAAGCTTTTCTGAAATAGCTAACCCCCGAAAATCACCCCCTTGAGGATCTACGCTGTCCCTCAAGGCTCTGCGTTGCCACTGAAGTAAACCCACCAAGACGCTGCCTGAAACTCTGCAAAAATCCTCCAATATTCAAGGGCTGATCCTTTGCTCAATCTCCCAGCTCAAATCCTCCACATAAACCCAATCTGGAACTCCTAACAGAAGGAACTGCGTCTTCCTCTCTCAAGACTGCACAGTCATCACAATGCCCAGTTCCTCCTCAATCTCCAAAATCGATCCTCCCGCAAAAGACTGATGAAACTACCTTGCCCGAGCAGGCATTCGAAGTCCCCCAAGGCTAAGGGTGAGATCTCCGAACAGAGACACTCGATGCACTAAATAGTGTTGCAGACAGGCTAAACAGCCAGCATGCTCTAAGTCGAAGTGACTAGCTCAAATGTAACATAATCCAATGCCAAAATGAGGAGGCTCCTCTCTCCTTTATAGCATTGGCCCCTCTCAAAACCCTAGACCTCACCTCCTCCAACGTAGCCATCTCTTGCCACGTGCTCCTCTCCATCTGCGCAGTCCCTGCAAGTGTCTACGTGGGCCCTCTTCTCTACATGGTCCTATGGCCTCCTTGGCTCCCCTTTAAGTTACAACGTTGTGCTACTAGGGAGTGACTTTATTCTAAAAGTGAGTTGTATTCACCTTTTTATTTATAAATAACTATAGAAGGCAAAATTGAGCAAAATCGAATATTCCAATTAGCCATGGCTAATTAGGAATATTACATAATTTCTATACGAGGTTAAAACCTACAACAAGGTCAATGGAAAAAACTGTCAAATTATTTGATCTTCAGAAAGTCAGTTGTTCATTACAACATTTTCCAATCATATGATTCAAATATTCCAAATTCAGTGGATTCCTTCGAATGAGAAAATATTGGATTTGATGCTGACAGAAGACTCATGGTTTGAGACCTTGCGAGAATTGATGAAACACCATAAGATGAGGAAGATGGGCCACCTGGGTTGCTTTTCATTCATGGAGGGCACACTGGAAAGATTTCATATTTATTGTGGATTTCTAGTGTAGCAGATGGTGGAGATGCAGGGAAGAAAGAAAGCAATGTTTTGATACCGAGCCATATTTCCTACCAGACCTGTACAAGAATATTTGTGCGTAGACGTTTCCCTTTATGCACAGGAAGATACTTAGTGTAGGCCAAACTTATATGTGAGGACGCAAGAACTATGAGAACATGCCAGCAAAAAGAAATAAATGGAGGAAACGAGCTAGAGAGAAGATAAAGCAATTACAAGCATTACTTTTGTGGCATATCAAATGAATATCTAGTAAAGTCAATGGTAAATGATTTGTAGATGAAGAGAATGTGTGAAAGAATGTGTTTCTGACAAAAAAATTTAAGGAATACATGTGTTACCTTCTTAGGTCATATATTGAAGACAACACTTTTTGTAAAGCAAAGCACAAATGAATGAATGGACTATAACAAATTTTGAGCATGCTTACGATGCCCCAAAAATACTTAAGAGGCCACGAGTTTGCCTATTTGAAATCCAAATGAAACATATCGAACAATCAAGGAGAGTAACACAGAGATGACAGGTAGCGCAGGGATGGAAAAATTGACAGGAGATAATGGAGATGGAAGAGGCAGAGGTGTTAATTGTTAGGCCTGAGATTAACAGAGAGGTCACAAAATTACACAGATGTTAGTAGAACACACTGATGCCAGATAAGTGTGTTACATGTTAATATTCATTTACCAGATGCGCATTAGATTGAATACAATGCATAACTTATGATATATTGATGGAAAAGTATATAACACATTTACATACAGGTATAACCTTTCACATTTGACTAATGGTGCTTTATGAAATGTTATTCAAAACCTGATCTATGGCATAAGTTACACAAAACCAATATGATATTGCTTACACTACGTGACAATTGACAATAAAAGAAATTCAAACTGTGGAAAATGATAAAGAATAATTCATTATGAACAACTAACACTGAATAGTGAAGCTTTGGCCTTTTTTAAATAGATTACTCTTTACTCGAGGTCAAACTAGAATTTCGTTTGGAGAGGAATCCAATGAGAACAATTTTATTTCTCATGGAGTCGTAAACCCTATTGGGATATTGCTAAAGGTAAAAAGATTATTCGTATTGCACTACAATAGATCGTGTTATCTTATATGCTTATTTTTGCACACTTGGTGGATCATTCAATCTCATGTAAGCTTGTTCAAGGAAGAGCACTTAGTAGTATTTGCATCAATAACTATTCCTATTCAAATGATGTAAAGTTTAAAAAGATAGGTTGTAGTTTCAGTTCTTTTCCAGTGCCAATCGATTCAATTAGATGCCTAAAGAAATTTTGTTCTAAATCAAGGGAGCCACTAGTCACAACATTGGTTTTGAAAGATTGTGATCTTGGTGTAACTCTCATCTAAATAGATCCTTATCTTAGTAGATATGCAGGAACCATGTTTTGGTTTGAACATTGAGAAATTTTTATTCTAGACTACAGTGGTGAGGTTGACTTGCAACTTGAATACTATGAAAACTTTTTGAATGCGTGATTGGCTCAAGATAACAATGTTGCCACAATATACCATTCAGTCATTGACAAAGAACAGGGGGAGAAATGAATGGACACAGAAAGGGGCGCATATAAGCTAAAGGAAGCAAGTGCCAATGTTGGCAATTTTCTTATAGTCGCAATAGAGTTTTTGTATCACATGCAAAGGATTGTTTCAACTTGGTGGATGATTTGTAAAAAAATCAAATTTTGTCTAAAATACCAAGGTTCACTGTAATTGAAAATGTATGTTCAAATAAATGTTTTGAAGATGAATTGTTGATGTATAATCATTGAAGAGTCCATAGGGACAATAGTTATCTAGGGATCTAAAATTTCTTGTCAAGAGATCAAATGTTTCAAGCATTTTTTAGATTTTTGAGCCAACCAATACAGATGAGAAAACAAATGATATGATGTTAGTGTCATTACCATAAAGTATCAGAGGATTGTGTGAAAGAATATTGCAAGGTTTTTCTTAGATCAAAATATTGAAGCAACATTTTGGTACATATATAAATAAGGGTTCCTTGACGTACAAAAAATCATACAAACAAGATGAAATGAAACCATATTGATGGGTAATAAATATGAACCATGAATTTAATAGTGGTCTATTATAATGTTGATGATGAACTTGATGAAAAATGGTTTGTAATTTGTGCAATGTAAGTTTTTTTTCATTGTGAACTGCATCCCCTTGCCATTGATGTCAAAGGGGGGGTACGTAAAGGAAAGGAGAAGTGATTCTCAGGAAAAAAGGGGGAGGATCACAGTGTTACCATCAATGCCAAAGGGGGATATTGTATGCATTGATGGCAAAGGAGCAGTGAGATAAGTCTTTGATGTCATTGATGTATGCACAAATGATGAGGTGTTGTGATTCTTGTTCTTATGCTTGCTTGACAGAAGTGTGGTCACCATATGTGTGTGAGGAGGTGCAACTAAGAATAGCTTGTGAGTAGCAAGGTAGAACAGAGGTATAGAGATGTTAATGTTGCATATATTTTCATGGAGATGTTTATGTTGCGTATATTGTTGAGTTGTTTTGTTGTTAGAGACGTTGGTCATGATGTAATGCAAGGCAAAGACATGAATAAGATGTGATGCAAAGGGTGATGGAAAAGGAGCAACAAAGTAGGATGGCAAAGGGTGTCATTGATGGCATGTTTTTCTTGGAGCTCTTATTTTTCTTACATGTGTTGTGTAATTGGTTACATATCCTTGTTGGTTACTTATGCTTGTTGGTTGTTGATGACAAAATGTTGTAGAGATTGTTATGTGCAAATATTTTTGTGATGCAAGGCAAAGGCAAAGGAAAAAGAAAAGGAAAATACAAAGGCATGATACAAGCATGATAGGAACTATAATGCAATTCATTTACTTTTCAAATCGATTTATAACGTAGGCCATCTATTATCAATAGAGTGTTACCCTAGATTGTAATTTGGTACTCTTTCAAACAAACCGCATTACTATGAGTTTGTTTATGTTGCCTATTATAATTAATAAATATGGCTTGTGTTAATGCATATTTCAAATTCATCTTATGGATTTTAATATTAAAAGGTTGAAAGAGTGTTGAAATGGAAGAGACACCCTTGGAATGCAAAGACACGAGACTTATCATTTCAAATTCTTGTATGGAATACTAATAGCCAACAATGCTTGTTTGTAAAAGTGTGTAAGTTGGAGGGTTGCGATGCTAGAGAGTTAGAGAATATGAGAATTGATTGAGTTATTGTTCATTAGTTACCTGGAACATATAAAGCATGAGTGAAGCAAATTTGACGCAGGGTTACCCCCGCTTACACCCGCATACTCACACTTGTCCCAGGTATTTAACTCTCTAAGGAGTCAAAATCTTCAACCTCTAATGGTTAAGGCCCTATTCATCAGTTCTTTTATATGAGAACTCAATCACCCCTTATAAACCTTAGTTTAAGCCTTATCCGTGCTTTAGGCTTTCATAGCATTGTTGCCGCATATATATAACAAACCCCTCCTTAGACCACGGTTAATGCGGACTTAACCACAAAACCCTTTATCGGTGCTTAACTCATTATAACCCCTTTATCCTTTATAATGGTGGACTTATATATGAAAGTTCACATATTCGCGCTTAATCCTTTATAACTCATTTACAAAGGAAATATACGTAAAACATACCTTTCCACCTTGGTACGGCCTCTGCACAGTTCTCGAGGTTTCCCCTTTATCGTTGATCGCAATCGGGTATCGGCTCCTCCGCGGGCTTTCGTTAACACTAGATCTATCGCATCTGATATGCGATAACGCACTATCGGATCTCAAATATTATTAACCGTGCCTCAATACTTTATCAAGTCCACCTTTTCCATATGCCTTATCGCATTTCTTCTGAACTCCGCATTACACAGGAAATACACAGAACGTTGCTCCAAAGCTCAAGGCTAGAACTCAAATGGAATTGAGTCTGCCTCTATAGGCTTTTGGGTACGCGTCTTTCAAACCTTTCCTTCAGCGCTCCACTGATCTTTGACCACATCCAATCGCTGATCAGTGCTTTATCGCTATCGGCTCATTGGAATTTCACAGTCCACCAACCTTTGACCTCTGTCTAATGCAATTGCGATTAGATCGCGACCATTGATCGGTTTTTGATCCAACGGTCGATATCATTTCCCGATGCAAAGTTGCCCGACAGTCCTCTGTCGTTGATCTACACTTAGTATATCCAACGGTCTACCATGAATTTAGATAGACAACCGGCACAGGGGTTAACCGCCCGATAAAGCGGTTTCCCCTCACTCCTCTGCTACTACGTGTCCTCCGATTAGTGGAATCGGAGCCAAACGGTAAAAACCGCTTACGGCTTTCCTTCCACCCGAAATCCACTTCTCTGCCTTTGAGAACTGCTCTTCGCCAATCCTCAGTGATTGATCTGGACCATTGATCTATAAGATCTAACGGTTCCTATGTATCACCTCTTTACTTCTCCACTCAGCCCTTTTCCTTTGTTTTACGCTATCTCTTCAGCGTTTCTCTATGGGTTTGGTTATTTCTTTAGGGTTTCATTCTTTTCACTCTTCCGCTTCCTCTGAGCTTAACTCTGCGAACTCTTACTTCACTACCTCTATAGAGCTTACTCTATTCCTTCAGCTGGATTCAAAGATCTCTTATGATTCCTCTAAATCATTCTCTCCTCCGCGTGTTCTGCAGAATTCTACCTGCAACCCTGTTACAGAACCTACGAATTCATATGTAATTCATTCATAAAATACTCATTTCACACATTTACACAGCTAGGAATAAACCTTTGTATACATAAGTATAAACAAATGATTACATTCAAGACTCTGTGTCTCTCACAGGCCTGATCTTCAACTATCAGTGGCCTCCTCCTCTACTCTGCCCGTAGGCTTACATTTATACCAGAAAGCTCTGTTGAACTAATTCTGGTTCCCCTCCTAAATCTACTAAACTGACTCCTAAATCCTCTATGTCCACTTCTAACTTCATTTAATTCCTAAAAACTCTCTCTCGTTCCTTGAATCATGAAACTGCTTAAGAGTTATAATTGATTTTTAACTCTTTTGTCTTTATTAACCACTCATGTTCTCATTTATTTGAGAGCATTTACAAAACATCTCACATTATCTAATTAATTCCTATTCTATGCACTCAAAAGCCTAAATATTACATTAATTCATCACTTAGGAATCCAACTTCCTTAAAATACATGACCCCCTATGTCTACTTAATTACAATGATTTTCTCTTAGGTTGAATTCTCCTACATTAGACTCCCAAAGTAGAAAATATTCATGATCTCCTGATCATGTGTCTTTTGATATTTGTCTTCCTGGATCCCATACTTTGTTTTGTAACTATCCAAATGTCTTGTTCCTTTGTTGTTGTTGTACTTCTGCTATCTTTTATTCCATCTTGTTCTCTTTGTCAATCAAGTTCATGCTCTGATTGATCATCCTTCCTGCTGCTATCATTTTCCTCCCTATGGCCTGTTTCATCATCAGCTGCCACAATTCTTCAATTTCTTTTTCCAGCACATCTTTGGGCTGGTCCATACTCTGCCACTTACTTCTTCCTCTTTCTCTTTGCTTCAGGTTGTTGTTGCTGTCCACTAATTCTTCAAACTGTTGCTGGTTACTTCCACTTTGTAGCTGTTGGTTTAATTTTTTTTCTTCTTTTGCTCTTGTTCCAACTTTTGCTTTGCTTACTGCCTCCTTATCATCCTTACCCTCTTTCATGATTATTTCTGTCTGCTCTGAATCATGACTTTCCAGCATTCTCTCTAGCAATTGAGCATCTCTGTTCCATGGATTAAATTCTTCCACAGAATCTTCTTCTTTCATCTTTATTTGGCTGCTCATCTGTGCCAAATTTCCTCTAGCATTTGCAACAAAACCTGCACTCACAAAACACTTGTTAAAATAAAAAACATAAGACTTCTATTCCTTACCTTCCTTTGGCAACAATTCAGTTTGCTACTCTATTTCTTTCTCTGTTGTCATCACATCAGTATGATGTGTTGAATTCTCAAAAGAACTCATGAGACTGTCAACTAGTCTCTCCTCCACATCATCTGCTCTAATGATGTCTTCCTGCTCTTGTCCACTGTAGTGAACTCCTTCCTTTGCAGTGTCAATTTGTTGAACTTTCATTATCATCTCCTTTTTCTTATGATTGTCATTCATGACAATTCTTTTGTCTTCCTTTTTCAGTAATCTATCTTGAACATCTATTATCTGTTTTTCCAACTCCCTTCTTTGAAAATCTAATTTTCTATATAACTCAATAATTTCAATTGGAGTAGAATTTGGAAATTTTACACAATTTTCCATACCTTCCTTTGTTATTGATAAATCATCAGATGTCCTTTTTCCCTTTGCTAAGTTTTTTGCATAGACTTCTTCTTCCTTAACATCTTTTAGTAGATGTCTTTCTCTTTTTCTAACTATCTCAACAGCTTCCACGGCTATTTCCATTGTGCCTATCATCATGGTGAATTGATGATCCTTTACTATGTTGTTAAATAATGAATCCACACATGTGAGGATTGTTTTATAGATGAGGAATGACCCATTATAGAGTTTTGTGAACCCAACGTTTCGAACTACCAAGTGAGTCCATCATCAGGGGATGCGTCAATAGATATTCACCAGATTTTAATGATTTATCCAAGAGTTCTATTTAGGGTATATATAGGTTTTTAAAGAAAAGATATATGAAATTTGGTCGGCCATTATCTTGTTAATTTTTCATTTATTATTATTATTATTTAATTAACTTATTAATTTGTTTATTTAATTAGTTTAATTAATAAGTTAAATGGATTAATTAATTAATTTTATTATCTATTGAATTAATTATTATGTTTATTAATTTTAAATAAAATTAATTATTTAAATAATTTGTTTAGTTAATTCATTAATTTGTTTAGATGATTAATTAATTTATCTAATTAATTAGTTAAAAGAATAGATTAATTAATTAATTTTATTATTTATTATTTATTAATATGTTTATTAATTATTAATTTATTAATTTGACTAATTAATTAATTAATTAATGAGGTAAAGGGATAAATTAATTGATAAAGTTTTATTATTTATTGATTTAATTTTTTTTATGTAAAATTAATTTTTAATTAATTTGCTTAAAAGATTCATTGATTTGTTTGATTAATTAATTAAAAGAATTAATTAATTATATTATATTATTAATATGTTTATTAATTTAATTTCATGTATTTATTTGTTTGATTAATTATTTATATATTTTATTTGATTAATTTATTAAATAAAAATTAATTAATTAATTTTTATTTAATCAATTAATCAATTAATAACTTAATTAATTGATGAATTAATTAATTAATTAAGCTTAAAAGATTCATTGATTTGTTTGATTAATTAATTAAAAGAATTAATTAAGTTTATTATATTATTAAGATCAAAAGTATCTCTCTATTCTAACTAGCTCAAAGAAGAAAATTAATATAGCAAAGATTAGAACGAATTCTCATGAGCTCCATAGTGAAACTGGCCGCTGGGCAGTTCCTAAAACGCCATGGATGGAAAGGATCTGCCATATTTGTGAGAAAAGGAGCATCGAGGATGAAAACCACTTCCTCTTAGAGTGCCCTGCATACAACCACATTAGATCTCAATTTCACAACCTTTGTTACAATACTCACCTTCCTAGCCTTTTACAATGCCAAAATTATAGTGAACTCGGGAGGCTTCTCTCCAAGCTTTTTGAGCATAGGAATAAAATCTTAAATCAAAATAAATAATTTGTCTTTTTAGGTCCGATAGATCATTATTTGGTCTCAGCGGACGTTAACCATCATCATCATCATCATAATTTAATTTCATGTATTTATTTCTTTGATTAATTATTTATATATTTTATTTGATTAATTTATTTTATTGATTAATTAATTAATTTTTATTTAATAAATTAATCAATTAATAACTTAATTAATTAATTGATGAATTAATTAATTAATTAATTAATTAATTAATTAATTAATTAATTAACTGATGAATTAATTGATTAATTAATTAAGCTTAAAAGATTCATTGATTTGTTTGATTAATTAATTAAAAGAATTAGTTAATTTTATTATATTATTAATATGTTTATTAATTTAATTTAATTTATTTATTTCTTTGATTAATTATTTATATATTTTATTTGATTAATTAATTTAATTAATTAATCAATTAATAACTTAATTAATTAATTGATTGATGAATTAATTAATAAATTAATTAAATAATTAATTAACTGATGAATTAATTAATTAAGCTTAAAAAATTCATTGATTTGTTTGATTAATTAATTAAAAGAATTAATTAATTTAATTATATTATTAATATGTTTATTAATTTAATTTCATGTATTTATTTCTTTGATTAATTATTTATATATTTTATTTGATTAATTTATTTTATTGATTAATTAATTTAATTAATTAATTAATTAATTAATTGTTATTTTATAAATTAATCAAGTAATAACTTAATTAATTAATCAATTAATTATTAATTGATGAATTAATTAATAAATTAATTAATTAATTAAGCTTAAAAGATTCATTGATTTGTTTGATTAATTAATTAAAAGAATTAATTAAGTTTATTATATTATTAATATGTTTTTTTTCAGAAGGAAAAAATCGGCATGTTATATATTGAGTAAGATATATTGATCATGTTACATTGTGGATCATATGCTTGGAGATCCGGATGAGCGCGTATGTAGTTGTAACTGATAGTAACAGAATGAGTGCCTGATATAGAAAAAGACTGCATATGGGGCGACATGAGAGTATAAAAGAGGAGAGCAGAAGCTATGCATAAAGCGGAGAGAAATGAGAGCATATGTGTCGACCTGTAGTCAAAGTGATATACATCGTCTGACGCAGCAGAACCATGGAGAAACATGAGGAAAACAAAAACTATAACCGCCATATAGATGGCATGTGTGAGACATATACAAATATGCATAAACCTGTGCGCGCATGGGCAAGAAGCGTCGTTCAGTCAGCCTGAGAGGGCATGGATCCCATGATAAGGGGCAGAATAGAGAGCAACGGCAGGCAGGAGGCCTGAAAAATGCATCGGTTGCGCCATGTCCAAATATTCCAGCAAGTGAGGCAGAAGAGAGCTTGTCTGGCGGAGCTTTGGTCCGCCCACCATAAAAAGGCATCCTGAACGGAGGAGAATGAACAGTGAGGTAAACTGAGAAGAGTGGAGAGATCATACCAGATTGCTTGAGCAGCAGGGCATTGAAGAAACATTTGTAAGTTGGATTCATTCTCCTGAAGGCAGAGAACACATCTACCAGGCCCGTGCCAGCCTTTCCTCTGTAAAACATCCCAGGAGAGGTTTTTGTCGAAGAAGAGTAGCCAAGAGAAAAGGATGGTTTTTAGAGGGCAAGGGGCCTTCCAGAGCTTAGCAGGAAAAAAGGAGGGGAGAGGGGGGAGGTCAGCAATGGAGGAGGAGTAAATTTTTCTGACAGAGACATGATGGATATTGGAGTCGGTGGACCAGATAAGGGAGTCTGTATTGCCGTGTTGGACTATCCCCTGGTGAGAGAAATGGGAGGTGAAAGAGAGCCATAGGGGGCGGAGAGGGGGAGGGATGGCAAGTTGGAGGTCAGTTTTCCAATTGGGATTAAGGGATGACCAGGAGTCAATGAGGGAGTTCCACGTGAATAAGCCCCTGGAATGGAAGAAAAGGAGAAGAGAAGGGGGGATCATAGATTCCAGGTTGTAGAGGGTGGGGTCAATGCCGATAAGGATAGAGGAGCCAGTAGAAAGAGTCCATTTGAGGTGTTTCCTGAAGAAGGGGAGAACCTTTTTGAAACAGAGCCAGATGGGGGAGCCAGAACGAATGCCAAGAGAGGATCGGTGGAACCAGAAAGCCAGAGGCCGGCCTTTTAGGTACTTCTGTTTCATCAAGAGACTCCACGGTCCGTTTCCAAAGAAACCCCTATGTATTGATTTGCATATGAGCGCTTTGCCGAAGTGATGCATATCGAGGAGGCCCCATCCGCTTTTTTCTTTGGGCCGAGAGATGGAACTCATCTTAACCAGATGGAGTTTTATTGGTGTCGAACGACCGCTCCATAAGAAAGTAGCGGCAATGGAGGTCAGTTGCTTGATAATGTAAGATGGAAGAACAAAAAGGTGGCACCAATAAACAGACAGTTGTGTGAGGACAGACCGAATGAGGATGTATCTGCCTGCAAGTGTGAGGAGGCGCATTTCCCATTTGGAGATCTTGTGGAGGAAGCGGTCCACCAGCCATGCCCAATCTAAACATTGCGTTCCCAGTGCTTTGAGGCGAAAGCCTAGGTAGGTGAATCCGTCTTTTAAGAGGGCAGTGTTGATTCCAAAGCGGTCAGCTATCCATTGGGCGAGAGCAGGATCCGAATTATTGTGATACAAAACTGATTTTTCACAGTTGATGGAGAGACCAGTGGCAGCTTGGAATCTTTTGAAAAGCAAGAAGAGGAAGATCCAAGATTGCTTACAGAGCATGGCGAAGAGGAGGATATCGTCTACAAAAAAGTTGTGGGAGAGGGAGATGTCCCTGCATATGCGGACCGGCTTGTATCTATCTTCACCCACGGCATGGTTGATGTGAGAGCTGAGGCAATTCATAACCAAGATAAAGAGGAGCGGAATTTCATGTATTTATTTCTTTGATTAATTATTTATATATTTTATTTGATTAATTTATTTTATTGATTAATTAATTAATTAATTATTATTTAATAAATTAATCAATTAATAACTTACTTAATTAATTAATTAAGCTTAAAAGATTCATTGATTTGTTTGATTAATTAATTAAAAGAATTATTTAATTTTATTATATTATTAATATGTTTATTAATTTAATTTCATGTATTTATTTCTTTGATTAATTATTTATATATTTTATTTGATTAATTAATTAATGATTATTTAATAAATTAATCAATTAATAACTTAATTAATTAATTAATTAATTGATGAATTAATTAATTAATTAATTAAGCTTAATTGATTAAGCTTGTCATGACGATGAATCACACTGGTTGGTTCGAAACGCGTAGACAAAAGATTGGTTATGTGATTTTGCCGAAGATTATCTAAACAATGTTATGGATCACAGAAGTCTAAATTCCTTAATAAGCTTAAAAGATTTATTGATTTGTTTGATTAATTAATTAAAAGAATTAATTAATTTTATTATATTATTAATATGTTTATTAATTTAATTTCATGTATTTATTTCTTTGATTAATTATTTATATATTTTATTTGATTAATTTATTTTATTGATTAATTAATTAATTGTTATTTAATAAATTAATGAATTAATAACTTAATTAATTAATTAGTTGATAAATTAATTAATTAATTAATTGATGAATGAATTAATTAATTAATTAAGTTTAAAAGATTCATTGATTTGTTTGATTAATTAATTAAAAGAATTAATTAAGTTTATTATATTATTAATATATTTATTAATTTAATTTCATGTATTTATTTCTTTGATTAATTATTTATGAAATGATCGAATGCAAAATTGAAGATTGTTCGACTGCGAGATTTGAGGCCGTGCCCAAATACGTATTAAAGCTGGAACAGAGTGACAATGACTCAATATCCATATCATTGCTTCGGTGTACGGGAATGGATTTATTTTGAGTCAAATACTATTCTATTTATTAAAGTGAGCATCTTACTTTTATTTTAGGTTCAATAATATTCTACTTCTTAAAGTGAGCATTTTAGTTTTATTTTAAGTTAAATCTTTTATTTTAGGTTGAATAATAGAATCCCAAATTTTACAGTCAGTAAAAGCAGAGTGCTCATACCTGACATATGCAACATACTATAATTTAGATTATGATTTCAAAAACATAAGAAAATATATTCGAATGAAAAATGGAGGCTGCACCTCCTTTACCTAGTAAGACTAGAATTTTACATAGATTTACTTGTTTCTATTTTTTTTTTGACGTTTGCAGAGAAAAGTAATTTCCTGAACTTGCAGATGTTGCAGAGTAAAAATATTAGTTGCGGAATAAATGTGTGGACTTACCAACCCTGCATTAAATGTTTTTTTGTTTGAATTATTTGATGGGCTGGGGAAGTTTTAACTCCCACTCATAATTTCATTTAATGCAAAGAAAAACTTCAAAAGACGGTTATTGTCAGTTTAAGTGGTTGAGTTTAATTTTCCAACCTTTTATTAAAATGAATATTAATTTTCTATTAAATTAAATAATATTATGTAAATTAATTATTTTTTTCAAAAAATGCTGATTAACTGTTGTAATGTTGTAATCTATTATATTATAAATATTTTAATTTATTATGTTTTGTTTAAATAATATATTTTAAAATAAATTTTATTTAAAATTTGATAATGATTACTTGGAATCAAAGTCAAAAATTAGGAACTTTTTTCAGTACAGAAGAAGCATGACATAGCTGTATAAAGAATCCATTTTCCAAGATTATCACCATATTCGTGTCATGGGATTTAAAATTAAGTAAAAAAATTATCATTAAACCCTCCCAATAACCACAATTATACCTCATTGACCAAAAATTCGAAACTTAGACTAGTAAAACTGATTAAAGTAAAAATCAAATCTTGAATTAGTTAAACTGTAACCGATTAAAGTGGGAATATTGTTTCATTTCAATAATATTCACCGACAGAAATTCGTTTTATTTTATTAAATGCGTACTGCGATATCAAATTTATTAAAGTGGGCATATTCATGTTATTTTTAATTAAAAAATTTCATACTGCTAGACATATCTTTTCAATCAATGTCATTCCCTGTACTTAAAGAAATTCAGCTATTTTAAATATTTACGAAGGCGAATTATATTTTTATGCCCACATTTATTTTTATATCACGAGAAGCGATTTCACAAAATTAGTTTAGCAAATAAGTAAAGAATGATATTGATCCGTACCTGCATATTTGTTATCCATTTTCTCAATCTAACTTGGATTTATTGATACTCAATTTTGCTTCAGGATAAACCAAACGATGCTCTACCGGTTGTTCATGAAAAAGATCTGTGGATTTAAGTTTATGCTTTTCTCTTGGCTTGAGAATGTCAGGCCAGGTTAACTCCAGAGGTTATTGAGCGCAAGACAGAACTTGTGATTTTATTCATTAGACAATTATTATTTATACATATACAAAACGGATCAGTTCATCTTCTAGATGACTGTCCAGCTTCACCTCATCCGTTTCGGATTAGGTGTCAACATTCCCCCCTTAATCTGAAGGGATGTTGGTGAGTCCAAGCATCATTCTGAATCTTTCAAGCTTTTCTCTTCCAAGCGCTTTGGTGAAGATGTCTGCGATTTGCTCATTTGTGGAACAATGACGGAGATGGATTGTTTTGGCCTCAACATGATGTCGGATCAGATGATATTTAGTATTGATGTGCTTAGTACGATCATGGAACTTTGGATTCTTGGCCAACTTTATTGCAGATGTGTTATCAATCATGAGTGGAGTAGATTGTATTTGTTTTACTTGCAAATCTTCAAGAATTTTCCTGAGCCACACAATTTCTTTTGTTGCTTCAGCTGTTGCCACGTATTCTGCTTCTGTTGTGGAATCTGCTGGTACTGATTGTTTGCGTGATCTCCAGGAGACAGCTCCTGATCCAAGACTCATAGCATATCCTGAAGTAGATACCCCAGTTTCTTTGTCTCCATCGAAGTCTGAATCAGAGTATCCAATCAAGTTGAAGTCGTCCACCTGTGTATACTTGATTCCAAGGTCTTGAGTTCCCTTCAAGTACCTTAGAATTCTTTTTGCAGCAGACCAATGTCCCTCACAAGGCTTTTGCATAAACCTGGAGAGGATTCCAACAGCAAATGAAATGTCTGGTCTGGTAGTAGTGAGGTAGATGAGACTTCCTACAAGCTGTCTATACTTTGTTGCATCCTCAAATTCCTTTCCTTCAATAGATGTGAGCTTCAAGTTTTGTTCCATTGGAGTAGAAAGGGGATTGCACTCTGTCATGCCAAATCTGTTTAACAAATCTCCAATGTATTTCTTTTGAGAAAGAAATATGGACTTTGGATGTTGGGTTACTTCAATGCCAAGATAGTAATGAACATAGCCCAAATCAGTCATTTCAAAAAAATTTCCTAATTCTTTCTTTATGGATGCAATATAGCTTTCATTGTTCCCTGTCATTAAAAGATCATCTACATATACCACAAGATATACAACTATTTTGCCAACTTTCTTGACAAATAAAGTTGCATCATCAAGATCAAAATGTTTGAAGTTGAGTTTCAGAAGATGCTCAGTTAGTTTTTCATACCAAGCTCGTGGTGCTTGTTTGAGGCCATACAAGGACTTCACAAGTTTGCATACTTTGTGTTCATGTCCTTTCACAGCAAATCCTTCAGGCTGGGACATAAAAACATTCTCTTTTAGATCTCCATTCAAGAATGCAGTTTTTACATCCATTTGATGAACTTTCCAACCGTTCTGAGCAGCTAGTGCAAAGAGTGTCCGGATGGTGGCCCATTTTGCTGTGGGAGCAAAAGTTTCCTCATAATCGACCCCTTCCTTCTGTGCAAAACCTTTTTCCACAAGCCTAGCTTTGTGCTTGTCAAGTGAGCCATCAGCTTTGTACTTGTTCTTGTAGACCCACTTGCAGCCAATTGGTTTGGTTCCAAATGGAGGATCAACCAGCTTCCAAGTGCCATTCTTTATGAGGGCATCATACTCCTTCTGCATCGCTTCTTTCCATTCATCATGAGAAGCAGCTTCTTTGAAGGAAGTTGGTTCAAAATCTGTAGACAAGTTCAATTCACAATCATAAGTAACATCCATATCAACAGGTGAATTAGAGTTATCTACATCACCTCCATCTTGTCGGTTTGTATTTCTGGTTCCTGTTTTTCCAATTTCATCAGGATGAACACTTTCAAGTGTCTTTGTCAGCCACTTTGGGGGACCTTTCTGAGATGGTCCAGGCTGTTCTGTTGATTGAGTTGGGACTGAATCAAGATTAAGTCTCCCAATTCTATCAATTACATCACTTAAAGCATCATCCGTTGTTGGAGTGTCATGCAGGGGAGATTGTTCTTCAGAAGGAGATTCCACATGTTGATCTAGTATAGGAATCCCCCCTTCAAGATGTGGAATCTAATTATCAAACTCTTGGAATGATTTCGGTTTTGTGAATCTATCCAAGCGATCAAGTTGCCGCTCAACAACACTGTCAGATTTGGATGATTCAAGAAAAATGACATCTCTAGATAAAACAAACTTTTTATTTACTTCATCATAAAGGCGGTATGCTTTAGATGTGTTTGAATACCCTAGGAAGATACACTTACGACTTCTAGCACCAAGTTTGTTTCTATGTACCTTTGGTATTAAAGCATAACAGGTGGAACCAAATATCCTGAGATGTTTTACCGAAGGAACATGTCCATACCACAATTCATAAGGAGTCTTGTTTCTTATAGCACTAGATGGACATCTATTCTTTATATATGCAGCACATAGAATAGCATCAGCCCAAAACATTGTCTTTACATTTTTGAAGAAAAGCATGGATCGTACCATATTCAAAATTGTTCTGTTCATTGTTTCAGCTACACCATTCTGTTGAGGATTATAAGGCACAGTTGGTTGATGTTTAATCCCATGTTGGCGAAGATAGTGTTCAAATTCATTTGATGTATATTCTTTTCCATTATCAATGCGAATAGACCCAATATGAGATTGTGCATCATTTTCAATCCATTTATGAAAATTCTTGAATGTTTGAAAAGCATCAGATTTGTTCTTCAAAAAATAAACCCAACACATTCTGGTGTAATCATCAATAAATGTCATGATATATTTATTTCCATTTGCAGAAGGAACGGGCATTGGACCACATAAATCTGAATGAATAAGTTCAAGCTTCCTATGTGCTCTTGAATGTGAATCATGAAAAGACTGTTTGCTGTGCTTTCCTAGAATGCAGGCATCACATTGTTTATGTTTTCTAGGAATTGTAGGCAAACCAGCAACACCATTTTTCTTCAACAAACGGAGACTATCATAGTTTAAATGTCCAAATCTAGCATGCCATAATAGACTTGATGGAAGTGTACCTTCATCATGATGAGAAACATATGAAAAATGTTGTGCATGAGCAGAGGTTCCTTACAGTTTAAGAAGTCTTTCTTCTTCTATACCCCTCATGACAAGTGAATGGTCAGATGCCTTTCTTACCTCAAGCTTTCCATCAAACATATGAATGGAGTGACCTTGCTGGCGGATGTGGACCAGGGATAGCAAGTTTCTCTTGAGCTGTGGGAGATATAGAACATGATCCAGAAGAAAGTCTGGAAGACCAAGCAGTTTAAACCTGATTGTGCCAAGCCCTGATGGCTTGATTTTTGACTGATCTTCAAAGTATACTGCTCCATCAACATTGTCAGTGAAATCTTCAAAGAAATCTTTCCTATGAGTCATATGACAGGTTGCTCCTGAATCTAGCAACCAGTCATTTTTCGAAGAAGCAAGTGAAGCATTAAACAAATCTTCATTTACTCCAATGTTACATTGTGCCTCAATATAGTGAGCGGATTCAGGTGCTTTACCTTTGTCTGTGTCATCAGTTTTACCTTTCTGTTGATTTCTTCTCTGCTCAACTTTGTCCCATGGTAGCTTGCATG
This sequence comes from Pinus tabuliformis, assembly GCA_031772625.1. Lineage (NCBI taxonomy): Eukaryota > Viridiplantae > Streptophyta > Pinopsida > Pinales > Pinaceae > Pinus > Pinus tabuliformis. Next base: position 60,607,690 of record CM062810.1, on the reverse strand, counting down.
TAGAAGCATCATGTGATCCATTTCGTTTGCAGCGAATGCAATGCAGATCTGCCTTTTCTGCTTGAGGATGTCTGCCCCCCCTGCCTCTGAAGTATCTTCCTCTTCCTCTTCGTCCACCTCTTCCTCTTGTAGAATCTTGAGCAGGATGCTTTTCTTTATGAGCAAGGCAAACAGTCTCTTCAGAAGATTCAGGGATTGTTTTCTTTCCAAAGGTTTTCTCTCTTTCAGCAAACTTTTTCACAAGAGTGTCAAAGGTTATATCTTTAAGATTTCCATTTGCTTGTAAAGACTCAAGATAGTTAGAGTAGGTAGGATAGAGTGCTTTGAGAAAGGCAATAAGAGAGATATCCAGCTCAACCTTAGTGGATTTAATATCATGCACTATAGACTTTATTTCAGATGCAAGAGTAAGAAGATCATTATTTTTCAGTTCAAGAGTGAAGAGTTTAATCATGCGCTGAACAACTTCAAGTGCAGAATGTGTATCATAGAGTTCTTTCAGCTTTTGTAAAGCTTCAAAGGCAGTGGAATAGGATGAAATATGACGACTTACTTCCTCATTTACAGATGCTGCGATCAATGCAAAGGCTTTGCTGTTCTTGTTTTCCCAAATGGCGAGTTCTTTGTCTGATGTGGGCTGCACAGGGTCTCTGTCTTCTTCTCCGACACACACACCTTTCCACAGCTCATTGTAGATGAGGGTGTGTTTTACCATCCGAGACCATTCAGAATAGTTCTCCTTGCCAGTGAGAACTATTCCAACCATAGAAATGATTGAATGCATTCTGTAAAAAAAAATATCTCTGCTAAAAAAAAAATTCTGTTGATAAAAGACTTCTGCTGGGAAAAAAAAAAAATCTTATGCCACAGCCTTATGCACTTTATGCCATAGCCTTATGTACTTTATGCCACAGCCTTATGTAACCTCTGTATGTAACAATGCATCAGTTATTAAAAACAGTCTTTTACTTGAGAACAGATTCAATGGTGTTCCATTTTCCTTCATACATCAAAGGCTCTAAAACATTTCATAGAGCACTACTGGAAAAACTTTGAAATAGTGAACTAATGTATGAACAGCGCATTCAAAAACTCAAACATAAAGTCTTTTGGACAGCGCATTCAAAGAACACTGTTTGGACAGGTTTTTATAAATGCTCAACTTCATTGCAACATTGAGTTTGCCAATATTAAACATAGCCCTGCAAAATTTCAACGCACAAGGGGAATAACATACACAGTCTCCAACACACAACTTTCACCGAAATTACCAACGCATAACCATGCACCAAACACCATTCAAAACTGCGCGCACTGAATGAACCATATACTACTCCCTTCAATAAAAAAAAAACGCAGTCACCATTACAAGGCAACAACCGATGCCGAGAGCAGAAATATGATACCATGTCAGTCTTCAATAAAAAAAACGAAGTCACCATTAAACGCAGTCAACCATTACAGGCTTCAATACATCAATACGCAGTCTTCTTGCGTTGCTTCAAACAGCCAGATGCTTCTAAACCTCAACCAGATCAGCGTACAGAAAGGGGTAAAGCTTTAATGATTGATGAAAACTGTAAATAAAGAGATGACAGCCAATTTTCCTATAGTTTTACTTTTAAAACTTCTTAATCAACCTCTCTATTCGAGAAGCATCTTGCACAACAACGAGCACAGCGATTGCTTCATTACCATGTCACTGCTCTTCTCCTCGTTGTCCAATACCACCTCGCTGCGGAACAATGAAAAAGACTGCTGTGGAACTTTCAGTTCAACAATGAAAAAGACTCTTCGAACTGTGAGATCTCTGTGAAAAAAAAAAGCAGCAGCGTCTTGAATGAAAAGGGCGCTATTTTGGATCTGAGACAGTTCGATAGTCCACGAACGGATCGATGGCGTTCACCTACAGTTTGCATAGCTATATCCCTAAAAGAGCTTTCACATCAAATGCTTTGACGCAGGTCATGGCCTTCAGGTAATGTAGAATATGCAATTAGTGTTTCAAAAAAAGACCAGCGGAAAGGGAGGGCGCAGTCTCTGGCAGTCAGAGAGCGCAGGGCGTTCAATATCAATCTGAAACGCATCAACGTTCATAGCTCAGGAAATACATTCAATATCAAAACGCATACCAATTACTCATGGTCTGAGGGCGCAGTCTCCATGTCAGGACAGAGGGCGCAGTCTTCAGCAGTGTCAGGGAATCGCTCAGGATGATGCAGCGCTCAGCAGGAGTTACACTATTTTGGGACCTGTGCTCTGATACCATGTCAGGCCAGGTTAACTCCAGAGATTATTGAGCGCAAGACAGAACTGATGATTTTATTCATTAGACAATTATTTATTTATACATATACAAAACGGATCAGTTCATCTTCTAGATGACTGTCCAGCTTCACCTCATCCGTTTCGGATTAGGTGTCAACAGAGAATATAGTCATACCGATAGGGATAAATCTGTTGGTGTAAAATTTGAAAAATGTTTTGTATTTCAAAAAAATTTATTTTGATATATAGATTTTTTAATTTTTTTTATAAAAATAGATCTAAACTAATTGTTTAGTTTATTGTTAAAATTATATTTTTAAATATCTAAATACATATAATGATTTGAAAATTGGATTGTGTAAATTATACTATTTCAATTTTCTTTGTTAGATTTTAGCCAAAATAATAAGATTAATTGAAATGTTTTAAAGTGTTTTAACTATCAAAATTTATTTATTGATGATGATGATGATGATGGTTAACGTCCGAATGGTCTATTGAACCTAAAGAAACAAATTATCTATTTTGATTTAAGATTTTATTCCTATGCTCAAAAAGCTTGGAGAGAAGCCTCCCGAGCTCACTATAATTTTGACATTGTAAAAGGCTAGGAAGGTCAGTATTGTAACAAAGATTGTGAAACTGAGATCTAATGTGGTTATATGCGGGGTACTCTAAGAGGAAGTGGTTTTCATCCTCGATGTTCCTATTCTCACATAATTCTCACATATATGGCAGATCCTTTCCGTCCATGGCGTTTTAGGAACTGCCCAACGACCTGTTTCACTATGGAGCTCATGAGAATTCATTCTAATCTTTGCTATATTAATTTTCTTCTTTGAGCTAGTTAAAATAGAGAGATACTTTTGATCTTCGAGGGTGGGGTTGATGACCTTCTTATAATAACTTAATTTTCTTTTAGTCGCTAAGTCTTTCCCACACCACATTTTTTTTTTGAACTTAGAAGTAACAATATCTTTAATGTTATTTATGTTTTGCAATGCATCATTTTCATTGATCTCCCAATAATTTAACCAGGCCCTTGTGTCTTTATGCCATCCTCGATTTTATTTGATAATTTATTTTATTGATTAATTAATTAATTGTTATTTAATAAATTAATCAATTAATAATTTAATTAATTAATTAATTAATTGATTGATGAATTAATGAATAAATTAATTAATTAATTAATTGATTGATGAATTAATTGATTAATTAATTAATTAAGCTTAAAAGATTCATTGATTTGTTTGATTAATTAATTAAAAGAATTAATTAATTTTATTATATTATTAATATGTTTATTAATTTAATTTCATGTATTTATTTCTTTGATTAATTATTTATATATTTTATTTGATTAATTTATTTTATGGATTAATTAATTAATTAATTGTTATTTAATCAATTAATCAATTAATAACTTAATTAATAAATTAATAAATAAATTAATTAATTAATTGATGAATTAATTAATTAATTAATTAATTTAGCTTAAAAGATTCATTGATTTGTTTGATTAATTAATTAAAAGAATTAGTTAATTTTATTATATTATTAATATGTTTATTAATTTAATTTCATGTATTTATTTCTTTGATTAATTATTTATATATTTTATTTGATTAATTTATTTTATTGATTAATTAATTTAATTAATTAATTGTTATTTAATAAATTAATAAATTAATAGCTTAATTAATTAATTAATTAAGCTTAAAAGATTCATTGATTTGTTTGATTAATTAATTAAAAGAATTAATTAATTTTATTATATTATTAATATGTTTATTAATTTAATTTCATGTATTTATTTCTTTGATTAATTATTTATATATTTTATTTGATTAATTTATTTTATTGATTAATTAATTAATTGATGATGGTTAACGTCCACTGAGACCAAATAATGGTCTATCGGACCTAAATAAACAAATTATCTATTTTGATTTAAGATTTTATTCCTATGCTCAAAAAGCTTGGAGAGAAGCCTCTCGAGCTCACTATAATTTTGACATTGTAAAAGGCTAGGAAGGTCAGTATTGTAACAAAGATTGTGAAACTGAGATCTAATGTGGTTATACGCGGGGCACTCTAAGAGGAAGTGGTTTTCATCCTCGATGTTCCTATTCTCACATATATGGCAGATCCTTTCCGTCCATGGCGTTTTAGGAACTGCCCAACGACCTGTTTCACTATGGAGCTCATGAGAATTCGTTCTAATCTTTGCTATATTTATTTTCTTCTTTGAGCTAGTTAAAATAGAGAGATACTTTTGATCTTCTAGGGTGGGGTTGATGACCTTCTTATAATAACTTAATTTTCTTTTAGCCGCTAAGTCTTTCTCACACCACATTTTTTCTTTGAACTTAGAAGTAACAATATCTTTAATGTTATTTATGTTTTGCAATGCATCATTTTCGTTGATCTCCCAATAGTTTAACCAGGCCCTTGTGTCTTTATGCCACCCTCGATTGAGCCTTAGGTGGTTTTGGCTAGAATTTAAAGCTAGCTTAGGAAGTCTATGATCGTCTATGTTACTGATTTTGTGCTTGTACAACAAAAACCTAAGCATAGCTAGGCTCTCAATAGGGGAAAGACCTGCTTCTATAAGGAGAATAGGATAGGGTGTATTACTTTCTTTGATTAATTATTTATATATTTTATTTGATTAATTTATTTTATTGATTAATTAATTAATTAATTGTTATTTAATAAATTAATCAATTAATAACTTAATTAATTAATTAATTAATTGATGAATTAATTAATAAATTAATTGATTGATGAATTAATTAATTAATTAAGCTTAAAAGATTCATTGATTTGTTTGATTAATTAATTAAAAGAATTAATTAATTTTATTATATTATTAATATGTTTATTAATTTAATTTCATGTATTTATTTCTTTGATTAATTATTTATATATTTTATTTGATTAATTTATTTTATTAATGAATTAACTAAACAAATTATTTAAATAATTAATTTTATATAAAATTAATAAACATAATAATTAATTCAATAGATAATAAAATTAATTAATTAAACCATTTAACTTATTAATTAAACTAATTAAATAAACAAATTAATAAATTAATTAAATAATAATAATAATATATGAAAAATTAACAAGATAATGGCCGACCAAATTTCATATATCTTTTCTTTACTATGTTTTCAACTAACATAGTCTCTTTTTCTTCAGTACATTTTGCCTTGTTGTCCCTCTATAACTCTTCTCCCAGAGTTATCCTTGTCTCACCATCTACATTATTATTCTTCTGTATTTGTTCTTCATCAAATTCATTAATCAAACTCATTTGATTACCTTTCGGAGACAATATTCCTTCATTCTTCATCAGAGTAAGGTCCTGATTCCTTATCTCTATGACAGCTTCTATAGACTCATCCATAGACTTTTTCTTCTCTATGCAGTCAATTTCTTCTTCTTCTGAGAAGTTTTCCTTGTCACCTTTTACTTCTAGATCTTCATCTTCTCTGAAGATATCTTCAAAAGGTTTCTTTTCTCCTGCAATACCTGCCATCATACACAAACTATCAGTTTTGAAAACGTCTCACTGGGTGCTTTAGCCATCATATCTCCTTGTTGTTCCAAGTTCTCTTTATGACTCAGAAATTCTTCGGTGGTCTCCTCTTCAATCTCTTCAAGCCCTTCACTTGGTTGCTTGATATCTTTCCCCAACTATATATGAAACCTATCTATCTCATCTTCTTCCAAAACAGAATTTAGATTCTGCTTGTCTTCTTCCTCCTTTATGATAATATCATCAAATTGTCTTTCTTTACATGTTTCACCTGCAAACATACACAAATTGTCAGATTTAAAACCATGTGACCCTTTGGCCTCACTTGAAGTTTCAGTCTTCAAGTATTCATCTTCACTTTCTCCCAGAAGTTCTCCCTGTTCTGGTTCACAAATGGACTCTTCCATTTCCAACTTAGCTTCTTTGAGTTTTTCCATCAGCCACCTTAGTCTCTACTGTAACTTTCTCTACAACTTATGCCACTTCACTGGCTTCTTCCTCAAGACCCAACCTAGTCTATGGCTTTCCTCTAGTATCCTCCTTAATGCATCGAGTTGTTATTTTAACTCTGCAATCTCTTTGTCAATTTACTCTTAATTCATCCTCTTGCCATTTGCCTTGGCATCCTCTTTCTTCATCTTTCTTCTGTTGTGGTCTTCCTCATAACCTCTACTATGACTATCAGTAGCCATCTTCTTCTTCTCTATCTTCATGAGCTCCTCACTTACTCACTATGAGCTGCATTAAAGCCTCTACAACAACAATTCCTCCTTGTTGCAACTTACCTCACCAAGCTTTCCTCTGTACTTGGTCTTTTGGCAAGCCCTTGGTTCTCTATCTCTGGAACCGCCTTTGAGCTCTTCTCTCTACTCCTTCTAGGCTTCAACTCATCTGCACTTCTCAAGAACGCAATTGTCCTCTTTTATTTCAATCACAATGAAATACTTGGTTCTAAACACCTCTTCTTTCACTTAGAAAGTCTTTCCTTCATCCCTAGCAATTCTACCCACATCCTCTATGGAATTTCCTTTGTGATTGGCAACAATACCTCTGCAGTAACAAGTCTCCTTCTTGCTACATATGCTTCACTAAGCTTCTCTCCTTTGAGCTTAGTCTTTTAGCATCTCTTTGATTCTTTCCTCTAGAACCAATTCAGGCACTCCTTGCTCTAGATGTTGCAATCTTCTCACCTCCTTATGCTGTCACCTTCATATCAATGTTACTCAAGCCAAATATCATTCCCAAGATTTCAAAAGCTTTCTTCTTAGTTTCCTTTTGAGAATACTCTTATCCTCTTTGTCCAACCTTCAATTGGATTCTTCAGGTTAGAATTTGAGTGAATCTCCACTTTCCTCAAGGAACAACATCATGGTGTTTTCCTTATGCTGCTACTTGTGCATTAGTGTAAAAACACACTTTCTCCAATCAAATTAAAAACTAACATGTCATCTCACCTTCAAGATCTCAGCATGATCTTGTTTCACCATTCCACCTGTACCTTGAATGGATTTCCTCTGTCTCTTGCATCTACAAGTTCTACTACACATCACCTCTGTGTGCTTACTGTCTGTCAAATTAGAATCTGATCCCTCTTGGCCTGCATAAACATCTTAACACATAACTCTGTTCTCAATTCTTTCAAAGAAATGTTCACACAGAATTCCTTTGTTCTGTTTTAACACTAACTGTTTCAATTACAATTGGACTTTGATACCAAATGACGTAGGGTTACCCCCGCTTACACCCACAGTACACATGTAAAATGCATACTCACACTTGTCCCAAGTATTTAACTCTCTAAGGAGTCAAAATCTTCAACCTCCAATGGTTAAGGCCCTATTCATCAGTGCCTTTATATCGGAACTCAATCACCCCTTATAAACCTTAGTTTAAGCCTTATCCGCGCTTTAGGCTTTGATAGCATTGTTGCCGCATATATATAACAAACCCCTCCTTAGACCACGGTTAATGCGAACTTAACCACAAAACCCTCTATCAGTGCTTAACTCATTATAGCCCCTTTATCCTTTATAATGGTGGACTTATATATGAAACTTCACATATTCGCGCTTAAACCTTTATAACTCATTTACAAAGGAAATATACGCAAAACATACCTTTTCGCCTTGGTACGGCCTTTGCACAATTCTCAAGGTTTCCCCTTTATCGTTGATCACAATTGGGTATCAGCTCCTCCGCGCATTTTCATTAACACTGGCTTTATCACATCCGATATGCGATAACGCACTATCGGATCTCAAATATTATTAACCGTGCCTCAATACTTTATCCGGTCTGCGTTGTCCATATGCCTTATCGCATTTCATCTTAACTCCGCATTACACAGGAAATACACAGAACATTGCTCCAAAGCTTAAGGCTGGAACTCAAATGGAATTGAGTCCGCCTCTATAAGCTTTCGGGTCCATGTCTTTCAAACCTTTCCTTTAGTGCTCTACTGATCTTCGACCACATCCGATCGCCAATCAGCGCTTTATCACTATCGACGCATCGGCATTTCACATTCCACCAACCTTTGACCTCTATATAATACGATTGAGATTAGATTGCGACCATTGATCAGTTTTCGATCCAACGATCGATATCCTTTCCCGATGCAAATTTTCCCGACAATCCTCCGCCATTGATCTACACTTAGTAGATCCAACGATCTACCATGAATTCATATAGACAACTGGCATGGGGTTAACCGCCCGATAAAGCGGTTTCCCCTCACTCCTCTGCTATTATGTGTCCTCTGATTAGTGGAATCAGAGCAAACAGTAAGACTGCTTATGGCTTTCCTTCCGCTTGAAATCCACTTCTCTTCCTTTGAGAACTGCTCTTCATCGATCCTCAATGATTGATCTAGACCATTGATCTATAAGATCTAACGGTTCCTGTGTATCACCTCTTTACTTCTCCACTCGGCCCTTTTCCTTTGTTTTACGCTATCTCTTCAGCGTTTCTCTATGGGTTTGGTTATTTCTTCAGGGTTTCATTCTTTTCGCTCTTCCGCTTCCTCTGAGCTTAATTCTGCAAATTCTTACTTCGCTACCTCTACAGAGCTTACTCTGTTCCTTCAGCTGGATTCAAAGATCCCTTATGATTCCGCTGAAACATTCTTTCCTCTGTGTGTTTTGCAGAATTCTTCCTGCAACCCTGTTACAGAACCTACAAATTTATATGTAATTCATTCATAAAATATTCATTTCACACATTTACACAGCTAGGAATAAACCTCTATATACATAAGTATAAACAAATGATTACATTCGAGACTCTATGTCTCTCACAGGCCTGATCTTCAACTATCAGTGGCCTTCTCCTCTACTCTGCCTGTAGGCTTACATTTATACCAGAAAGCTCTGTTGAACTAATTCTGGTTCCCCTCCTAAATCTACTGAACTGACTCCTAAATCCTCTATGTCCACTTCTAACTTCATTTAATTCCTAAAAACTCTCTCTCGTTCCTCGAATCATGAAACTGCTTAAGAGTTATAATTGACTTTTAACTCTTTTGTCTTTATTAACCACTCATGTTCTCATTTATTTGAGAGCATTTACAAAACATCTCACATTATCTAATTAATTCCTATTCTATGCACTCAAAATCCTAAATATTACATTAATTCATCACTTAGGAATCCAACTTCCTTAAAATACATGACCCCCTATGTCTACTTAATTACAATGATTTTCTCTTGGGTTGAATGCTCCTGCATCAAAATTTGAGGAGAAGAAGAAGCAGACATAGAAATGGAGGTATGCAGAGTTATAGACCAGGTAAAACATCATATTGTGTTTTGAATCCCATTGAGGTAGGAGCCTTCTATGGGTTGTAGCCTGCAGAAAATTTGTGGGAATTGGAGCTTCCTTGCAAGTTGAAGCTTGCAGAAGAAATTGAGGTAACAGCCTCTTGTAGGTTGGAGCCTACAAAAAATCTAATTTAATAGAGGAAGTAGGAGCTTGCATTTGCAACACAACAATAACAAATTCATGTTTTTCTCCCTTTATGGGTTTCCACTTATATTTGGTGTCCATATGTGTTTCTTTTATGTGTTGATTTGATGATTATGGTTTACATATTACATGTTGTTCACATATTAAATCTATTGTTCATAGGTTGTTATGTTGCTCATTTAAAAGTTCAGACAAATGTATGTAAAGAAAAGTCATTTATGTCCACGAATGTACTAAATTGACCCCCCCCCCCCAAGTTTAGTAAATGTCTAACAACCTAGCAGAAGAGTGAAATTTTCCTCCATCCAAACCCTAAGAGACACCATCGATGTCCTCTTGTTGGCAAAATGGCCTAGCAAAGTCACTTCCTCCATCTTGGAAATGTTATAAATTTTAATGTCTACACCAAGAGTTGATTTTTCCAGTGCAAAATATACAAGTAGTTATTTCTGAAACTTGATAATGACTTCCAATTATGTAGATGATTATTTAGCTCTTTTAATGTATCATTAAGTAATTACATATTCAGAAATTCAACCATTGAGACAATAGAGAAATAGAGATCAAAATGCACAAAGAGGCAAGAATATTTTACCTTGTGAAATCCCACTGAGGGTGAAAAACCCAGCCAAACTTTTCCTTGGAGAATCAATGCAACAAGATATGCATAAAAATCAAAATAACCATCAATATGACCATCCACCAAGAGCCAAGTCAACCCTCCACAAAATCCAAGACAAGTGTCCTTAATTATGTGCACATAATATTTGCCACAAGGTTTGATTTACGTCTACAATAGCGCTGAAATTTGTCCTGTAACTTAGCGTCAGTCTTCGAACTATGCCACATAAAACTCTTCTGGAACTTAGACTCCTTTTATTACTAGAGTGAGGGTAGATAGAACGAATTCCTTCCTTATTTTCAGGGTTATACTCCTTGTATTCTTCACTTAGAACAGAGATATGTGTGATGATCTGAAGTGCAATCTTGTAGAAGATCAAATGGGCTACTTATAACCTTCAAGTGATGAAAATGGGTGTCTCTTTGTGCAAGGTGATGTGATGGCTTGGTGATCCGGGTGGATAAAAATAATGCTCAAAATTGAAAGTGTGCGACAGAGCTCGAAACCTGTATGAATAGATAGATATCGGCAATCTGAATCCAATGCAACTCATTTCAGTCAAATTTGAAATTGGATTCTCCCATAAACATGTTCTTATCGTTTTGGGAAACATTTAAAAATTTTGGAATTTGAGTTCCAAGGATGCCCACTCAGCAGTTTGTACTGCTGACTGGACCATGACATGGCAAGGTGACTAGACCATCATCAGCTAATGGTTGGCTGAAAAGTGGCATAATCTTAGTGGTTCGAATATGATAAGTTTTCATTGGTTAATTTTTTGGTGAAGTGGCCCAATGAGGGAGTGCCATGTGGGCCAACCAGTGGCTACCACGTGGCCTCCTCATAGCGGCCAAAATTGGTTTGAGGACCAAAAATCACCCCTGGGATTCAAAACTGGGACCTCTGGCACACCAACCAAGTTCAACACCAACGCGCCATGCTTTATTGCTTGTTATACGTTGCAAAACAAAACATATTTATGTTTTATATAACACACCATATGGGGGAGGGGTTGGGATAAGCCTTAACCCCTTGCCACCCCTATGCAACAAGAGGGTCGATGGCTAGGGCCTAGCCCATCCCCATGGTCACAACACCCACATAGCGCCATAAAACATTAACGCATCTAATGTGACCAACGCACATAACCCATAATGTGACCAGGAGTGCGATGGACAAGAGGGGCCAGCCACAATGGGTTGAACCATGGTCACATGCAGGTTCATAGAACCAAGGGCGCACCAGCAAAGGGAGCTAGACAACAACCCAAAAGTTTGGCACCTTTCGCGGTCATATGGCCACCACGTGATTAGGATTTTCGGGACTGGGAGCTTAATGGCACCCTTAATGGTCCTACAATTTTGCCCGTCGAGTGGGAATTGTGCCAGGTTTGTGCACCGGTTCCACATTTTGGGCACTCGAGCCAGGTTGAGGCCGAATTGTTGTATGGTTAGCTACAAAATTTGGGAAAATGAATAAACAAGCATAACTTTCTCAGGTTTTGGCCAAATAAGGTGTAGAAAGAATCGAAATGGGGGTTTTTGACAGTGTTGTATCCATTGGAGACATCAGTTCTAATATTTGAGTAGTGTAAAGCATTTAAACACACTTTTGAGCATTTTTAATGAAAGAGGCCCTGCATTGGAAGCTGGACTAGGAGATGTAGCCCAAGAGAGGGGTGAACTCCTTTATCATGTTTGTGTTATCTGTTTAAGATATGTTGGTTTTGTCTCTATTTTGGCTATCAAATTGGTTTAAAATTTACTTGTTTATGTGTTTAGTAAGTTGATCCTCTACCTAAAACACATATAAATTAAACTTGCAAATTATTAAAAATCTTCAAATTTTCACATTCAGATCATTTTTTATATTAGAGCAACAGGTTTATGGTGAAGATTTGATTTATTTGCAAGTTGTTTTTCTGATGCTTACAAGGTTGAAGCTCAAGAGAGGAGAAGAATAATTAGTGGAGCCAATATCTCAAATTGTTTTAAGGAGAAAAAACACTCCTCAAGCTTCAATAGTTATGGCACATGAAGAAGGTCTTGAAGAGATGTTTGAAGATGAGACCTTCAAAAAAGCATTCTTTGAGATGTCAAAGATGGTTAAGATTATGTATGAGGAGAGGAATTTCAGATTGTATGGAGAGAGCTCAAGGTCTCGTGGATGAAAAGGAGATAAGCCTCCAAAAGGGAATGGAGGGAATGGTGACAAACCACCACCTTCACTTTCATCATCATCCTCATCTTCATCTTTAGCCTCTTCTTCTTCTACTGCTACTACCCTTTCCAAAACACCTCCGAGTTCCCCAAGGGGTCATGGTAAAACTCCTTTGCTTAATCTTGATATTACTTTTGAATTTCCTATGTACAATGGAGAGGTAAATGCAGAAAGATTAGATAATTGGATTCGTCAGATTGAAGTGTATTGCAGGATACAAAGAATCAAAGATGATGAAACCAAGATTCAGTTTGCTTCTCTTAGATATGAAGGTGCAACACTAATTTGGTGGGAATCCAAAACTCAAGAGGACATTAAGAAACATGGTAAGGTTTTATCCTCTTGGAATGATTTTGTTGTTGCAATAAGAAGGTAGTTTTATCCATTAGCATACATGCAGAAAGCTATTATGGATTGGCAGAACTTTAGGCAAGCTAAAGGGGAAAATGTGTAATCTTATACTCAATAATTTAGGAAAAGAGCTTTGAGTTTGGGTATAGATTTGTCCTCACAAGATACTTTTCCCAAATATATTGGAGGATTGCATATTTACTTGAGACATACCATTCTCATGTTTAACCCTACAAAACTAGATGAAGTTTGTGTTCGGGCAACTCATTTAGAGGCAAGAGGGGAAAATGTTTCTAAAGAAACTAGTGAGAGTTCTTTTGAGTCTAGAGAAAAAGGAAAAGGTAAGTTCAAAGGAAAAATAAAGAGGAATGTAACCATAAAGATGGATAAAGAGAAAATCACATGTAAACATTGTTCCAAAGAGGGCCATGATGAAGATCATTGCTAGAAACTTCATCTAGAAATGAGACCCAAAAAGTTTAAGAACAAGGAGAAGGAGAAGACAACTGCAACTACACAACATGATTTAGGTTCAGATTTTGGAGATGAAACAAAGGTCACAGTCGTGGGTTTGAAAGGTAAGGACATTGCACGTACTATTTCTTCAAATTGTCTCAATGAAACTCAAGATGAAAAAACAAGAATAGAGTTTTTCGATATTAGAGTTATTTCAATACATACCAAGATAGATACACTATTTGATAGTGGTTCACAAGAAAATCTTATCTTAGAAATCATTGTCAAGAAGTTGAATTTAGAAACCATTCCTCATCCTAAACCTTATCCTTTAGGTTGGATATGTGACAATGAAAAATTGCATGTGACAAAAAGATGTAAATTGAAAATTGCAATCACTGAAAACTTTTTATATGAGGTAGAGCTTGAATTAATTCCAATTGATATATGTGGTACTATTTTGGGAAGCCCATATATATATAATAGGAGAGATATTTTTCATCGCCATGAGAACAAATATCATTTGTTCAAGAATGGGATTTAGTACATTTTTAGAGCACACAGTAAGAAGTTGAATGCATATCTTGTAAATGCAGAACAAATGAAGAGGATCGTTAATGCTAGCTAGAACTTTGCATTGTTAATAATCAAACATGAAGGTGTTGAGGAATCTAAAGCCTTTCAAGGATATGAATAAAGTTTTAAATCTGATTTCATTGATGTTTCTAATTCATGTGATAAGATGTTTCAGGAGTCTAACATGTTGCCTCCCAAAAGACGTAAACAAAATGAACTAAATTTGCAGCAGCATGCATCATTGTTGAACATTGGTGTGAACAAGATGCCAATGTCAGAGAGTGCAAAGGAATGCAAAAGCAAATTGACAAAGAGGACATTGGTTCCAAAAATTCTTCTTGTGGGTTTCATAATGTGTTGGCTTTGAAAAGGGATGGTGCATGGCGATGGCGATCACATTTGGTCAAGAGTCGAGCCAAGTACAAGGCTAGACATGGTAAGCATCATCATGACGACAATGTTCAAGGTGAGAAGAATTTGAGATTGTTTAAGTTTCCTTTGATTGGAGACTGAGGAGGGAATGTGTTTATTCCTTCAAAGGCAGTTTTTTATTTTGCATATTCTGGGAAATTGCAACAAGATGTCATCTATGACAACAAGAGAAGGACTCCACAATCAGGGAAAGTGATGTACTTTCATGAAAATCTCAAAATGTCAAATTCAAGCAAATTTCAGTGGATACTGGAAGGGTTAGGGATTTGTACCCTCATCTATTTGTTCATTGATAAAGAGATTTTGGAGGTCCAAGACTTCCAACAGGGAGGAGTGATCCAGTGGATCAAAATAATGCTCAAAATTAAAAGTGTGTGGAAAATCTCAAAACTTGTGCGACTAGATAGATCTCGGCGATATGAATCCAACACAAATCATTTCTTTCATATCCGACATCGGATGCTCTTAGAAACGCGTTCCTATCGTTTTGGGAGACGGCTAAAAATTTTGGAATTTGAGTTGCAGGGATGCCTAGTTAGCAGTTTGTACTGCGTACTGAACCATGATATGGCAAGGTGATTGGATCATCATCGGCCAATGGCTAGTTGACAAGTGGCATAATCTTAGTGGTTCGAATATGGTAAGTTTTTATTGGTTAATGTTTTGGTGAGGTGGCCCAATGAGGGAGTGCCACGTGGGCCAACCGGTGGCTGCCACATGGCCTCCTCATGGAGGCAAAAATTGGTTTGAGGGGCGAAAAGTACCCCCGGGATTCGAAACTGGGACCTCAAGCACACCAACTAAGTTCAACACCAATGCACCATGCTTTATTTCTTATTGTACGTTGCAACAAAAAACATATTTATGTTTTATATAACATGCCATATGAGGATTCTGAACATAGTACTCCATTAGAAGAGAGACTCGTGGGGGGCGATGGCGTTTCTTCAAGAGAACAGGGTTTCAGAAGGTCTGGTTGGCGTCGCCGCTGCCCTCAAAGTTCAACACTGCGTAGAAACGGAGGGGTGCCTGGCAGATGGATTCACAGCGTATGATCTCTCCCTTTGGGTTTGGCCCGGATCTACTACCAGAAAGCAGTTTCAAGATTCGGAACAAAGCAAACAGAGACAGGAGTTTATCCTTCCCTTCTCAGCTCAGGATGCTTCATTCAAGATGGATCTGGGTACCATTTCTCACTGCTCTTGGCTTTTTGCATCAAATCAGCTGGACCCCAACTAGTATCGAATGGAGGCGACGGAGATGGCGTTTCTTCGAGAGATCAGGGTTTCAGAAGATTTGGTTTGCGCCACCACTAACCTCAAAGATCAGCAATGCGTAGAAACGGATGGGGGCCTGGCAGATAGATTCGCATCGTCTGATCTCTCCCTTTGGGTTTGGCCCGGATCTACTATCAGAAAGCAGTCTCAAGATTCGGAACAAAGAAAACAGAGACTGGAGTTTTTCCTTCCCTTCTCGGCTCAGGATGCTTCATTCAGGACGGATCTGGGTACCATCTTTCACTGCTCTTGGTTATTTGCATCAAATCAGCCGGATCCCATCCTGTATCGGGTAGCTGCATTTCCCCCAGCGAGGGTTATGCTCGGGATAGGAAGCAACGCTTGTGTCTTTGGGAAATCGATCCGGCAGACTGTTCCTCTACCCCCTCTCGGAAAGCAGCGGGCCCGATCTGACAATTTCTGGCAGCTCTCAACCAATTTGTTCGAAGACCAAGCATGGGGTGAGAGCTTGGATCTGGATCCCCTGCGATCTACAGTACTGGATGCTGGAAAAGAACAGATCGTCAAACAGCACACCTGGATGAGAGATAACAAGGAAACCCCTCATAGATCTGGATCTCAGATTCAGATCATAGATCGAATCAGGGAACAGAGAGAGGAGATGAATACAATGGAAAAGCTAACGAGTCAAACAGCATCTGCATTGGTTATGCGGGAAGAAACAAAAAATAATCTCTTTATCAGATCCATGGAAGGAAATACAATATGCATCAGATTAGGAAAATGGGAGGCAACAAACACCCTCAAACAGAGGATACAAGAAAGAACTGGAATCCCTCCATGCAATCAACTTCTTCTCTTCACAGGAAAAGTATTGCAGGAAGACTGCAAACTAATAGAATATGGTATAGGAAACAACTCAACAATATGCCTTAGCACAAGGATCCGCGGAGGCTATTCTGGCACAAGCTCAAAAGGACCTGCGTCCTTTAAAGATGCAGTAAAAGGGAAGTTGGAACCACAAATGAAAACAAAACAACAAAATACAGTACCTGGGACCTACATTGTTGAGCAGACATCACACAACCCAGCCTTAACAATTGTTATACCAGAGGTAAATGAAATACACACTGATTATCTAACCAAAGCAGTGATTTGCAGGTTCAATGGATTCTGGCCCAAACCAGAAGCCCTCCGTCAATGGATCTATTCCATATGGACAGAAAACTGTGACATCCATTTATGTTCAAAGGGATTCTTCATTGTCAAATTTGACACCATAAAGGACAAGGAATATGCATTAAACGAAGGGCCATGGTTCTGGGGCAATGCAGGCCTGTTTGTAAAACCTTGGTTCCCAGATTTCGACCCCAACAACATGGTAGTCTCCAAAATGCCTGTATGGGTAAAACTGTTTAACTTACCTATACACTTTTGGCACTACAAAGTACTAGAAGGAATTGGCAATGCTTTGGGGACATTCCTAAAAGTGGACAGCAAACGCCTATCAAAGGATATCTACACTTCCGCCAGGATCTGTGTGGAGGTTGATCTCAGTCAAGGCCTACCGGAACACATCCTCTTACTCCACAATGGAAAGCAATGGACACAGCCACTAGATTACGAAAACACTGCCTTTCGCTGTCGTATATGTAGACAAACTGGTCATCTACAGAGTGCATGCCCACAAAATAAAAAAGAAAGGAAAAGAAGACAGCCCACAAAACTAAAAGGCTGGCAGTTTTCACCCACATGGACAGAGGATATCGAAGAGGAAAAAAGGAGGAAGACATCATCGTACCTCAAGAAGTTGTAGAAGAAGGAAGTAATCCAGAAACCAAAAATGAAAGCAGCTCACACCACCCACAGAATAATGAAAATCTGATTGGATATGCTACAGATCCAAATGAAAGCAAGCCATAGCAGCAATATGAGAACACAGGACAGGAAATTGGGGGCAGCAAGAGAGCACACTCTTCATCAAGCTCAGATTCTGAAAAAGAAATCATGGCTGATACAAACAAACTTCAAATGACTATTGTAACAGCCACACCCAACAATGAAGGTTGGCGAAAAGTGGAAAAAAAGAAAGGTAGGAAAGCATAGACAGCTTATTTTTAGATCATGTTCTTAGCAGAACAAGTTTTGATAACGCATATGCTATTATAGCATCTACAACATGTAATTTTACTCATTTTGAATAAAATTACGATTTTTCCAGTGGAAAAAAAAAACATGCCATATGAGGGTGGGGTGGGCTAAGCCCTAGCCCTAGCCACCCTTGCACCACAGGACCGCGGGTGGGGGTCAAAGGGCTAGGGCCTAGCCTAGCCCCATGTTCATAGCACCCACACAGCGCCATAAAACATTAACGCATCCAATGTGACCAACGTGCATAATCAAACGGAGATGGGGGCCAGCCCTAGGTCATATGACCCCATAATGTGACCAGAAGTGTGGCAGACAAGAGAGGCCAAACCACGGTCACATGTAGGTCCATAGAACCAAGGGTGCATCAGTGAAGGGGGCCAGGGAGCAACCCAAAACTTCGGCACCTTTTGCAATCATATGGCCGCCACGTGACCAGGATTTTCGGGACTGGGGGCTAAATGGCACCCTTAACGATCCTACAATTTAACCCGCCAAGCAGGGATTCTACTAGGTTTGGTGCACTGGTTTTGCATTTTGGGTGCTCAAGCTAGGTTGAGGCCGAGTTATAAGATGGTTAGCTGCAAATTTTGGGAAAATGAAGAAACAAGCATAACTTTCTCAGTTTTTTGCCAAATGAGGTGTAGCAAGAACCAAATAGGGGTTTTTGACAGTGTTGGATCCATTGGAGACATCATTTATGCTATTTGAGTAGTGTAAAGCATGTAAAAACACTTTTGAGAATTTTTAAAGAAAGTGTAGGAATTTACAGGGTAAGTTCCTCAGAAAGAACACCAAAAAGACACCGCTCACAACCAGATCTCAAATCAATACACCAGTATTTTTGACGTGCTTAAAACCCTCAAAGAGGGAAACAGTCCACGGCCTGAGCCAACGTGGCCACTTCAGGCAATTTATTAATCAAAGAATGAAAATTTACATAAGCT
Source organism: Pinus tabuliformis (assembly GCA_031772625.1). NCBI lineage: Eukaryota > Viridiplantae > Streptophyta > Pinopsida > Pinales > Pinaceae > Pinus > Pinus tabuliformis. Next base: position 60,588,916 of record CM062810.1, on the reverse strand, counting down.
TTCTCTCATAGACGGATTACTCGAACAATGACCCTCCATGCGCTTTAAATAGAACTCATGGACCAATCGGGTGTCAAGCCACAGATCAAGTGTCGGTAATACCGAGGAGAGAGTGAATCGTCGGATCACTACATATCGTGACCGTCGGATTGTAAGTTACAAAATGTACAACGGTAAAGAAACACACTTTACCTAACTCTATACCTAACTCTATACTAGACCAAGTTGAACTTAACTATTTCCTATGTGTCGGAATATCCTAACATCCCCCCTTAAGAACAACTTGGGATAGGATTGAAGGATTTACAAATATGACACAATAGGAGAAGGAAGGAGGCACTAGAGCCTATCCCCCCTTAGTGACAACTTCCTGAACTCCAAGCATATATCGAAGTTTAGTGAACTTCGCCTTTGTGAGAGCCTTTGTGAAGATGTTTGCAACCTGATCATCTGTTGAACAATATTGCACTTCAAGAACATGGTCATGAATGAGCTTTCTGATGAAGTGCATGTGTAGTTCAATGTGTTTGCTGCGCTGATGCTGGACTGGATCTTTGCATAGCTGAATGGCACTTTGATTATCACACCAAAGTGTGGTTGGATGCTGCTGCTCAAAGCCAAACTCTGATAGGATCTGACGAAGCCACAAGGCTTCCTTACTAGCTTCCACGGCACCACGATACTCTGCTTCTGCTGACGAAAGAGAAATGGCAGCCTGTTTCTTACAAGCCCATGTAATAGGTCCTGAACCAAGAGTGAAGACATAACCGGCAGTAGACTTCCGATCATCAGGGTCACCAGCCCAATCAGAATCAGTGAAACCAACTAATAGAGGAGTTGCTTTGGCACTGTAATGAATCCCAAACTGTACTGTACCTCGAACATAACGAAGTATTCTTTTAGTTGCTTTCCAATGACTTTCACAGGGGTTTTGCATAAAACGAGCAACAAGGCCAACAGCTAAGGAAAGGTCAGGACGAGTATGGGTTAAATACAAGAGTTTTCCTACAAGTTGACGGTATAAGGTAGCATCAACTTCAGGAGAAGTACAAGAGACTGAAAGTTTGACTCCAGACTGAAAGGGAGAAGGGGCTGGCTTACAGTCTTCCATGTGAAAATGACGAAGAATATCACAAGCATACTTGGACTGGGAAAGGGAAATACCCTCCTTGGATTGCAAGACTTGAAGACCGAGAAAATAGTGTAAGTGTCCTAAGTCTGTCATTTCAAATTTCTTTTTAAGGCTGGACTTCACATGGTTTATAAGGTTGGGATCACTACCAGTAAGAATAAGATCATCAACATAAAGAACAAGGATGATAAGAGAGTTGCCCACTTTCTTGGTGTAGACAGTATTGTCAGAATAACACCTAGAAAAGCCAGATTCTAAAAGAAAGCTATCCATTTTGGCATACCAAGCCCGAGGAGCTTGCTTGAGACCATAAATAGATTTCTTAAGTCGACATACAAGGCTGGAGTCTGTTTGATGAAGCCAATGGGTTGTTCCATATAGATTTCTTCATGCAAGTCCCCATGCAAGAAGGCAGATTTAACATCCATCTGATGGACTTCCCATTTTAAAGAGGCAGCAAGGGAAAGAACAAGGCGGATAGAGTTCATTTTGGCAACAGGGGAGAAGGTTTCAGTGTAGTCAATGCCTTCAACCTGTGAAAAGCCCTTAGCAACAAGACGAGCTTTATGTTTATCAACTTTCCCATCTGGTCCATACTTGGTTCTGTAAACCCATTTACATCTAACAAGTTTGCGTCCCTTTGGTAGAGGAACAAGATCCCATGTATCATTTGCCAACAATGAATGATATTCTTCATTCATAGCTGCTTCCCAATGTGGATGGCCTGAAGCTTCTGCAAAAGTGTCAGGATCATGATTTACTGGAGCTTGAGCCAGTAAAGAAGAGGCTCTTTCAAACTGAGAACGTGTACGTCGCTGATCTGTAGGATCACCGGCAAGATCACCTGCTGCATCCCGAGTAGCACGGACCCATCTTGGAAGTTGAGGATCCTGAGAAGGTGGGGGAGGATTTTCATCCTCACTTTCATCATCTGAAGAAGAAATGTTTTCAAAAGTAGAAGAGATAGGAAGAGGTGGCACATCCGCCGGACTAGGCTCGCAGGCCGATTTATTTTCATCAAATTTTACATCTCTTCTAATGATAACATTTTTGGACTTAAATGGAATAAGTCTATAACCTTTTACATCTTCAGAATATCCAACAAAAGTACATTTCTCACTCTTAGGTTCTAAAGCTTTATGCTTTTCATCTGGAATATGGGCCCATGCTTCACTTCCAAAAACACGAAAGTGACTTACATCTGGTTTAATGGAACTCCAAGCTTCTTCTGGAGTGATATTCTTTAGAACCTTAGTAGGAGTGCGATTTATTATATAATTTGCACAATTAATTGCTTCGGCCCAAAAACTAAGACTGAGTCCTTTAGATTGCAGCATACAATTAGCCATTTCCTTTAAGGTGCGATTTTTCCTTTCAGCTACACCATTTTGTTGTGGAGTGTATGGAACAGTATGTTGCATTTGAATTCCATTTTCGGTGCAAAAGTTGATGAATGTGTTTTTAACATATTCTCCACCATTATCAGTTCTTAGCTTAAGAATTTGATGTCCAGATTTTTTTTCAACAAAGGATTTGAAGGCCAAAAAAGTGTTAAATACTTCGCTCTTGAGTTTTAAGAAGTATACCCAAGTGCGTCTGGAGAAATCATCAATGAAAGTTAAGAAATACTTGCAGCCAGAGAATGAAGCAACAGGAAGTGGACCACATAAATCACTGTGCACAAGTTGTAAAGGGGCTGAGGCGTGCCAAGAGGCACGTTTTTCAAAACTGTCCCGATGATGTTTTCCGAGTACACATCCGGAACAAACACCATCTCTGCAAGATACCATAGGAAGACCTGTCACCATATTTTCTTTACATAGATGCTGAAGGGAGCGATAGTTTAAGTGACCAAATCGCTCATGCCAAAGTTTGCTCACTTCATCATTATGAGCAACAAATACTGAGGGAAGATTTGATGACCCAAAGTTGTGAAACTTATACAACCTTGTGGAATCATCAGCAATACCAGTAGCTAGAATCTGTTTAGGATCTCTTAGATCCTTGATTACAACATCATGAGGTGAAAATTCAACAATTTTACCTTCACCTGAATGAGTTATCTGATATACAGATAGAAGGTTGCAGGATAAGGTTGGAACACATAATACATCATTAAACTGACCATTGTCTAGATGAACAGTTCCAGTCCCTACAACATTAAGAGATCTATCATCACCAACATATATATTTTTGGTGTTACAATCATTTAAAGAAGAAAACATGGCTTTGTTTTTGGCCATGTGATAAGAGGCTCCAGAATCAATGAGCCACTCATGAGAATGAGAAGAAGAAGATACATTTAATGCATAACCAGACTGAGATGATTGACAACGACATGCAGAAAGTGCCATTCCTGAAGATGAAGTTGAAGTTGAAGTTGAAGAATGCTCCACATGGATGTTATGTTTCTTCATTGCGGCTTCCAAGGCTTCCATCTTCTTAAAGCATTTAGATTCTAAGTGGCCATCTCGATTACAAAAGTTACAATGTCTATCAGTCTTCTTCCATTTGTTTTTATTGGTCTTATCATTTTGCTGAAATGATCTTTCATTTTGAGGGTGAGTTTGCTTAGGACCCTTGTTTGGTTTAGGACCATTCTTTTTAGGATATGACTTCTTAGGATTCTTTGAATTTGGTTGCTGCTGGGTGGCTAACGCTTTCTTGGAAGAGTTTCCAAGATTAAGAAGACCAAGGTGTAAGAGTTTTTCTTGTTCTCTTATTAAAGAATCACAAAAAGAGTCAAAGGAAGGGGCCTTGTAGTCTTTTCCTTGACAAATGAAAGCTTCCCTTGTAGAATGGAAGGTGGAAACAAATACAGAGTAGGCTGGTCCCAACTTAGTAAGGATGGAATAAATAAGGTTACTATCTTCTTTCTTAACCTTAACACCTTCCAAGAGATATCTAAGGGTCTTGAATTTGGACAAGAAATCTTCAATGCAAGAAAAATTATTAGGATCCAATGTAAGCAACTCATTTTCAAGTTGATGGGCTCTAATTTCATTTTTAATCCCAAAAACTTTAGTGATTTGTTCCAATGCTTCATGAGGAGTATCAAGTTCTGCAATATGGAATCTAAGATCAGGTGAAATAGACATCCCTATCAAACCACGTGCTTGATCTTGTCTATTTTCCCATTTTGCAGCCTTGTCTTCATCTTTTGGTTTCTTCTCTTGTCCTGTGGCTATTCTGTAGAGACCTTTACTTCTAAGTAAATCTTCCATGTAGGATATCCATTGGAAGTAGTTAGTGCTGTCAAGAATGACTTGGCATGGACTTTCCATTTTTTAAAAAACCTGAAGCTGAAGATGTTGAAAGTAAGTGTTCCAATGGATAGATCTCGAAAAATTAGGTTGTTTTAAAAAAAACGGCTCTGAAAAAGGCTTCCGGATGAAGAAGTTATGGCTTTTTAAAAATAAATTGTTGAAGTTGTCGGCAAAGTGCGCGAATGTGCGGGAATGAAAAAAAACGCCCCCACAAAATGGAGATTTGAACCCAAGACCTCTACTCTCTTAAAATAGCTTTGAACCAATTGAGCTATACAAAAAATTTGAGAGAGAGAGAGAGAGGGGGGGGGCTTGGGTTGCGTGCTTGCCTTGAGAAAGCTCTTTTTTCCTACAAAACAAAAACACAAAACCCAACACGAATATGCAAAGAAAAACAAACCTTACGGCTCGAAGTTAGCTTTAGCCGGATACTAAATATTTTTCTCAATGTTTCTGATTTTCCAAGATCACACTAAGGTGCAGGGAAAAGAGCATACGCATGAGAAAAAAAACTTCCTTTCTGTTTCTGATTTGCCCAGATCGCACAGAGTCGCAGGGCAAAGAGCATACACAGAAATGAAAGGTATAGATCCGGTAATTAAAAAAATCTAAATAAACAGAAACTGAAATAACCAGAGAGAAAAGAACAGTAAACTGCAGATAAACACTGTATACCTCCAGATCTTAAAAATGACGCAGATAGGGCTACCGGAAACCTTTTCGCGTGAAACGAAAGGGGTTCCTCACTGGAACAGATGCTCCGAACACAACAGAGCAGTCCTCTCGGCCTGAAAGCAGTCAGAAACAGTAGATCTAGGAAACGACAACCGCATGCAGTTCTACCGGCTTCAGATTTGGATCACCAACGGACGCGGCCCTCAAATAGCTCTGATACCATGTAGGAATTTACAGGGTAAGTTCCTCAGAAAGAACACCAAAAGGACACCGCTCACAACCAGATCTCAAATCAACACACCAGTATTTTTGACGTGGTTAAAACCCTCAAATAGGGAAACAGTCCACGGCCTGAGCCAACGTGGCCACTTCAGGCAATTTATTAATCAAAGAATGAAAATTTACATAAGCTTTCTCTCATAGACGGATTACCCGAACAATGACCCTCCATGCGCTTTAAATAGAACTCATGGACCAATCGGGTGTCAAGCCACAGATCAAGTGTCGGTAATACCGAGGAGAGAGTGAACCGTCGGATCACTACATATCGTGACCGTCGGATTGTAAGTTACAAAATGTACAACGGTAAAGAAACACACTTTACCTAACTCTATACCTAACTCTATACTAGACCAAGTTGAACTTAACTATTTCCTATGTGTCGGAATATCCTAACAGAAAAAGGCCCTACGTTGGAAGTTGGACCAGGAGATGTAGCGCAAGAGAGGGGTGAACTTCTTTATCATGCTTGTGTTATGTGTTTTAGATATGTTGGTTTTGTCTCTGTTTTGGCTGTAAAATTGGTTTAAAATTTACTTGTTTATGTGTTTAGTAAGTTGATCCTCTACCCAAAACACATATAAATTTAACTTGCAAATTATTAAAAACATTCAAGTTTTCACATTCAGATCACTTGGAGGGCCAATTTGGTCACTTGTGGACGCAAAAATATAAATTGAAAAATTCAAATTTATCTTTTGCAAAGGTCATGAAGAACATGTCTTTCATAATTTTTATTTTGAATATAAAATCAAATTAATATTCTCTTTTCTTGTAAGCATGAATAGCATGCTTCATATATAAATTTTCTTTTACAAATATAATTTATATTTCATCATTACAAGTACAAATGAAACATTATGAGGACCGAACATAGCTACAAAATTCAACTTCTCTTAGCTAGGGAGGTATTCATAATGACTATCCAGATATTCTTTGTATACATGATCTCTCTAAGGAAAGGTACAACTCATCAGATAACATCATCATCAATAGCTACGACAACCGAGGTTAGCTCTCCTAACCAATGGTACTTACTCAACTAGTATCCATGCTCTGATGGGTGCCTCACTTCATGGTATTATGACTAGTTCAGGGTTTCCATCACTCATGGTCAAACCCAAGGGACACCCATGTCGCAACTCCAAAGGCCTCACTCTAGGTCATGATGTTGAAAAGGCACCCGCTCCATTGAGTGTTCGGGTCGTAGGGACCATCCTCTCTAGAATGTTCATCCCTCATGCTATCTCACAAACAGTCTGAGCCATGATCATGTTGTCCATTCATCAATAGTCTGGGCCATGCTCCTGTTGTCACCAATAGTTCGATTCATGCCCCTATTAATGTCAAATCAATGTTCCCTCTCATTTATAAAGGGGTCCTCCACAAGTCCAAGCTTGTCCTTGAAGTATACAAATTCGCTCGAGACAGAGGCTTTGTGAGAATATCTTTTGTTTACTCATCAGTGGGAATAACTGGAGCCTCACTGCTCCCTTTTACACCATATCATGAATGTAGTGGTACTTGATATCAAAATGCTTCATCTTATCATGAAACACAATATTATCAATCAGCTTCACACAACTTTGATTTTCACAGAATAGCATAGTTAGTTCCAACATATGATCAAACAATCCATAGATGAGCTTATGAATCCATACTCCTTCACAACATGCCAAACAAGTTGCAATATACTATGTGTTAGTGTCGGTATCTTCATCCCTCCATCAGTGATCAAAATTCTCTTGTTGCATTGCATTTTAGGTGTCTCATTCAATCAGCTGCATTCCATTAGGATCATGGATCATCTGATGGCAGTGGCATATTATCAATTTTCCCTCATGGTCTTTACCTGCTAGCCGATTTTCACAAATTTAGATCATTTACAGTCATTTTCTGTCTTTACATTTTCAAAAACAATTTTTAGGGTTTTAGGTCTCATTAGGTCTAGGGTTTGTCATCAAAGCCTTCTAAAAGCTCAATAATGGTCAGCAGGCACATGAGGAGGTCAAGTAAGTTTTCAGCATCAAAAATTTCAATAATTACATGTTCAGTGATTGATTTTCCTCAAAACCCTGTTTTGAGGAAAAACGGAGTTTTTCTTCTATGTATATAAATTTCAGGTAATTTTATTCTTTATATATGTAATAAGTCTGGAAATGCAGCCCTGGTCACCTTGCCAAGCTCCTGCACTTCAGCTCCTGCAAAAGAGTAAAAAATTCAAAGCATTAGTCCATCAAAGTCAAAAAGCAAGTCAAACTGCCAAAACAAAGTTTTTAAAGATAAAGTGAAAGGCAAACATTAGAAAAGTGGGTTTTTTGTAAATGAAAAATTAAAGTCCCTTGTATATAAAGTGTTTCTTGGGTTGAAGAGTTCATTTGTGTGCCATAAAGAGAGTGAACAAGCCAAGTCACGTTTTTAAGGTAAAGAAGAGAAAACTGCAGCAAAATTGTGCAAAGCTCCTGGCGCGGCACACCTGGTCAGCGCAGCGCACAGAAACTCAAAAAACACATTAAAGTTTGAACGGGCACGGCGCACCTGCCCTCCAAGCCCTAATTTCATCCAATCGACCTCATTTAGCTCTGAAACATGCAATCTCCATTCCTCAAGTAAGTGGAAACTTCCTAAGTGCCTTTGCAAGAGATTTCACAGCTTTCATTGTGTTTCAATAGGTGAAAGATAAAACCCTAGTTTGTTGCATAGTCAAATTGAAAAAGTTGTCTAGGGTTTACAATTTTTCCTTTGTTGTTGTTTATTTCCCTACCTCATTTTCATATCCCCTTCACTACATTTCACTAATTTCATTTCCCACTTCCCCTCTCATTTCTACTCATCCTACTCCCCTCTTCCCAAAACACTAATACCTAACAAATTCCCACCATTCCCAAAACCCTACCACTCCCAAAAAACCCTACAACTAGCATCACAATCCCTCATTCACAGTCCCACTCATCAATCCCTTTCATTAAACAGCAAACAACTATTCTTCATTTAAAATCTCTTCATACTCATCATTGAAACACCATACAGTGGCAAACATGGAAATAGATTCACCTTATGAAAGGGATGAGGAAACAGTGAGTGATTCCTCCCAAGAAATTCATGCACCAAGAAAACCTCACAAGGGAGGAAAACACATCCGGGAGTAGCCCACTACACTTACAGAGTTTCCCTCTTGCAGTAGCTTGTTTCAAACATCAGTCTTGCTACTAGTTTTGTGAGATGGTGGAAAGAGTCAAATACCACCATGAGCTTGCTAGATTATTTGTCCTCTATCTTCACAATGGCCAGGTCAATTTGGCAGGTGTTACATTCACTTTGATACCTGAAACTATAGTTGAAGGTACAGGTATTCCGAATGTGGGTGAACAGTGGAACAAAGGACAGCTGGTGGACAAAGAACAGTATGGTCTTCCCTTTTTGATACCTACAAGACACATATGCTCCACTTATGAAACTCATAGTCAAATACTTCAGCTGTGAAGGCAGATTTTCTCGCTTGTACACCTATCATATTAGACTATTGATGCATTTCACTAGAGTGAGGATGATGAACATCCCCTATTTCATGTGCCGTAATATTGAGAAATTGACCACATTTGTGCAAAGGAAACCTTCTCATCAACAGTACAACAACATCTATCAATTTGCATTTATCAAGATTGTGGTTTTGCATCAGCTAAGCTTGTTGAATGTTTCATGGGATGATTTCATTTCACATGAGGCTTTCACAAGTCCTCAAGTGACCCCATCAGTTTTTCATGAGGCAAGAGGACCTTCACATTAGCAAGAGGCTCATGAAACTCAAACCACTAGTGTGCCAGTATTCATCACTTATGAAAAGCGGACAAGGAGGTTATTTGCAGCTGCAAAACGATTATTATCTCCACTTGGGGTGGAAGGGGTCTTGTTTCCTTCATCAGATGACAGGAAAATGCTATCTTCACCTGACGCGACAGGGGCTTTTCCTTCTTCAGCAAAGTAGGTACAAGACAAAGGGAAACAACCAGTGCATGATGAGGGGTCTTCGGAAGGTCAAGAGAGAAATTTCATTCTCATTCAGGATGATGACTCTGATTTGGGCTCCCAAAGCTCAAAGCTCAAGGAGATCATCAAAGAACAAGAAGCTGACATTCATGACTTATCTCTTAACCTAGAAAGAGCTAAGTGGATTATAAACTACCTTGAGCAAAGGAACAAGCAGTTGGAGGACCAACAAACAATCATGGAGCTGCAAAACATAAGAGAAAACCGGCAAGCAGCCAAGAGGAGGAAAATCAAATTGACACCACTAGAGCAAGAGATTGAAGCTGATCGTGAATCTTGGCTAGAGAGGGAAAACATGCACTTGGAGAAGCTGCTAGAGAAGGCCAACAAAGAGAAAAAGATGTTGAGGCACATGGCCTATCACTATTTGGCAAGAAACAAGATTTGCAAAGCGAGAATAAGGACCTTGAAGGCCAAGTTGAGGAAAACTTTGAGGAGGAAGAAAGAGAAAGATAAGCTCAAAATCTTGGCTGAGGCTTCCTTAGCCCAACATAGTACTTGATGCAGGTCACTCAGCCCAAATTTCAAGAAATTTGGCACACTTTTTGTCAATTTTGAATTTTTGAAGGAAAAAACAGGTTTTTCTGCCTGGTGCATAGCACCACCCGGCGCTCGCTTTTGCTAGGGACCTCCTCTAGAGGAAAACTATACATTTTTGGATTCTTCATGCAAAATTATGAATACCCAGAAATTACTAGAAATTTTTTTCAAGTTTTGAGCTTCCAAAAGGGTCAAAAACACCTCAAAAATGCCCTCTCTACCCCTTTTTGGCCACACAGGAAGCAGTGTTGGGAGAACTCACTTTTGGAGGGAAAAATGGACACCAAATTCATAAATTCCACCTGTTCTAGAAAGTAGACAGATAGACCTTTCCAATAAGCCCACTTGTAGCAAATTTGGTGCACGGGCAGGCCTCCAAAATTAGCTGCAAAAGGGCGCTACACACAACAAAAGTGGCGCAGCGCACAACATGGAAAATTGCCATTTTTTTCCAAAAAACTCTGTTTTTCACCTAGTTTTTTCTCAGTCTGACTTTTTTCTCTCTCATGGTAAAACTCATGATGTAAATTGATGTAGCTTGATGGACTTTGATGTAAAAATGTTGAAAATTCACTCATGGAGGTAGATACATCATGAAAAGGTAGTTTTGAACTGAATGAATCAGTTTCATAGGTTTTAGAGGCAAGTTGTTCCACTCCCTATTTTTCAGTTCTTAGTTTAGATCTTGTTGGAACAGCTCCTAAAGTCATGAATTCAACCCCTAAAGGATAGCATGGGTTTTTTGTTGCTTATATCTAGTACTTTTTCAGTCATTTGTAAAGGTTGGACTTTGGCAGAAGGCTGGACTCTTGTGAATGCTTTGAGCATTATTATACATTCATCTCTGCAGTTTGGCAAGGAAATAGACCAGGGTTTGCAACATTTTGTGGGATTCTTGTGGCAAGGTGATTTAGTATTGTTTCTCCTTCTATAATTCAATTTATCATGTGTTTGTGTGTGCCATTATCTCTCCCTTTTCAGCTTAACTAAATGAATCAAGTATAAAGGTAGAATTCATTGATGTTGCAATGCTCTACCTTAGGGTTTTTTTTTAATGTTTTCTACTGTTTGAAGAGGATTCCTGATACTTTCATGCCCTCTTCAACTCCTCACCAGTTTAAATACTTTCCATTTCACTTATTTCAAAGTACTAAAGCATTTGCCTACCCGCCCCACAGAAACCTCTGCAAGGCTGAGTCCATTCCCCGGGCCCAAAACTGCCTTTCACTTTTCATCCAGCAAACCAACATAAAACTCAATCAAACTCCTTTGAGTATATACCTAGCCTAAAATTAGTCTTTATATCAGTCATCTCAAGCCTCATTTGCTATATTTTCCTGAGATTGACAAGGAGAGAGCCCTCTCCCGACCTGGTAGGGCTAGCTACCATGTTAAGCGTGGTTTGATGTTACCTAGACCTACCTTTCTCAGCCTGAGGTAGATTTAGGCCCTAACACTATGCTTCTGTAATACCGAGTGTGACAGATGTATGCTTCCTGCTCATCTGGGATATCATAGTAGAGCCTAAACTGAAATATACACCAAATTTACTCTTCATGTCATTCGCACTACCTACCTAGTTAAATCCATATATCCCTGCATGTTGGAATTATGATACAGGTGTTGTCCTTGATGGAAACTCACTCAGATGAAAGATCACAGTACAACAGGTTAACAACAAAGAATTACAGATCATACTACAAAGAATGAAGAAAGAGAGGTATACGCAGGTTCACCTTGACCAAGGTGTGCTTACACGCAGGTTCACTGAACACAAGTAGCGTATACGTACACGCGCAATTTCACAGAAGGTAAAGCACATATATCTTTGAAAACTAAGTTTTTTGGTCCAAGGTATTTGGTCCATGGTATTGGTCCAAGGTATCTGGTCCGAGGTATTGACCCTAGGTATTTGGTCCAAGGTATTGGTCCTAAGTGGTTTTGGTCCATGGTATTGAGAAAGGCCTAAAACTATAAAAGGAGGAGAATATCATTAGGCCAGGTGTGCAAGTATCGAATATTTGATGAAGTGTGAGATCTAGTATGCAGGTTATTGGCTTATGGTACTGTGCTTGATCTGAACCAATGATGAACCTCAGCAACTGGTGAAGGATAAGATCTAATGATGGATCGGGATCTTAAGGCTTGAAATGAATTAGCATTATGTGGTTTGATCATGTGTAGTCTAGATCTGAATACTGATGCATGTATTGTTCTATAAATATTATGATCTTGGTATAATTGAAGTCCGGAATAGCTGTAGAATTATGAATTAATATTTGCAAATGTGTACGAGGATTGTCTTTGATAAAAGCACGTATACACGCAGGTTCAACACATGGAAGTAGCATATACCTCATAAAGTATGTTTCAGTTGTTTCTGTTTGCTGTTGCAGAATTTTGGGTTCTGGTTTGGGTTTTGGTGACTGTATTCTGGTGACAGTATTCTGACTGATCAGATTGATTGTCAAAGTGATTGATTGATTCAGTTATGGGTGATTCAGAAAGTGATGTTTGAGTTTCAGTGATTGGTTGATGCAGATGTATTTGATGATTGAATTTCAGTTATAATGTTGTTGATGGATCCGGTCTGAAAATTTATGAAACATGGTCCATGGAGGAAGAAACAAGGTCGTAGCCTTCTATAGGTCGCAGCCTACATACTAGTAAACATATCGGCTAGTACAAGAGTTAGGGGGTTGTAACCTTCTGCAAGTAGAAGCCTGCATACTGGTATAAGTCTGCACCAATACAAAAGTGTAAACAGATTTTATTATTATTAAAAGTAGACAGGATGATAGCAGCAGGTGGTTTTCACCCACATTGGGTTTCCACCTTATATCTTGGTGTTCATGTGTGTTGCTTATGTGTGATGCTTTATTCTGCTTTTACTGCACTGTCTAATAAATCTTTGATATACTGGTTAAAGTTCAATGCATGATAAATTGGGTAAATCAAAAGTTCTCTGCATATACACTGTTTGCTTTAAGTACAGTTACGTATACACGTTAGTTCACTTAGCTGAAGTAGTGTATAAAAATTTGTTTGAGAAATTAAATTATTGATCTAATAATACTGATTCACGCTCCCTCTCAGTATTATTTCCAACAATTGGTATCAGAGCAGGCCCTTCAGAAGAAGCTTGATCGCTTGAAGGGAGATCCATCATCATGAGTAATCAAGAAAGTGTGAGATCCATCAGACCGCAAATCTTTGATGGGAAGCAACTTTGTTTATTGGAATATAAGAACCACAGCCTATCTACAATCACATGGAACGGATGTCTGGGAAATCGTGGAAGGAGGATATACATTTCCTTCAACAATTCCTACAGATACGGAAGGTAAAAAGCAATATGAAACCAATGCCAGGGCTATCAATACATTATTGGGAAGTCTATCACAATCAAAGTTTGTCGAAGTTATGCAGCTCAAATCAGCCAAAGAAATATGGGACAAAATTGTTCTAAGCTATGAAGGAGAATCTCAGGTAAAATGTGCTAAACTGCAAACTCTTAGAATTCAATATGAAACTCTTAAGATGCGCAATGATGAAAGTATAGCTAGTTACTTCTTACGTATAGATGAGGTTGTTAATTGTATGAATAATTTGGGAGAAGAGATAAAGGAAGTTACCTTAGTTGAGAAAATTTTAAGATCCTTGTCTACTAAATTTGAATCAAAAGTATCTGCCATAGAAGAAAAACAGGATCTACTGACTATCACTATGACACAGCTTCACGAAATATTAACTACCTTTGATATGAGAAAAGGAGGCCCATCAGATATGAAAGAAGTTGCATTTAAAGCTTCAGCAAAAGGAAAGGAAGAACTCGATGAATCAGGACATATTTAAGAAGAAGAAGATGAAGTAAACTTTGTCAAGAAGCTTCAACGGGGTTCCAGAAGATTTAGAGGTAAACTACCTTTCAAATGTTTTGCTTGTGGTAGAGTCGGTCATTATGCTGCCAAATGTCCTCATAAAGATAAATATGATAAAGGGAAGGAATCTGCAAAATGGAATAGAAAACAAAGTGTACGTAAAAAGAGTTACTATACTCATGAAGATAGAGATGGTTTATCAAATAGTGGTGAAGATGAAAATAGTAATGATTATAGACTTCTAATGGCTTATGACGATGATAATTTTTGGGATGCTTTAGAAGAAGATGACCTTCATGAAGAAATCCCTAAACTCAAAATCTGTTTAGAAAAAAAGAATATGATTATTGATACCTTGACATACCAACTTGCTGAAAGAGAAAAACATAATGAAAAACTAGAATGTGAAATTGTGGGTCTAAGAAAGGATCTTGAGAAAACAAAATCTCTCAATCTTAGATTTGCTAAAGGATCAGAAACCTTAAATGAAATTATCAAAGTGCAGCATTCTCCTTTGATAAAGACAGGTCTTGGATATACTGAAGAAGCATCTCAATCACAGAAGTTGTCAACCTCCACTAAAATCTATCTTGATGCAGCAAAGAACAGTGAATAGTATGACAATCGTCAGCAAAGGCATAAAGCAGATCACCAGGGAAATCAGGCTCAATTTGCTTCAAGGATGAACAAAAGCCACAACCAAACTTAGGTAAATCATATAGAATTTGCTTCAAAGATGAATATCAATAGAAACTACAATCACCAGATCAATAGATTCGATAATTGCAGGAATTTCTTTGATGGTCAATGTTTCTTATGTCATAATTTTGGACACAAATCTGCTCAATGCGTTGCTTACAAAACCATCATGACTAGAGAAGCACGAAATTAAAGGAATGTAACAGGGATCAAGAAAAGTTCCTATAATAACTTTTCTCTTCTTGAAAATGAAATGGAATGTTAAATCTGTAACAACTTTGGCCATGAAGAATCTGAATGCGCGAGTAAATTTCGGCAAATATCTCAAAAGGAGCAAACTCCATTAAATCCCAAAATATGGAGAAGGAAAGAACCTCAAACAGAAAGATGTGGTATAGCCTTATATGCAGAAGGACAAGAAAATCAGTGGTACATCGACAGTGGATGCTCAAAACACATGACAGGTGACAAAGAAAAACTTCACTCATATAATGCCTTAGAAAAGGAAAAGAATGTCTCATTTGGAAATGACACTCCTGTTGTCATAAAAGGTAAAGGCTCTGTTTTCTTGAAATAAAAGGTTAAAGCTGGGAATGTTATGTATGTAGATGGTCTAAAGCATAACCTGTTGAGTGTTAGTCAAATGTGTGATCAAGGAAATGAAGTGGTGTTTCAATCAAACGGATGTGTTGTTCGTGAGCTTGATACAGGAGAAACCGTGATCAAAGGTACAAGAACTCCAAACAACTTATACATACTCAAGGGAGGACAACAACAGTGCTATCTAAGCAAAAATGATGAAAACTGGCTATGGCATAGAAGATTGGGACATCTAAGCTTTTCTCAAATAAGAAAAGCATGCAGATTCCAGGTTGTTCGTGATCTTCCAGATATCAGCATTCCTGAAAATACAATATGCAAACCATGTCAATTCGGTAAGCAAACCAGATCTCACTTCATTGAAAAATAAGGGTCAGCTAGTAAGCCTCTTGAACTTGTTCATACTAATTTATGTGGACCATCAAGGAAAAATTCACCTCGTGGAGAAGAATACTTTATTTTTTTCATTGATGATTTTTCCAGAATGTGTTGGATAGGTCTTCTAAAGCATAAAGATGAAGCATTTGAAAAGTTAAAAGCCTTCAAAGCTTTGGTTGAAAATGAATCAGATCGCAAAATCAAATGCCTCAAATCTGATCAAGGAGGGAATTTACCTTAGATGAATTCTTTGACTTTTGTGAACAACAAGGATTCCTCAGCAAAATGGAGTGGTAGAAAGTGTAGAATTTTCACTGTAGATCATCTGATATATGCAATGTCCTAAAGCATAATACTAGATCTACTTCTACCATAAACTTTGCGGAAGCTTAAATAGATATGAGCATCATCAACCAAGAACAGATATAACTGAGAATGAGAAATCAATCACACATAACACAGAAGATATGACCCAGGGAAAGCCTCAGTCTAAAACCCCACTCTCTGTATTATCATACATTGGATTTATACAAAGCCTTAGCTCTCACACAGCTAGCTAGCTCTCAGTACAATCCTCACAGATGAAGGTGGAAATACATCAGGATTACACAAAGCCTTAGCTCTCATAGCTAGCCAGCTCTCAGTGCAATCCTCCTGGATTCTCACAGGCAATCAAGACTTCTCCTAAGCCTTCTCCTCTGCCCTCCAAGCCTCCTATTTCCTTGTGCAGTTTTTCCTAGGTGATCCTCCTGTTACCAAGTGTAACACTGATCTCACACCCTGTAAAACTGCACAATCCTCAAGGAACCTTAATCCTTCTCCTTGGATGATCTTTCTTTATAGGAAAAATCCATCCAACTGATAGTACATTGTCCCTCCTCTGATCTCAACTGGGTCTTTCTCTGAACTGACATGCATGAGTTATTCATGAAAGAATATTTAGTTATCTGAAGAACATCAGTTACATGCATGCAAGAATTAACTAACTGAACTCACATTAATTTAAACAAACTGTTTAAATCAATATAACTGGACTTGACTCAGTTAATTGAGCCAACTAATTACTACTCAAATTAGAACTCATCCTTATCTCTTTAACTGATGGATAAATTCCTCAATTAATAAAGAAATTGTTTCATGTCCTCACATAGACTTCATGTTTGATTTTTCACAACTAATTAACTCATGGTGAATTAATTAATTTATTTTGAAATAGCTGTTAAGTTCAAATTTGAATTTTACTTCCTATTTTTAGTCCAGGAACTGACTAAAATTGGAATCCATCCCGAACTGAACTAGCAATTCTATTTTTAGCACTTCCATTTTTCATTCCTTGTTGCCCAATCCAACACTGGTACCCAAACTGCTATTTATAGCAGTGCTATTTTTAGCACTTCTATTTTTAGCATTTCTTGTTGTCATTTTCAACACTCCCTCTCAACAAGAAAGGCATTCAACTCAAACCCGATCATGTACCCCTGGAATGTTCTGCATGCAACACTTCTGCCAAGTGTGGTTGCTCCAGCAACTCTCGGAACAAAAAAAACTCCCCATTGTCCTCTTTGTTGGGCTAGAAACATACTCTGATGTTGAAACTCTACCCGTTGTTGATAAGTGGTCTCTCTCTGACCTCTAAGCTGCTGCAACACTCCATGCATCTCGCACCGTTGCACACCTCTCTGTGCCATCCTGCATTGGTGCAACACTCCTATGCCTCTCGCATTGTTGCAGCCTGCTAGCTCTACAAAGTCCTGGGACTCTTGTACTGTAGCTCTCTCTGCCGCTCCATCTGCATCTGTCTCTACCCAATCAACCAATCCTGCTACTCCTCGTCGGGGCTCTTGTAGCAAAGTCGAATCAAAGAGGTTGGGTACCTCAAGGATCTTGCCCCTCCTCCTTGGGACGATCACTCCACATCGCCCCACCTCCCACCTGGAGGTATGGCTGCATGTGATCCCTCTGCCCACCTGCCTCGAATTTTCCCCCTACTGGAGGTCTCTGCATGCGTAGATGTCTCAGCTTCTCTAGTTGTGGCTGCTCCACAACCTCCTGAAGCTGCTTTACCAATTGTGGCTCCTCCACAATTGTCTGAGACTTCTTCTGGCAATGCATGTTGAGAGGTAATTTACTCTCCCTCTCAACCACCAAGTATCTAACCTTTTCCTTGCTCCTCAAGGCTTTGCATGCATCTTGTACCTCAAGTGCATACAGGTTCTTGGCTAGCACACCAATCCGTTTCATCTTTCCCGCCCTCACGAAATTTCCTGAAAAAAGGGTTGATTTTAAATCAGTGATATCTCCCTCATTCGAACTACGATTCAGTCGATTTTTTTTTTTGAATTTGGGTATTTTTCCACAAGGAATCCAAATCTGCTATTTGTTTTTGAAAATTTTTACCAAAATTTTCAGATCTTCTCTGCAAACTCTCGGCCCAAAACTCAAAACTTTGAAATCTCCTCTCAATGTATTTTTCTCTCCTTCGATCACCTTTGCTATGATACCATGTAGAATTTTTCTACATATCAGCTAGCTTCGATACCATGTAGAATTTTCACTGTAGATCACCTGATATATGCAATGTCCTAAAGCATAATACTAGATCTACTTCTACCATAAACTTTGTGGAAGCTTAAACAAATATGAGCATCATTAACCACGAACAGATATAACTTAGAATGAGAAATCAATCACACATAACATAGAATATATAACCCGGGGAAAGCCTTAGCCTAAAACCCCACTCTCTATATTATCATACATAGGATTTATACAAAGCCTTAGCTCTCACACAGCTAGCCAACTCTTAGTACAATCCTCACAAATAAAGGTGGAAATACATCAGGATTACACAAAGCCTTAGCTCTCACAGCTAGCCAACTCTCAGTGCAATCCTCCTGGATGCTGATAGGCAATCAAGACTTCTCCTAAGCCTTCTCCTCTGCCCTCCAAGCCTCCTATTTCCTTGCACATTTTTTCCTGGGTGATCCTCCTGTTACCAAGTGTAACACTGATCTCTCACACTAATCTCACACCCTTTAAAACTGCACAATCCTCAAGGAACCTTAGTCCTTCTACTTGGATGATCTTCCTTTATAGGAAAAATCCATCCACCTGATAGTACATTGTCCATCCTCTGATCTCAACTGGGTCTTTCTCTGAACTGACATGCATGAGTTATTCATGAGAGAATATTCAGTTATCTGAAGAACATCAGTTACATGCATGCAAGCATTAACTAACTGAACTCACATTAATTTAAACAAACTATTTAAATCAATATAACTGGACTTGACTCAGTTAATTGAGCCAACTAATTACTACTCAAATTAGAACTCATCCTTATCTCTTTAACTGATGGATAAATTCCTCAATTAATAGAGAAACTATTGCATGTCCTCACATAGACTTCATGTTTGATTTTTCACAACTAATTAACTCATGGTGAATTAATTAATTCATTTTCAAACAGTTGTTAAGTTCAAATTCGAATTTTACTTAATATTTTTAGTACAGGGACTAACTAAAATTGGAATCCATCCCGAACTGCTAAAAATAGCAATTCTATTTTTAGCACTTCCATTTTTCATTCTCTGTTGCCCACTAGTACTCAGATTGTTATTTATAGCAGTGCTATTTTTAGCACTTCTATTTTTAGCATTTCTTGTTGCCATTTTCAACAGAAAGAATGAACAGAACTTTTCAACAAATGGCTCGAGCTATGCTAGATGAATCTGGAACTCCTGCAACCTTCTGGGGTGAAGTTGCATTCGTCGCCGTAACTATTCTCAACCAAGAAAATGTTCGGGTAAACAGCACTCAAACTCCACATGAACTTTGGTATGGTAAGACTCCTACGGTAAAATACTTTAAAGTTTTTGGAAGAAAATGCTATATCAAAAGGACTGATGAAAAATTTGGTAATTTTGAGCCCACAACAGATGAAGGTATTCTTCTTGGTTACTCTTCCCAAAGTAAAGGATATAAATGTTATAATAAAAGACTTGGGAAAATTGTTGAAAGTATTGATGTTGTAGTTGATGAAGCATGCAAAAATCCAAAATAGATAAAAACCGAAGATTATGACAATGAAGAAGATGGGGATTATTTTCAAACATCAAATCACAATGATTCTGAAGAAGAAACCAATGAAGCACCAGAAGAAGAGATAACAATAAAAGAAAAGACTCTGTCCAGATATGTTCAGAAAAATCATCCAGAAACTCAAATTTTAGGGGAAAAAGAGGGAGGTGTACAGACATGAAGAACTATTACAGAAACCTCAAGCTATCTAGCATTACTATCCTCCACCGAACCTCCAAATGTAAATTAAGCATGCAAAGATGAATTTTGGGTCAAGGCCATGAATAAAGAACTTGAGCAAATTGAAAAGAATAATACTTGGGAATTAGTTCCTAGACCTCATGATAAGAATATCATAGGAACTAAATGGATATTCAAGAACAAGCTGAATGAAAATGGTGAAGTTATTAGAAACAAGGCCAGACTTGTTTGTAAAGGATATGCTCAACAAGAAGGTATAGATTTTGAAGAAACTTTTGCACCTGTTGCTAGACTTGAAGCCATAAGGATGTTTCTTGCTCTTTCTAGTTTTCATAAATTCAAAGTATACCAAATGGATGTAAAATCTGCCTTCCTTAATGGAGACTTAGAAGAAGAAGTCTATATTGAACAACCAGAAGGATTCATTCTTGGAAATGATGCAAAACTTGTATGCAGACTCAGAAAGGCTCTCTATGGTCTAAAACAGGCTCCAAGGGCCTGGTATTACCGTCTTGACAAATATCTCCACCAACAGGGTTTTTCAAAGGGGTCAGCAGATAGAAATCTATATACAAATATTGACATTGATAAATTGCTAATAATTGTTGTTTATGTTGATGATATCATTTTTTATAACAATGAAGAATCCATGAGTCTGAATTTTGCTTTAGTAATGCAGCAAGAATTTGAAATGTCCTTGCTTGGTGAGCTTACCTATTTTCTTGGTCTACAAGTTCAACAAAATAAAGATGGTATTTTTCTTTCACAAACCAAATATCTCAAACAGATCTTGAAAAAATACATCATGGAAGATTCTAAACCAGTATGTACCCCAATGGTAACAGGATGCAGTCTCAGCTCAAATGATGAATCAGCAGTAGTACATCAACCAACTTACAGATCCATGATTTGCAGCCTGCTTTATCTAACAGGTACCCAACCTGACATCATGCATGCAGTAGGAATAGTTTGAAGATTCCAAGCAAATCCAAAGGAATCACACCTTCAGGCAGTCAAAAGGATTTTCAAATATCTTCAAGGAACACGGAACTTTGGTTTATGGTATCCTAGAGATATAAATCTTACTCTTCATGCATATACAGATGCAGATTGTTCAGGAAGTGTTGATGACAGAAAAAGCACTAGTGGTGGTGCATTCTATGTGGGTTCCAGGTTAGTGTCTTGGTTCAACAAGAAACAAAGTTCAATTTCATTATCTACAGCTGAAGCAAAATATGTGGTTGATGCATCTTGCTGCACACAACTACTTTGGACGATGCAAACCTTGCAAGACATTCAGATCACATGTACTCCACCCATCTCCATTCTTTGTGATAATACAAGTGCCATCAGTATTTCAAAGAATCCAGTCATGCACTCCAAGACCAAGCACATACCCATCAAATATCATTTTCTACGTGAACAAGTGCTTGAACAAAAGGTCAAATTGGAGTATGTTCCTTCCAAAGAACAGGTTGTTGATATATTCACTAAGCCACTGCCTAGAGAGACATTTGAATATCTCCGACAAAAGCTGGGAGTACTTGTTGCATCATCCTGTTGTTAAATCCTATTTTTCAGAGAAAGGTTATTATACACGAGTTTCATGAAGCGTATTCACGTACATATGCGGATTTCTGTGGGCATAGTCGCGTATATGTTGGTTTGAGGAAAAGCAGTGGGCCAAACTCAGGAAAAAGGGGTCTGATATGGTTCAGTCAATTATCTGCTCTATTTGATGATGGTTACAATCTGTTGATAACATGTGGAAATATGTTGGTCCTCATAAGTTGTTGATAACTTGATGTATATCTGATTGATGATGATGCCTTGATATTTCTTACTGATATATGCAATAATCAGATCTGACAGTGAACATCTGGCACAGGTTCAGGGGGAGTATATGCTTCTAATAATGCATTGTTGGCATTATCTTAGAAGATCTTGGTACAGATCCGCATAATTGTTTTGATTCAGGTGACTCTTTTGATGATGGAAATATACAGGCTATTGATCCTGATGTTGCTGATGGTGCAGATCATATATGGTGTATGATAGTTGCTAATGACTATCATGGTCTTGTTTAGATCGATTGTCCTTATTATAAATGTCATGTATATCATTTAATGTAAAGGTCATGAAAAGACCTAATTTGTAACCCCACTATGCATGGGATGGATGATGTAATATTTCTTGTTTTTGTCATGTATAAACAATTGGTATATCCCCACTTGGTTGGGTGGATGAGTCAAATTTGGTATATCCCCACTTGGTTGGGAGATGGATGTATGAGTCATTGGTGATAGGAAGGTCATCCTCACATAGTTGATTTATAGAGTCATGTTATTCTTTTAGAAAATCTTCTTGCAGACTTTGCTAGTGCTCAGGGGGAGCATGGACTCAATCATGGGAGCTCAATCAGTACATTTCAGCATATCAGAGAATTGAGCATGTACTCAAGGGGAGCATGACCCTTTGCCCTTGATGTCAAAGGGGAAGGGTGACTTGGTCTTGTTGTTGCCATCAAGTCCAAAGGGGGAGATTGTTGGCATTATGATACAGGTGTTGTCCTTGATGGCAACTCACTCAGATGAAAAATCACAGTACAGCAGGTTAACAGCAAAGAATTACAGATCAGACTACAAAGAATGAAGAAAGAGAGGTATATGTAGGTTCACCTTGACCAAGGTGTGTATACACGCAGGTTCACTGAACACAAGTAGTGTATACGTACACACGCACTTTCATAGAAGGAAAAGCGTGTATAGCTTCGAAAACTAAGTTTCTTGGTCCAAGGTATTTGGTCCATGGTATTTTGATCCATGGTATTGGTCCAAGGTATCTAGTCTGAGGTATTGAACCTAGGTATTTGGTCCAAGGTATTGGTCCTAAGTGGTTTTGGTCCATGGTATTGAGAAAGGCCTAAAACTATAAAAGGAGGAGAATATCATTAGGCCAGGTGTGCAAATATCAAATATCTGATGAAGTGTGAGATCTAGTATGCAGGTTATTGGCTTAGGGTATTGTGCTTGATCTGAACCAAGGATGAACCTCAGCGGTTGTTGAAGGATAAGATCTAATGATGGATTGGGATCTTAAGGCTTGAAATGAATTAGCATTATGTGGTTTGATCATGTATAGTCTAGATCTGAATACTGGCGCATGTGTTGTTCTGTAAATATTATGATTCGGGTATAACTAAAGTCTGGAATAGCTGCAGAATTATGAATTAATATTTGCAAATGTGTACGCGGGTTGGCTTTGATAAAAATGTATACACATAGGTTCGACACATGAAAGTAGCGTATACCTCATAAAGTATGTTTCAGTTGTTTCTGTTTGCTGTTGCAGAATTCTGGGTTCTGGTTTGGCTTCTGGTGACAGTATTTTGACTGATCAGATTGACTGTCAAAGTGATTGATTGATTCAAATATGGGTGATTCAGAAAGTGATGTTTGAGTTTTAGTGATTAGGTGATGTAGATGTATTTGATGATTGAATTTCGGTTATAATGTTGTTGATGGATCCAGTCTGAAAACTTATGAAACGTGGTCCATGGAGGAAGAAAGAAGGTCGTAGCCTTCTGTAGGTCGCAACCTACGTATTAGTAAACATATTGGCTAGTACAAGAGTTAGGGGGTTGTAGCTCCCTTCCAGTAGAAGTTGGAGAATGAGAGAAGGTTGTAACCTTCTGCAGGTAGAAGCCTGTGTACTGGTATAAATCTGCACCAGTACAAAATTGTAAACAGATTTTCTTATTATTAAAAGAAGACAGAGACGACAGCAGCAGGTGGTTTTCACCCACATTGGGTTTCCACCTTATATCTTGGTGTTCATGTGTGTTTCTTATGTGTGATGCTTTATTCTGCTTTTACTGCACTGTCTAATAAATCTCTGATATACTGGTTAAAGTTCAATGCATGATAAATTGGTTAAATAAAATGTTCTCTGCATATACGTTGGTTTCTTTAAGTCAGTCGCGTATACGCACTAGTTCACTTAGCTGAAGTAGCGTCTACAAATCTGTTTGGGAAATTAAATTATTGATCTGATAATATTGATTCACCCCCCCCCCCCCTTCTCAGTATTATTTCCAACACTGCAATTGTATCTTGCTACTCAAAGCATATCTCAAACAATAGTCACCAATTCCACGCAAATATCTCAATATATGCTTTGCTACAATCCAATCCTTATGTCTCGGTTCCATCTAGAACTAGCACATGGTGTTCATTTCAAAGAAAATGTATGGTTTGGTATTTAACCAAATACATCAATGATCCAATCAAGTTTCGGTACATGGATGGATCAACCAGATCTGACTCAAAATACCTTAGCTTTCTTAGATTCATCACCATAAGAGCTACCATAGACTTTCATTCCATTATTCCAAATTTATGAAGGATCTTGATGACATACTTTCCTTACCTGAGAAGGATCTCACCAAGTTCTACCAAACTTCCAATCCTAAATAGTAATGCATCAAGCCAAGATCCTTCATGTCAAACTCATAGGCAAACTCCCTCTTACACTTAACAATAATATGCTCTACACCTATCAGGGACAAATCATCAACATATAGTAGTAGAATCATAGGCCCACCCTTCACAACCTTGATATAAAGGTTTGGATAAGCAATAATCTTAGAGAAACCAAGTCTCATCAGACTTCCATCAATTCTAGAATACCAATCTCTCGAAACTTGCGTAAGTCCATAGAAGACCTTATTTAATCTACACTCATGAGATTTTCTCCCTTGAACCTCAAAACCTTGAGGTTATTTTATGTAAACCTCTGCCTCAATCTTGCCATTAAGGAAAGTGGTCTTAACATCCATCTGATGTAACTTCATCCCATAAATGAAGCAAGAGAAACAAGAGATCTAATCATAGTTTACCTGGAAACCTATGCAAAGGTCTCATCATAGTCTTCTCCCTCTTTCTGGGAGAACCCTCTAACCATGAATTTTGCCTTGTATTTTTCAATGCTCCCATCATATGCATACTTGATCTTATATATCCATTATGAGGTTACCACATAATTTCCTTTAGGTATTGGAACAATCTCCTAGACATTGTTCTTCATAATATATAGGTATTCTTCCATCATTACATCCTTCCAAACTTACTGGGTGGTTGCTTCTTCGAAGTTGGAAGGTTCAGAGTCAATCAACTTAGTCATTAAAGTTGCATAACCAAAATACCTCTTAGGTCTCTTAGCTCCCTAAATGTGCCTCAATGAGTTGCATGTCAATTTGCATCCTGCAAAGTAGGTTTGAATCAAGCTGGTATTTTTCTAGTTTATGGAACAACCATAGGATCCAACGATTCACAAGGCCCCGCTCGCATTTCTTCATGATCCTTGGGATGACTTGAGGATGTGGGAGGACATATAACCTTTTATTTGGGAGCCTCGTGCTTATTTTCTTCATCTTCAATGTCCGAGTGTTCTTTTATGGATTTACAATAAGCGATGTCTTCATCAAAAGTCACATCCCTACTTCAACTTGTCGTCGCTTAGGAACATGGATCCTATCTTTTGATGACTCCTTTGGTACATGTATGAACAAATACCAAAGATGATCAACCTGTGGTTTCTAACCAACGAATGCTTCTTTAGGAGTTTTATCTTCCAGAATTCAATGAGGACTTCTATTTAGGATGTAAACGATTGTCCTAGTTGTTGCCATTATGATGCATGTGTTGTCCTTGATGGAAACTCACTTGTAACAGAAGAAGTATTGGTAACTAGATGAAACCACGAGTCAGTTCAGAGTTGACAAAATGGTGGAATAGAATACCAGAATGATGGGTCAAAGGTTTATAGATCAAAATCAGAAGTTTGATATGGGGAGATTGTTGGCATAATGAATTAGGTGTTGTCCTTGATGGAAACCTACCCGATGAGTTGTCATTGATGACAATCTATTTGATGAAATGAAATCCTACTTGATAAGTTGTCTCTTTATCTACTTCTTAAAGGTATAAACACGATGTGTTTAAAGATGTGATAGAATGCATGACAATTGTGTTTACAGATGTGACAGAATGCATGGAAGTTGTGTTTACAGATGTGACAGAATGCATGGAAGTTGTGTTTACAGATGTGATAGAATGCATGGTAGTTCAAAGGAATGATAAAGTTGGAAGTTCAAGACCTATGCACAGCTTTTGTTAATCTAAGTCGCATATGCATGCGAGTTCAATGAAGAAAAGTAGTGTATGTCTTTTGCACCATGGTATTCTAAATATTAGGGGTTCTTACCATGTTATTAGCCCATAGTAATGAGCGCGACAAAGAATATCGATCCTGTCAAAGAATACGATCGGCATAACTATGGTTTTGACCTGTGGTATTGAAAAAGGCTAAAACTATATAAGGAGGTGAATATCAAAGTGCTAAGGTGTGCAAGTGATGGAAATCTTATGAAGAATTAGATCAAAAGAAAATATGAATGTTATGGGATTTTGATGCTTTGCTTGATCTAAACTAAGTATGCACCTGAGAGTTTGATGATAGATGAGATCCAATAGATCTGAAATAATTATGCACTAATGAATACAATGATGGATTAGGATCATGAGACCTAAAATGAATTTTCATTGTATGATCTTCTCATGGATTGACTAGATCTAAGTACTGACGCATGTTTTTATCTCTGAATATTATGATCTGGGTCTTTCTGAAGTTCTGAAGAGCTGCACAATTTTAGGTCAAAATTTGCAGATCTATATGCTAGTTGGTTTCGGAAAAAGCACATATACAAACGGGTTAGCTTCTTCAAAGTTGCGTATACAAAGAGTTTATGTTGATAGTGATTGATCAAATCTCATCAATGTTGTTGCTTCTTTGTTGTCTGTCAATGATCTCCTCATGTTGATCTGGGTTAAGTGATAATGTCTGAAGCAGATTTGATTGAAGGATGAAGTTGAATGTGGTTATGAATAGTGTTAATATTACTTGTTGATTGTGATTGAAGATCAGGTTCAGTTCTGTGATTTGTTCAGAGTGTTGCAGTAGATCTGAGTATGACTCAGTGTTGTTTTCAAAATTGCAGTATTCAAGTTTTTAGTTTTCTGTATTTTAAGATCTGTTCGCGGGTTTCTCTACAGAAAAGCGTGTATGCAAGTGGATTTCCTTAAGTGAAGAAGTGTATGCATTTTGGAATTTGAATGATCAGGACTGCAGTTTATTTTTTGTGTTGATGCAGTATTCTGGGTTCAATTTTGTGCACCTGTTACAGTGATCTATTGTTCTTCCATTAATTGGTTTAATTTTGATTAAGTGTCGGTAGATTGGGTTTTGAGTGAATGGTTGATTCAGTTGTATCATAAATTGATGATTGGGTGATTCAGTTGTATTAGAGGTTTCAGTGATTAATTGATTCAGTTGTGTCAGAAGTTTCAGTGATTGGTTGATTCAGAGAATGATGATTGAGTTTCAATGATTGATGATTTTAGTTTCAGTTATGTCAAAGATTGATGATTGGGTTTCAGTGATTTATTGATTCAGTTGTGCCAGATATTGATGATTGTGTTACAGTGATGAGTTATAGTTTGATTATTGATATTGAGCTTAAATGTTGATAATGGGTCCAGTCTAAAAATTAGATGAAACGTGGCCTACAAGTTATGATGTGTTGAAGTAGGTGGATCCAGTGTGAAAATTTATGAAACGTGGTCCATGGAGGATGCTGAGGGTTGGAGCCTTCAGTGAGGAAGTCGAAGCTTCCTGCCAGTAGTAGCTGGTGATCAGATCAGGGGGTTGGAGCTCCCTTTTAGTAGTAGCTGGAGAACGAGTGAAGGTTGTAGCCTTCTGCAGGTTGGTGCTTGCGTACTATTACAAGTTTAAGCTAGTACAAGAACTAGGGGGTTGGAACTCCCTTCCAGTAGGAGTTGGAGAAAAAACGAAGGTTGTAGCCTTCTGCAGGTGGGTGCCTATGTATTGGTATGATTTTGCACTAGTACAAGATTGTAAAAAGATTTTTCTTTATATTAAAGAAGACAGAGACGACAGCAACAAGTGATTTTTCTTTCCCGCATTGGGTTTCCACCTTAAATCTTGGTGTTCATGTGTGTTGTTTGTGTGATGGCTTATTTTATTTTTACGGCACATGATTACTCTTTATCTAATGTTTAATAAGGTACTTCTGCATTGGCTGAAGACAAACATGTGATGAATTAACCGAAACATAAGTTTATTGGATGTACACTAGTTGTCTTAAGAACAGTTGCGTACACGTGCGGGTTCCTTTCAGTAAAGTCATGTATATAAATATGAAATGAAAAAGTTATTGATTTGAAAATACTAATTCACCCCCCCTCTCGGTATTTTTCCCAATAATTGGTATCAGAGTAGGTCCTTTGGCAAAAGCTTGATTGCTTGAAGGAGATTCGTCGAGACAATGGGAAAGAAGCAAAAGAATAAAGAACCTCAAAATAAGAAGACATCTCAAAGAAACAGTGACAGTGTTAGAGACAATTGGCTATTAGATGGAAGCAAATATTCAAATTCAGAATCACCTCAGAATGAAGATGAACAAGCAAAAGAATTATCAGGTACTGATTTTTGGTCCTCTGGTGATACCTTTCTCTGTTCATGCAATATTGAAGATAATGAATGTGACAGTGAAACAACTGAATTTGCTCTTATGGGTGAAAGTGAAATAAATCTAATTGAACTAGAAGTTAAAAGGCTCACAAATAAAATTAGAGATCAACAAGATCTATTTGATAAAAGGGAATGTACCTACAAAGAAGAGATTAGGAGGTTAAAAAGTCAGTTGGAGGAAGGAAACAAAAGAAGGAAGCAGTACAAGGAAAAATAAGATCAATGTCAAAGGTTGTAGGATGAAGTAACTTCATTGAGAAATCAAGGGAATGAAATCAATACAATAACCAAGGAACTTAAATAAAGAACCAGTTACTGTGAAGGTCTTGAAGCTGAGGTCGTCTCTCTAAAAGAAGAACTTGAAAAATCAAATAAGCAGAATGAAGAACTACTTCAAGCATTTGAAGAAAAAGAAAATGAGATTCTCAAATTAAAACAACAAGTGGAGGAAGGAAGAAAGGTTTAAGAAATCACGAAGAATCGGTATCTAGAAATGAAAGAGCAATATCAGGTTGAGGTAAATATCCTAAAATGTCAATTCGAAGAAAAGGATAAACTTTTGCAATTTCACAATAGTGCTAAGATTTTGGATAATATTCTTAGTAGTAAAAGGTATCCTGCTATCAAATCTAGTCTTGGTTTTCATGAAACTGTTAAAGATGAATCTAACTCACAAGCTGAGGTAAGGAATTCTAATGCAAAATTTGAAATGCTCAACAAGGAGATAATAAGTCAACCCATCAACAACCAAGCAAAGAAAGTCTTCAAAGAAAATCATTTACTCCTAACTATAGAAGTGTTAATCGATTATTTCCTCTGATCAATAATGTTGAATGTTCGATATGTCATAATTTTGGACATGTTGTAGCGAGGTGCAAAAGTAGAATGTTTCAAGCTAATAAAAGTCTCACAGAAAGATCATCAACTTCCAGGTACTTTAAGGGATATTGTTTTTCTTGCAATAAGTTTTGGTCACAAAGCCATTGATTTCTATAGAAGGAATATGAAACATATAAGATGTTATGTTGTAGCAAAAGAATGCAGGAACAAGTCTATGGATCATCGTAGACAATATGGTAAGACACCAAATAAGAACATTGATATCAAAAAATCTGAAAAAGATGGATCCACCAAAAAGCAATAAAAGGAAGATCAGATAAGGTGTGGTCTTGCTCTTTGTTCATTCAAAAACGAAGATGATAGTGGATGTTCTCATCACATGACTAGAGACAAGAGTAAAATGGAGTCTCTGATGAAGAACCATCATGGTAATGGTATTCTTAGAGCTAATGTTTCAGTAAAAGTTCTAGGATCAAGTACAGTCAGAACAAACTCAAGGGGAGATGAAAGTGTGAAATTTCAGTACTTCACCTTCCATACGCGGATCTTATGAAGTATAGTCATGTATATACGCGAGTTCAAAATTTCACAATTGCGTATATGTTAGTTTGATGAAGAGACAGTGGCACAGACTCAGAAAAGGTTAAAAAAAAAAGGTGGGAGGGGGGAGCATTTTTTATGCTTCTAATAATGCATTGTTGGCATTATGATTGCTTAGAAGTCCTTGCTACGTAATGATGCTTATCAATGGTGATGAGGTTTATGTTGTTGAAGTGGTTAAAAGATACATATTGCTATCGCTATGTTGGATACATGGATGATTACTTAAGTTTCATATTGGTAAATAATGTTGGTATAAAAGATCCTCTTGTATGAAGAAAATTGGCCAAGAAAATAGTATTATTGCGGGTTTCATGAAGATATGGCTATCTGAAGACATGGCTTACCTAGTCTCATAATGAGGATGATAAGGAATGGTGAATACTTCTTCCTATCTTACTTTATGATGACAAGCTTGGTACTCACATATGTTGATTATCATGATTGATATATTGAGGGTTGTTGTGAAAAAATCATGCAATTCTTGCTATGATGATGATGTTATGGTCATGGATGATGACTATTGTGTTTCCACATATATATGATATGATGAGAATGGTTTTGTATCACTACTTGGAAATATGGCATATGCTTAGTTGATTCATGGAAGTCTATGTTAATGTCTTTTCTACTAAGGAAAGGGAGCAAGTTGATCTTGTTAAGATCAAGAGGATGAGTTGATATCTATATGTGGCATACTTAGTCACAAGTTGATGATATTAAAGTTACATTGTCTTATCTTGCAAATTGATGATGGACATATACAGGTTGTTGTTCTTGATGCTGACATATGCTTATGGTGCAGATCATATATGGTGTATGATAGTTGTCGATAACTATCATGATCTTTTTTAGGTATTTGGTCTTTGTTATAAATGTCATGTATATCATTTTATGTAAAGGTCATGTAAAAACCTACAATGTAATAATTGTCATATTCAATCATCTATGAACTTTTGAGATCATGTCAAATATGTAATCCCACTTGGTTGGGTGGTAGAGTCAAATATGTATCCCCACTTGGTTGGGTGATTGATATAAGTATGGTGCCACTGCCTTGGTGATAGGAAGGTCATACTCAGTTGAGTCATAGAGTCATGTACTTCATTTTACATCCGTCAGAGATTGCAGCATGTGCTCAGGGGGAGCTTAATCAGATAATTCAGCATGTGCTTAGGGGGAGCATGATCAATGTTCATATTCAGCAATTCAGATATGGAAGTCTTCATTTAACCTTGGTCAGCCCTTTTCCCTTGATATCAAAGGGGGAGAATAGCTTGGTGTTTGGAGAGTAGCTTGATGTTTTGACCTTTGTGTTTGAAGGGTAGCTTGATGTTTTGAAAAGCCTGGTGTTTTGCTTTATGTTATTTATAGGTTGTGGTGACCAAACACCAATGTGGTTGTCAACAGGTTTGAAGGGGGAGATTGTTGGAATTATGATGCATGTGTTGTCTTTGATGGAAACTCACTTGTAACAAAACAAGTATTGGTAACTAGATGAATCCACAGGTCAGTTCATAGGTGACAGAATGATGGAACGTGATACTAGAATGATAGGTCAAAGGTTTACAAATCGGGATCAAAAGTTTGATACAGGGAGATTATTGGAATTATGAATTAGGTGTTGTCCTTGATGGTAACCTACCTGATGAGTTGTCCTTAATGAAAACCTATTTGATGAAATGGAATCCTACTTGATAAGTTGTCTCATGATCTACTTGTTAAAGGTATAAACAAGATGTGTTTACATATGTGACAGAATGCATGACAATTGTGTTTATAGATGTGATAGAATGCATGGCAGTTGTGTTTACAGATGTGACAGAATGCATGGTAGTTCAGAGAAATCAGTTCAAAGGAATGATAAAGCTGGAAGTTCAAGAACTATACGCGGGATCTGTTAATCTAAGTCGCGTATGCACGTGAGTTCAATGAAGAAAAGTAGCATATGGCTTTTGCACCATGGTATTCTAAATACCAGGGGTTCTTACCATGGTATTCTAAATACTAGGGACCCATAGTAATGAACGCGACAAAGAATATTGATCCCGTCGAAGAATACCATCGGCATAACTATGGTTTTGAGCCGTGGTATTGAAAAAGGATAAAACTATATAAGAAGGTGAATATTAAAGTGTTAAGGTGTGCAAGTGATGGAAATATTATGAAGAATTAGATCAAAAGAAAATTTTATGCTTTGCTTGATCTAAACTAAGCACCTAAGAGTTTGATGATAGATGAGATTCAATAAATCTAAAATAATTATGCACTAATGAATACAATGATGAATCGGGATCAAGAGACCTGAAATGACTTTTCATTGTATGATCTGTTCATGGATTGACTAGATCGAAGTACTGACGCATGTTTTTATCTCTGAATATTATGATTTGGGTCTTTCTAAAGTTCTGAAGTGTTGCACAATTTTAGGTCAAAATTTGCAGATCTATATGCTGGTTGGTTTCACGAAAAGTGCTTATACATGCGAGTTAGCTTCTTAAAAGTTACATATACAAAGTAAGGGTTTTTATTCATAGTGACTGATCAAATCTGATCAGTGCTGCTGCTTTTTTGTTGTTTGTCAATGATGTCCTCATGTTGATTTGGGTTAAGTGATAATGTCCAGAGTAGATCTGATTGAATGATGAAGTTGAATGTGGTTATGAATAGTGTTAAGATTACTTGTTGATTGTGATTGAAGATCAGGTTCAGTTCTGTGATTGGTTCAGATCGTTGCAATAGATCTGAGTATGACTCAGTATTCTTTTCAAAATTGCAATAGTCAAGTTTTCAGTTTTCTGTATTTTAAGGTTTGTATGTGGGTTTCTCTAAAGAAAAGTGCATATGCACATAGGTTGCCTTAAGTGAAGTAGCGTATCATTTGGAATTTGAATTATCAGGACTACAATTGATTCTGTGTGTTGATGCAGTGTTCTGGAATTCAGTTATGGGCACTGGTTACAGCGATCTGGCCTTTCCAGTTAATTGGTTGAATTTTGATTAAGTGATAGTTAATTGGGTTTTGAGTGAATGGTTGATTCAATTGTATCATAAATTGATGATTGGGTGATTCAGTTGTGTCAGAGGTTTCAGTGATTAATTGATTCAATAGTGTCAGAAGTTTTAGTGATTGGTTGATTCAGAGAATGATGATTGAGTTTCAGTGATTGATGATTTGAGTTTCAGTTATGTCAGAGATTGATGATTGGGTTTCAGTGATTCATTGATTCAATTGTGCCAGAGATTGATGACTATGTTACAGTGATGAGTTACAATTTGATTATTGATATTGAGCTTAATTGTTATAATGGGTCCAGTCTAAAAATTAGATGAAACATGGCCTACAAAGTTATGATGTGTTGAAGCAGGTGGATCCATTGTGAAAATTTATGAAACGTGATCCATGGAGGATGTTGAGAGTTGGTGCCTTCAGTGAGGAAGTTGAAGCTTCCTGCTAGTAGTAGCTGGTGATCAAAGCAGGGGGCTGGAGCTCCCTTCCAGTAGCAACTGGAGAACGAGTGAAGGTTGTAGCCTTTTGTAGGTTGGTGCCTACGTACTGGTACAAGTTTACGCTAGTATAAGAACCAGGGGGTTGGAGCTCATTTTCAGTGGGAGATGGAGAATAAATGAAAATTGTAGCCTTTTGTAGGTGGGTTCCTGCGTACTGGTATGAATCTGCACCAGTACAAGATTGTAAAAACTTTTTCTTTATATTAAAGAAGACAGAGATGACAGCAACAGATGGTTTTTTCCCGCATTGGGTTTCCACCTTAAATCCTGGTGTTCATGTGTGTTGTTTATGTGTGATGGCTTATTTTTTTCTTACAGCACATGATTATTGTTCATCTAATGTTTAATAAGGTATTGATGCACTGGCTGAAGACAAACATGTGATGAATTCACTGAAACATAAGTTTACTGGATGTACGCTAGTTGTCTTAAGAATAGTTGTGTACACACGTGGGTTCCTTTCACTAAAGTCGCATATAGAAATCTAAATATGAAATAAAAAATTATTGATTTGAAAATACTGATTCACCCCCCCCTCTCAGTGCTTTTCCCAACACTACATTAGGAGAATTTTTAGGTCTAAAATGGGCCTCCTAAGAAAAATTTACAACCAAAATAAACTTTAGAAGAACCAATAGGATTCAAGATGATAATGTAAACCATGGGGGATGATTCAACATTTTTGAAATAATAAATATTAAAACTACTTTTTCAACTGATATTTTTAACTTATCCCTAACATTTTACTCAAATTTCAATCAGGAGTACTCGTTGGATGCAAATTTAATTCTTCATCCAAGGAGTACCCATGTTGCATACTTTCATGTAGCAAGGTCCATTGAAAATATGCAATATGGGTGTTCCTTAGATGAGTGTTACACAACATTTTTTCACTGTACCTGTACTCCCCGTCTACGATCTTAGAGGACCTCTACAGTGTACTCGACATGCTTTCCCATCATGAAGAAACTCCCAGTATGTCCCTCTTCATGAGCAAAATAATTCCCCTTTACACCATTTTCCAATAATCTTTGTTCTATCCCACTTTACAAGACCGACACTACTGACCAGTGTTCTCCTCGAGCGAATTTATAGAGGTTACAACTAGACCTTGCGTCATTTGGATCGACTGAGCCCTTTTCTAGTCGCACTGGTCCTCTTTTGGAAGGTTTTTTAAATAAGGAGTCAAAGCTTCCATGTTTACAAGCTTCGTAACAGAAGTCTGGTAGAAGGTTGGGCTGGATAGAGCTGAAGACATCATTTTGGGCTCATTTCCCCTATTAGGATGTAACAACCTTAACAGATAAGACCTTCTCCCGTGATGAGAGGAACCATCTCCCATCCATCCAAGCTATATAAACCTCTCTTTTTCCCAAGCAATAGCTAGTTGGAGTTTTGGAGCAAGTTTGAATAACCAGCAAGTCATTTGTAGCTTGTAGCTTTCTAATGTATGTTTGAGGGAGAATAGTGTGATTTTGGTTTGGTTTGAGAGAGGGAAAGAGGCCTTAAAACTTCCATTGTTGGGGCTATCCATGAAGTGGTAGCAGAAGTGTGGGAACCCAGGTACGTCGGAGGAGACCAGCAACATCAAGGCATCAGTTGTAATCTTTTTTTGATTTATATAAATGCAACTATCGATTGATTTCCTACATGAAGTTTCATTTTACATCTTTATGGCTTAATGTTCCTTGGCCTATTAAGTAGGCTGAATACAATATTGTATGATATCAAGTTTGTTGTTTTTGTTGTTTTCTTGTTTTAAGTATTCAAAGGAGGAAAATGGAAGATAGTTGGAGTGAGGAAGCAGGATTATCACCAAGTGGAAAAGCGTTCTAAGAGGTAGGTCCTCTTAATTGATTATAGCTTAAGGAGATTTTCCATAGATTGTTTGTTTGAGGCTAGACCCGCTCTCTCGGGCTAGAGGAATTGTTTGTGTCCGCACTGAGAATTTACCTGCACCACAAATTGGTGACTCCGCAGGGGATCGAATCCTTATGTTTGATTGATTATCATTTTATGGTTTCATGTGAAATTTTCTAGTATCACCATTTCCCTTTAGTGTTCTCTACTTTTCCTGGTTTACTACTCTAAGTCTGAAATTTACAGTGGCAAGTATGGTCATAGCCTTTGAAAAATTTTATTTTTTTCCTTGAATCCTCGATCAATGCATTTATTTTTTTGACAGTCGCACCGACCCACTTTTGGCGCGTGTTGTCAGTTATTTAGTCGTGTTGATTCCTGTAGGTGAAGATCAGGGTTTATCCTAGATCATAGCCAGTGTGTCTTTCCCTTCTGATTTTTGTCTCTCAGCTTGTTTTGACTGTGTTCTCCCTAGCTGGAAAGCTCTTTTAGCTTGGTTTGTATGATTAGTTGATTTTCATTTTCTTCACTTGGTTTATTGAGTTCTTGGATGGTGTATAACCCTAGGGCATCTAGGTCGTCACCCATTCACTTGTTTGCCTGCTCAGAAAGTTAAGTCGATAGTCGAATTTGCTCCTTACATTTCGTTTGATTAGTCCTTTTGTTGCTTTGATTTCCATTTAACAAGTTTGAAAAGTTTCGTTTAGTGCTTGAGCGTCTCTTTTCGAACATAGATCACATTGCCCATCTTGTTTTTGGTTCAATCTTTGATTCATTAATTTTTAAGGAATTCTCTTTTGTGCTTTGTGTTTGCTTGTGATTGATCGTATTGGGAATATTTCATTGAAGTGTTTGTGAAAGATTCATTCCGTTATTTCATTGAAAAATACATAATTCTAGTTTTTTGAATCAATATGTTACATTAGTTTGCATCATTGAAGGCTAGAGTTGCATCGTCACCTGCATTGGAAAAGAAATGAATTCTCTTTACTAGTGAAAGGGCTACTTGAAGTGTATTTGATAGGAAAGTTAGGAATTGGAAAGAGTTTTTCATCATTTTTGTTTTCAAAAGGCGAAATAGTGAAAAATTCTTTGTTTCCAATTGCTTGTTTTGTTGCATTTGAGTGTGTTTCCTACTCTCATTAGTGTAGACAATTCATCGAATTGAAAGGGTCATGTCTAATTTAGCTACATATAGGTTTTTTTGAGTCACATCGATAAGGCCTGAAAATCAAGACCTAATTTCAAAATAAACTGTAAAATGTATTCAATTAACCTAAGGCACGTTTGAAATTTAACGATCACATTTTAGAAGGTCTAGGCTAGAGACGTGTTCCGGCATCTTAAAACCTAGCAGTTGTCATTCGCTTCTACACTAGAAAGCTCTAGTACAGACTTGTGCTCCCCGTACTGTCAAGTATATAAAAGAAGACCCCATTAGGCTGCAATCCTTTATCCATGGGAAGCCGAGTCTGCCACCTTGTAAACGTGATACACTGAACACAGCATTCAGAGAGATTGCATGCCCGTATTTCTCGGTTCGCCGAGAGGTATACTACAGTTCACAGTTACCTGGTAATCTATTTTACCTAGATCATCCTGAGTAGTTTTTTTTATCATTTTGACTCCCTAAATATAAAAGATCACCCGAGCACTTGTCCTTTCGAGCTCGTTTCAAACTAAAAGCGATAGTCACCTTTGCTTATTTCTCGACTCTTAAAACATGAAAGAGCACCAATTTATTTTTGCATCTTAAAAAATTGTTGCCCACGATCTTATAACATCCCTATTAGTCTTTTTTTAGACCACATCGTGAGTATACCTTTAAATACATTTTAAATCCCTTGAAATCAATCTCTCTTTTGGTTATTTGAGACAAGATCATCATGGCTGAACCAACTGGTTCGCCTAGCTCCTCTTCCTCTCCTTTGTCTGAAAGATTGTCTGAGGAGCCTTTTCCTGAATTTCCACAGTCGCTTGAGGACCAAGGTGTTGAGCTTGGAATTGTTCTGAGTATTCAACCTTTGTCATCTCGTCCTCCCCCTTCAGATACTGGGTCACTTTCTGACGTTGGCCCAGAATCTCCGGATAACCCTATCCTCTAAATCCTTTATTCGATCCTATTGTGATATCACCGCAACATCCTACAATCCATACAATCAGCTGGGTGTTCCTTTGGAATTATCCCCTCGAACATCTTTGGTAGTCTGTCATCCTATGTTTTCACCCATGGAATCAAAAGGTAAAATTCCAGTCTCCTCTCCGGGTCACTTGGATTTTTCCACCCCACGCACAGTTGAGGAGCAGGAATATCCTTTCCCTCCTGAAGGTTTCCCTTACACGGGAAGCATTCTAACTAGTGTTCATCCTGAGTTACCACATAATTACGTGACTTTAGCTCAATTGGTTTCAGGCATGCCTACTACCTCATCATTGTATCACAACCCTATTTGGGCATCTAGCGCTATGCCTACCATAGGTTCATTCATTCAGAACCCGACCTCCCAACAGACAATGATTTATGCAGTTACTTCAATCCCAGTGCAACCCACCATTCCCAATCCTCTTATTTCGTCAGTCCAAGTAACCCATCCAGTTCAACCGACAATCTCGAGTCATGTCGTTGTCAATTCTTCGATCCCTCCAGTAAGTGGACAGGCTATCCCACTACCTGGGGGCAGAGTCTGAATGTTTCTATGATGTCTGGCACAACCAATGTGAGTGGCTCACAACCTCACATGGTTGGGATGAACCAACCCTCTTCGGGTGCCATTTCAAATCCTGCTGGTCCTGCTGGATCAAGTAATGTCCAGTACCAACAGCCCAATGTTGGTCCGTCTGGGTCAAGTCATGTCCAGTACCAACAGCCCAATGTTGGTTTGTCTAGGTCAAGTCATGTCCAGTACCAGCAACCCAATATGGCTCAAGGTTAGTACCAACCTCCTTATGTTCCATATGGTTCATAAGTGATGGCTAATCTGTCATACATCCCTCAGCTTGGACCTTATGTCCACCCTGGTTCGTCCGCTGCGCCCAGTGGGTATGGCCAGATATAGTTTGGGAACTTTCAAGCTGTCATTCCGGGAACTATTCAAGCACCTTTGCAGCAGCAAAGACAACTCCTGCAGCAGCAAGGGCAACTTCATTATAGTAAGAGACATCCATGTAGCAGCCAGGGCAACCTTTGTTGCAGCAAGGGCCATCCATGCAGCAGCAAGTCCAGATGATGCCGCAGCCAGGGCCATCCATGCAGCAGCAAGGCCAGATGATGCCGCAGCAAGGACAACTGCAACAACCGCAGGGGAAACCCTCGCAATAGTTGCAACAAACCATGCAGCCGCAAATGTAGTATGCACCGCAATCCTCCCAGCCTATGCCTTTGCAAGGTCAACCTCTGCAGCCGCAGGGATAACCTTTACAGCCGCAAGGTCAACCCTTGCAACCACAAGGTCAACCCGGGCAGCAGCAACCCTTATACTCATATCAACAGGGTCAACCCTTGCAAGGGTAAGGCCAAGGTCAAGTC
The DNA here is from genome assembly GCA_031772625.1 of Pinus tabuliformis. NCBI lineage: Eukaryota > Viridiplantae > Streptophyta > Pinopsida > Pinales > Pinaceae > Pinus > Pinus tabuliformis. The sequence continues at coordinate 60,550,192 of CM062810.1, read as the reverse complement.
CTGCAACAGCAGGCACAGAATCCTTATGTCCAAGGGCAACAAGTTCAGCCTCCTTTTGTCCAAGGACAGCAAGTCTAAAATCCTTATGTCCAAGGACAGCAAGTGCAGAATCCTTACGTCCAAGGGCAACAAGTCCAAAACTCGTTCGTCTAGGGGCAGCAGGTCCAAAATCCTTATGCTCAGGGATATCAGGTGCAAAATCTATATGTCCAAGGTTAGCAAGCTCAACAGCCTTTTTTTAACCAGTATGTTTCTTATCAATAGCCTCTGGCTGGATAGTTTCAAGGCTTTCAAGGTCGGAATCCTCCCTACGAGAAAGGTAACCTATAGTGGGGGAAAAATCAAATGCCTTATGGACAAAATCCTCCATTTTGGGGACAAAATCCTTACCAGCAGGGATGGGCCTCGCCAGCTGGGCCCCCTTATCAACCTCAAATGCCTTTCAATACTCAATTGTCATTCTTGGCTACACTGGAATTGTGAGTTGTGTCTAGACTCACGAATGACCCGATTCTTCATTCGCCATACTAGCCTCCAGTTCCGTCCAAGATTCTGAGCGATTGTACGAAGTTTGAAGGAAAAGCAAAAGAGGATCCTCAGGCACACGTGATGACATATCACCTCTGGTGCTCCTCAAATTCCTACATCGATGATTCCATTCGTCTTCGTCTTTTCCAATGAACTCTTACAGGGGTTGCAGCCAAATGGTATATCGAGCTACCTTGTAATACCTATCATGACTTTAACACTCTCACCATGGCCTTTCTCGCACACTTCTAGCTTCTGATTCGCTATGAAACTGGCACCCATCTGTTAACGTTTCTCAAGCAAGACACTGCAACCCACATCTTCGATCACATCCATGAATGGAGACGTAGGCGCCATATGATTAAGTTTGAAATTGTTGATCAGTTGTTGACCGAGTGGTTTACCAAATCATTTGTCAAAAAAATTGCTGAGGACATTGCTATGGGTGGATGCGTCACTAAGGAACAAGCCATAGCACGTGCCCAGTATCTAGACCTTGTCTATTTACAGTGTAGTACGTTATATGATGTGTTACCTAATGCGCTCATACCATCATCTGACCTGACAACATCTAAGTCTCCGACTATCCCTCTTGTTGATGGAGTAATTGGTTCAATGACTCAGACCCTTGCAAAATCTTCTTCCAAACAGAAGTCGGTCTCCAACACTGCTCCCAATGATTCCTCTTGCAATGCATCCGGCCCTGGTAAAACCTCAGAGGTTCACACTGTCCAGTCTACCGCAGCGGATAAATCCTCTAAAGGTAAGAAGAAAGGCAAAGGCAAGGGTAAATTCGATGCCCCAAAACAGGGTCCTCCTAAATCATCTGCTGGTGATGCTTCCCAACGGAAACCCAAGTATCCATGCCTCATCTGTGAGGAGGATCACTATACTAAGGATTGTCCCAGACGGTCTGAAGTTAGTTGTTTTCTCAAAGGGACCCTAGTTGTCCTGAAAGATCCCTTTTCGTCCTAGCAAACTCAAATGGTAGACCAGCCTCAGTCATCTGCTTCCTCGAGTTCACAAGTATTCATGATGAGTACCCTGATCAACGTGGCTACCAGGTCAAAAGATTATCAAACTCCTACCCCGTCGGCAAGGAAAGAGAAAGAAGGTACCCCTTCTTCTTCCACCCCGTCCAGTTTTGGTCCTCTCCATATAGAGCGACCTAATCCTGATTCCGCCATTCGACCACCTTCTCGAGGTGTGCTTCGAAAGTCCTCGTACAATCCTAACGCTCGAGCTAATCAACCTTATAACATTATTGAAGATTTGTCTCAAGCGCCATTAGCTATGTCTTCTCTCGAGGTCCTTCAAAGTTGTCTTTCTCAACGAAAATCATCACTGTCAGCTATTGGGGGTATTGATCCAGCTGACTCTAATCTCATCTGTTTTGACTTGGAAAACCATGTTTTGCATTTACCTCATCAAATTTCCTTTCTCATTCAGGTAATCATAAATGAGAAAACCATTCATATGATCGTCATCGATGAAGGTACTTCTACCTGCATCATGTCTATCGCTTATTGGAAGGCAATTGGTTCTCCTACTCTGAACCCATCCCCTAACACTCTAGAAACTTTTGATGAGTGTGATTCACGACCATTCGGTGTCCTTCCAAACCTTGCCATTACATTGGAGGGCAAGACGGTACATGTCAAAGTTGATCCAGGTGGATCTTCAAACACAGTGGCATGGAAAATCTCAAAATTCAAAGTGGCAGAAAAGCAAGCATCTTGACATCAGATCGAAGTGTTTGTCGCCCTGATTCCAACGGTGTGAACGACACTCCAATCCGAGTCCGGATGCTGAAGTTATGGCAGAAAGAATATTGCCTTGTCCCTTTGGAAAAGGAGGCATTTTCTCTAAAAATGGCTTTAATCCTTTAATAGGCAAATCGCAATCAGAGAAGTCAAGAGGCAGGCGCAGCAGAACCCCCAATCAGCGATCTCCGACTAAATCGCAATCGAAGGCAAGCAATCGGAGATATTGGGATGGAGCGATCGGATCGACGAATCGGGTCAGCGAAATCCAAGGGATAGGACCAGGACCCCTAGGTCGTAGCGATGCGGTATGCCGATGTGATAGGGCCGATGCAATACGCCGATATCGGCGATCGGTGATATCGGCAATCGGCAGATTGGCGTATCGGCGATTGGCACAGTCAAAGGAAAGACCCCAAGGCCATTACGATTTGCGATCAGCGTAGACCCGACAGGAAAATAGGGCTGATTTAATGGAATTTGAAGTCTGGCTTATAGGATTTCGGTCGGATTTTTCAGTGTATCCCGTGTATTATGGTTTGAGCAAAAAAGAGCTATTTCGGGGTTTAGTTCTGCTCGTCGATCCTTCTATTGAAACAGATGATATTATTAGACAAACAGACCTCCGATTTAAGGGTCCTTGTAACAAGAAATGATTATAAAAACCCGATGCACGCAGAGAAGTGAAGGAGGAGAGGATTTTTGGCACGCAGTTCGAGGCAGAACTTGCAGGAAAGGGCGAGAGGTCATTTTTTCTGAATTGGGCAAATTTTGTACGGTTTCCGCCCCTCTCAATGCCACGAATGCAGTGGTGCTATCCATTTCTCCATCTGAGTTCTCCATTTCTCGGCCATTTTCCATAATGGAGGTATAAGCCTCCTTTTATGTAACTGATGATTGTATTCTCTTCTTTTCATGCCTTATGTGTTTCTTCTTCTTCTTCTCTCATGTGCACATTAAATTTCTTTGTTACGCTGCAAATTTCTACATGTGATTCTTTTCATACATCTATAAGCAAAAGATCCCTGGATCAAGTGGTATCAGAGCAAGTCTCTTTAGATGTGAATTGCATGTTTATATGCTAACAAGAAACAGGCTCCGAAGAGGCGAAGGGGAACTAGAGCCTTTCGATCCCGAAGTGGGGCATGCACATCGAAGGAGAAACATGGCAGAAGATGAAGCTCATCTTGAAGAGGAGCGCAATTTCCACAAGACCTTCTATTCAATGGCAGAGAATGTACGTAAGTTGGTTTTAAGGTTGGAGAAAGCAGAAGAGAGAAATCCAGAAGAACAAGGTTCAGTGCATGGAAATGGTGGAGAAGAACCTCCTCCTTCTCCTTCCGCGAGTGAAATTTCTTCTTCCTCTCACCACCATAATCAAAGAAACCTTTCTTTAAATTAGATGTGAAATTTGATCTTCCCATGTTTAATGGTGAAAGTAACGCAGAAAAGCTTAGTAATTGGATTAAGCAGATTGAGATCTACTGCAGGATTCAGCGGATCATGGAGGATGAGGCAAATATTCAGCTGGCCTCTCTACGGCTGAGCAGCACTGCTCTCGTTTGGTGGGAGAGCAAATTGCAGAGAAATAAGAATGTGGGTAACCTATTTTCCTCATGGCCTGATTTTATTTCTGCATTAAAGGAATAGTTTTATCCTTTGGGATACAAGAAAAAAGCTTTAATGAATTGGCAGTATTTAAGGCAAGGCAAAGGTCAGAATGTTCAGAGTTTTACAGAGGAGTTTAGAATGCAAGCACTGAATTTGGGTATTGCACTTGATACATCTGAAGTAGTAACTAAGTACATTGGATCGCTACATAATTACATTAGGCATTCATTATTGTTGTTTGAACCAACCACTATTGACTCAGCCAGCGTAAAGGCAATTCATATTGAGAACAGGGGCAAAAATGAAAGAGATGATCATTCCAGAAAACCACCGTTCAAACCTCCCAATGGCAAATCTAAAGCGAAATGGAAAGGAAAGGAGAAGAAAACGGCAGCAACCAAAGAAGGAGAAAGGTCGTATTGCAATCACTGCAAAAAGGAAGGTCACGATGATGATCACTGTTGGAAACAACACCCAGAAAAGAGACCGAAGAAGTATGGAGGAAAAGGCAAGCAGAAGACAGTGGCGACTGTGCAGCAAGACCTTGGATCCGATTCGGGAGATGAAGCGTTGATCACAGCAGCAGGAACAAAAGGTACTCTTACACCTCATGTTAATTCTGAATCACATGAAGGCACTAGTTCAGTAAATGAGTCCCTTCCTAATGATCGAAAGAGAATTGAACTGTTTCATATCAGAGTTGTCATAAATCATACTAAAGTAGAAACTCTGTTTGATACTGGATCCCAAGAAAACTTAATTGCAGAATCCTTGGTAAAGAAACTCGGCTTAGAAACAAAACCACACCCAAAACCTTACCCGCTTGGATGGATACATGATAAAGCAAAACTGAATGTAACCAAGCAGTGTAAAGTAAAATTTGTAATCACTTCTAAGCTAGTGGATGAAGTAGAACTTGATGTGATACCATTGGATATATGTGGCATGGTGTTAGGGAGCCCGTATCTATATGATAGAAAGGCAATCTTTTTCCGTCATGAAAACAAATACCAAATCACAAAAGATGGGGTAGAATATATAGTAAGGGCTCATCAAACTAAAATCAATGCCAGCCTTGTAAACACAGGACAAATGAAAAGGATGGTGAATTCCAATAAGGGTTACATGCTTATGGTTGTAAGGGAAAAAGACACAGAATTAGCTGACGCTTTCCAGGGTTGTGATCAGGAACATAGCTAGGAATTATGTGAATTAATTTATAATTATGATGAGTTGTTTCAGGAACCAAAGGGATTACCTCCGAATAGGGAAATCCGACATGAAATCCATTTGCAGCATGACGCTCCTTTACCAAATATTGGCATGTACAGGATGTCAACCATTAAGATGGAGGAAATAAAGAAGCAGGTGCAGGAATTGTTGGACCAAGGGGTCATCAGGCCGAGCACTTCTCCGTGTGGTTCACCGATTGTGTTAGTCCCGAAGAAAGACGGCACATGGAGGATGTGTGTGGATTACGGCGCACTAAACAAAATCACGGTGAAAAATCGCTACCCTCTTCCACGCATTGATGATTTATTAGATCAGTTAAAGAATGCTATTTATTTCGTAAAATTGGATTTGCGTATTGGTTATCACTAGGTCCGAATTGCAAAGCAGGATCTGTGGAAAACCGCCTTCAAGACCAAACAAGGGCTGTTCGAATGGATGGTGATGCCATTCGGACTTTGCAATGCTCCAGCCACTTTTATGAGGGTCATGAATGATCTCTTTAGGCCTTTCATTGATAAATTTTTTCTTGTATATTTAGATGATATACTTGTCTTTAGTAAAAGTTGGAATGAACATGTGTGTCATGTGAAGAAAGTGCTTGACATATTGAAAAATGAAAAACTCTATGTAAAGTTGTAAAAGTGTGAGTTCGAGAAAACCTCTTCAGGTTACCTAGGTCATATTGTTGGTCATGGGCAGTTAAAAATTGATCCTTCTAAAGTTGAAGCAATTGTAAATTGGCCTAAGCCTACTAGTGTAACCGAGGTTCGCAGCTTTTTAGGTGCAGTCCAGTATTGGCGGAGATTTATTGCCAATTTCTCTGTTATTGCAGCACCTTTGCACACATTGACAAGTGTGAAACAGGTCTTCCAATGGGGAGGAAGACAGCAGAAGACCTTCGAAACATTGAAGGAAAAGATTAGCACCGCGCCAGTCTTAGCCTTACCAGATCTCCAACAACCATTCAAGATCGAAACCGATGCTAGCGATTATGCCATGGGAGTTGTATTGATGCAACAAAAGAAACCGATATGTTACCATTCTTAGAAGTTTTCTCAGGCTGTGATAAACTATCCCACGTATGACAAGGAGCTTTATGCATTGATGTAGAGTGTGAAAAAGTGGAAACACTACCTGATCGGCAAGGAGACTATCATCCATACAGATCATCAACCCTTGCAGTACCTTCAGTTACGAACCAAGTTGCAGCAATCTCGTTATTTCAAGTGGATGGGTTTTCTTCAACAGTTTCATCTGGTAATAAGTATAAGAAGGGCACTAGGAATAAAGTGGCCGATATGTTATCTCGCCCTCCTATTTCTGCTTCTGTTATTTTGCATAATGCTTCATTGTCTTTTGAGAGTTATGCTAAACAATATGCTAAAGATGATGACTTTAAGGATATTTATGCAAAACTAACCCACAATATCACTTGCAAGGGAAACTATTGTATCACCTTGGTAAATTGTGTATTCCCACAGGGGAAAGAGTACATGTAATTCGAGAGGTCCACACTTCTCTTGTGTCTGGACACTTTGGTGTCGAAAAGACTTTGTGTCATGTACAAAGATTTTGCTTTTGGCCTCATATGAGGAACATTGTCACTCGCTATGTAAAGGGTTGTGTGATGTGTTCTGTTTCAAAGCCCTCTAATAGAAAACTCAGGCTCTACACACCACTCCCTATTCTGAGTCGTCCATGGGAAAGTTTGTCGATGGACTTTGTAGGAGGTTTGCCTTTGTTTGCACCAGAGTATCTCGATGGGTTACTTGAAGACATCATCCTTGACAGAAGAACCAAGACTTCACAGCGAGGAGATGTGGAATACCTTCGAGTTGGTTTCAAGGGGATGCACCCTAGCAAGACAAAATGGTTGGAGAAAGAAAGGGTGAGGGAACAATTCCCTCACTTGCCAGTTAACCAATAAAGCTTTTGGCGGACCAAAAGCTCCTCAATGGGGAGGATAGATCCAGGTGGATCTTCAAACACAGTGGCATGGAAAATCTCAAAATTCAAAGTGGCAGAAAAGCAAGTATCTTGACATCAGATCGAAGTGCTCGTCGCCCTGATTCCAACGGTGCGAACGGCACTCCAATCCGAGTCCGGATGATGAAGTTATGGCAGAAAGAAGATTGCCTTGTCCCTTTGGAAAATGAGGCATTTTCTCTAAAAAAATGGCTTTAAGCCTTTAAAAGGCAAATCGCAATCAGAGAAGTCAAGAGGCGGGCTTAAGGCAGGCGCAGCGGAACCCCCGATCAGTGATCTCCGACTAAATCGCAATCGGAGGTAACCAATCGACAATATCAAGATGGAGCGATTGGATCGACGGATCAGGTCAGCGAAATCCAAGGGATAGGACCAAGACCCCTGGGCCATAGCGATGCGAGAGAGCCGATGCGATACACCGATATCGGCGATCGGCGATATCAGTGATCGGCGGATCAGCATATCGGCGATCAGCACAGTCAAAGGAAAAACCCCATGACCATTGCGATTTGCGATCAGCGCGAACCCGACAGGCAAATAGGGCTGATTTAATGGAATTTGAAATCAAGCTTAAAGGCTTTCTGTTGGATTTTTCAGTGTATCCCGTGTATTATGGTTTGAACAGAAAAGAGCTATTTAGGGGTTTAGTTGTGCCCGCCGATCCTTCTATTCAAATGGCTGATATTATTAAACAAACAGACCCCCGATTTAAGGGTCCTTGTAACAAGAAATGATTATAAAACCCTGATGCATGCAGAGAAGTGGAGGAGGAGAGGATTTTTGGCACGCAGTTCAAGGCAGAGCTTGAAAGAAAGGGCGAGAGGTCATTTTGTTTGAACTGGGCAAATTTTATATGGTTTCTGCCCCTCCTGACGCCACGGACGCAATGGTGCTATCCATTTCTCCATCTGAGTTCTCCATTTCTCTGCCATTTTCCAGAATGGAGGTATAAGTCTCCTTTTATGTAACTGATGATTGTATTCTCTTCTTCTCATGCCATTTAATGAATGAAGGCCTCCCCATTGATCAAGCAGGGCCCAGAGACGTAGTCCGAGTTGGACGACTCCGTTATCAATTCTTGTTGTCTTCTTTTCATGCCTTATGTGTTTCTTCTTCTTCTTCTCTCATGTGCACATTAAATTTCTCTGTTAAGCTGCAAATTTCTACATGTGATACTTTTCATACATCTATAAGCAAAAGATCCTTGGATCAGAAGTAGAGATGGTTGACACTGATCTCAACTACAATCTTCTACTCGAACAAAGTTGGACCCATGCCATGCATGTTGTAGCCGCCTCCCTCTTCCGCGTGATTTGTTTTTCCCATTAAGGGAAGATAGTCACAGCCAAGCAAGTGTCCTTCTTTGCCTCTTCCTCCTTGGATGGCAATATTCCGTATGTCAAGCACACTGATGCTCCTTATGAGAGTGTGGGTGCAGGAATTTTCAAAGATCCTGCATTGATGGGCATATTTCTGCTCCCACCTCCTCATGTTGCCTCTGTCAACATGATTTCAGTCAAGTCTGATCCTTGGGTCATTCCTTCGCCAGATCTTGTTAATACATGTTGCGAGGTTATGTCATTAAGTCCGGCCAAAATTGATTACATGGAAATTGTTTCGGCTTCACCTTCAGTATCCTCTGATCATCCTATTTCGAGAACATCTCTCGATGTCTATTCTCATTCCCCGTGGCTTGGTTCTGACCCGATGGTCATGTCTATGTGTCTTGAGAAATTCTCTTCTCCACTGCTTATTGACATGTCAGTTTCTCCTGACATTGTCAAAATCTTTCAACTGAGGGCACCTTTATCTCTTCATAGAGTCAAGTTTTTTCTCCCTCCCCGAGTTTTTATCGATTACCCATTATTACAATGGGGTTGTCATCTGACTCGTAACCCTCCCTCGCCCAGGGGGCATGGGTGCACAGCTTTCCTTGAGTTCTACTCTATTATTTGGCCAAGTCAATGCTTACTCGTCATGACAACGGTAAAACTCCGTTTTTCATCTGTGTTGATTGATCACCCGAGTCCGAGCATGGACTCTCTCAAAAAGTATTATGCTTAGGTCATATTGCATGATTACTTTTGTATAATAGTGTGTTATTCATTTTTGTATAGTGTGGTTTGGTGTGTTATTTTGCAAGCAGCTTTCCTGCTTATTATGTTTTTATCTGCTTTGCAGATGTCGGTGTCTCCTCACATCGATTTCGCTGATGGTTCTTGTTGTAGTACGCAGAACCTATCATCCATGGCATGGGCCATTTATGACCCCCATGGTGAGTTGATTGATCTTGGAAGTATATGTCTAGGTCGAACAACTAATAAAATCGCTGAGTATAACGCGGTTATCGAATTGCTGTCAGAAGCTATCGCTCTTGGCATCCAGGAATTGGGTGTCAACCTTGATTCATAGCTTGTTGTTCTTCAACTTAATAAACAATATTCCGTCAGAAATATTGAAAATGTATCTACATATTCGTCTGCTAGAGAGAAATTTTGATTACATTACATATCATCATATTCCTAGACACGTGAATACATTAACAGATGGATTAGTTAATTATGTGTTGGATAGACATTTGCAAAACATGTAAAAACTCAAAAACAAAAACATTTGTACCATAGTAATCAAGGAAGTATAGCATATATATACATGTGTGCCGGTAATGTTTGTCATACATCAAAACCTCAAAAAATAATATGTGTGTTCAAAATACATCGGTGGCTCATAGGCCTTATACATTTGTGGCTCGCAAGCCTCAAAAATGTGGAATGCTAGACCTATGCATTAAACAGCATGATTCTCATGATAGCATGTCACTGCTCAGACTACGCGAGTCAGCTGTGGGTGGATCCTATTTGACACCCCCACCATATGCCTCTGGTACTGGCGTGGGACATCACCCATCCGGGCATACTCTGGGATCCCATGGGTCAAACCCTCGAGATTCTGCGCAATCTCCTCCTCGTTGTCGCTTCCCTCTTGATAAGAAGCGACATCAAACTGTCGAGCGATGCGCCTGGCAATCGGGAACATCCCAGGAGGGCGTTCTGGTCCAACATCTGTATTCATAAAATCAAAATGTCATGAACACATATCTCAAAAACAATAAAAAGCATCAAAAAAATAAAAATTGTTTGTTTTTTACCTCCATCAAAATCCTTCCCCTCTAAGAGCGGCATATCCAGATTTCCGCGGAAGTCAGTACTGTTGTAAGTCCAATCCTCCACCACAATCAGCTATCGTCGTAACCACGAGAAAAAAGCGAGCTTAGAGGACATATGTTGGCCCTCAATAACCCTGGGCATCAACTCACTCCAACGGACCATCCGTGGGTCTCGTGGCATTGGCAGATCCACCTCAGTCAGCTGGTATTGGAATAGCGAAACCCACTCTAGGAAGAAGGTCACTAGCACAAACCCGAAGCAAAACTGCTTCAGGTTTCCCGCCTTAGCTTTTGATAGCTGGCGCTTCATGTTGATTTTCATAGCTTCCGCCCAGTTAAAGATAGTGGGCGTCGTGCAGTCGATAACATACTAAAAATTTGACTTGTTGGTCTCATGCGGCACTTGGGACCTAGCCACTCTGTTGATGGTCAACAGTAACACTCTCAACACAAGATCCCGAACAGTCATAATCTCGATCTTGCCACTTTTGGATTTGAGAGCTTCTGGGCAATGTTCGGCAAGTAGCATGGTCACACTTGCCCCAATCGGCCTTGACCCATATAGATTGACTGGTTCCCCTCTCCGGGACAGTCCTGTGATGAAATAAATGTCTGAAGTTTCCAACTCCAACTCTTGGTCACCAATGATGAAAATTTCTTGATTCACGTCCCAGAGATTGATCAGGTACTGTAGCAACTTGGGTTGAGCCCATAGACCTGGTGTAAGAAAGAATTTGAGGAGCCCACAGTTCCTCAAAGCCTCCAAGCAATTTGGGTCAGCTATTGCTTGAGTGTCAATATCCTCATGCTCGTGTTCTTTCCAATCCACCATTTTTCACGATTTTTTCCCTGTAAAAACCATATAATCAAGTCAATGATCATCTTTGGCCGGAAAAATTTGGATTCAAATGGTCGAATTGAGCAAAAAACATGAAAATTCTTTGCTCACGGCATCGGCGCAACTATTTTAAAAATAGTGGCGTTGACAACGTGGTTAGTAGTCTTAGCAACCCCCAATTGGCACAATTTCGTGCTCGGAAATCGCGCCGACCGAGGGCGAAAAAGTTTTGCCAAAATCTCCCCATGAAATCCAAAAAATGGATAAAAATAGGTAAAATCAATATGAAAATTGAGCTTAAGGTCTTGACTCTTACCTGCAACTAACAGCTCGGCGAATGACCTCTCGAATCTCTCGCAATCTGCTCCGGAAAAATTAGGGCACAAGTGGGTAAAAAGCTCTTCACACAAAGGTAAAATGGTAAATGGTAAAAAATAATTACTTTTGCCCCATTTTATTCATTTTTTCATGAAATATTATGGTTTTTGAGTATTTTTTTACCTATTTTGCCTCAGAACTGGATAATGCATTTACCTTTCTTGTGCAGTGACAGGTGACAGATTGTCGATGATGGTATTGGAGTCGCGTTTCATCTCTTTTCTCGACTCATAAAAGTCAAATGAAAAGATCGTTGAATATTTTTCCCTTTTTGACTTGTAAAAGAGAATAAAAAGGGAGGTTTGCTTTTAAACTCTTTTCCGACTCTTTAAACACGAAAATATTGTTGATCTCTTGTCATTTTGAACTCGTTAAAGACTGTGAAACATTGTGCACTCAGTATACGTTTACCCCTTTTTCGCACTAGGATGCACTATTTAAAAAAAAAGGTACTCCTTGACTGAAATGGTCAAGGAGTTCTCTCAAGTATTGTTTTCTACCTTTTCGAGCCCGAGAGACACAAATGTACAAAAAGGAACCATGTGGAGTTTTCTTTTCCATGTCTTTTTCAAACTCTCTAAACATGAAAAAGATACCGAGTTACCCCTTTGTCGGACTCGTTAAAACATTAAATGACATTGGATTTACGCCATGGCAAACGTGAGCTTCTCCTTCCTAGGGCTCATTAAACTTACTAAGTCGGATTCATCTAAAAGATGAACTTACAGTGCAAGAATATGCTATCCCCTTCAAGCTTGCGATAAAAAATAATTGGAGTACCTGCCGGAAATGGTAGGAGAAAATTTGGAAATTCTATCAGATGTGCCGATAGCGCATTCTTGAACATGACATTTTCCGCTTCGTGTCGGGTTGGGATATCCTCCTTTTCATTTGACCTTCCTGGGTTGGGCCGCTCATTTTTGCTTTCCATTTGATCTCTGCCACGTCATCATGACCATCGATCCTATGGATCCAACAGCTACCAAACTCCGAAATCGTATCGTCGATATGTTCAAGAGTCAGTGCTTTTGCAGTTACACTTATTCCTGATTCTCTGTATCCTCCGAAATCATTCGCATCCCTGTGTCTCGTGTCGATGATGTGGGATACATCATGGCACTCCTTCGACATGGTCACTTCCTGTCGACTTTAGCTCATCATCTAAAAAGCTGGCCAAGAGACTCCCTTCCAGTGCCTTAGAGCTTGCATGCCCTAATGGCAAGTTCTTCGCACTTGATGACAATTTAACATCATTGGTTTTTGATCGAGTGATTTCACAAGTGTTCGACATCAGTTTCTTTATTCACATTCCGTGAACTGTGTTGCTAGTACCTTGAGAGCCATTGTCATTATTGGTGGTTTCTCTCGCACTTGTTAACGGTTCACATTATTGATCGGCAATCAAGCGACTTCTTAGCATGTTCAACTTTGACACATTCATTCACATGTTAAGATTTGTACTTTGATCAGTTCGTTTAGAGCGCAAGACCCTGGGCTAAGATTACACAAGTCCAGGTTGCGAGGCAGTGTGACATGGTCATGTTGATATACATGTCTCTTTCAGATGGATGGCTGCGACCATACCATGAGTTGTTATATGTGATCTTTCTCATTATTGGATCGCTGCAACCATACCTTTGTTTCGTTATGATCATTTCTACTAGATGGTTGCGTCCATACCACGATTCATGTATCATTATTCAAAGTTTTCAGTGATGTATATGTATCTATGCTTGCTTGCAGGTTTACTGATGACAGACTCCAATTCCCTACTTCCACTTGTATATCATTTCACCTCACTCTAATTCGGCCTTCACGCTTTAGGGGGCATCTGTTACACAACGTTTTGTCATTGTCCCTGTACTTCCCCGTCTACGATCCTGGAAGACCTCTACAGTGTACCCGACGTGCTTTCTCATCATGAAGAAACTCCCAGTATGTCCCTCTGCATGAGCAAAATAATTCCCCTTTACACCATTTCCTAAGAATCTTTCTTCTATCCTAGTTTACAAGACCGGCACTACTGACCAATTTTCTCTTCACACCGATTTATAGAGGTTACAACTAGACCTCGCATCGTTTGGATCGATTGAGCCCTTTTCCAATCGCGCCAATCCTCTTTTGGAAGGTTTTTTAAATAAAGAGTCGAAACTTCCATGTCTAAAAGCTTCATAACGAAAGTCTGTAGATGGTTAGGCCGATAGAGCAAAGGACATCAGTGTGGGCTCCTTTCCCCTATTAAGATGGAACAACATTAAGAGATAAGACCTTCTCCCGTGATAAAAGAAACCATCTCCCATCCATTCAAGCTATATAAACCTCTATTTTTCCTAAGCAAAAACTAGTTGGAGTTTTGGAGCAAGTTTGCATAACCAGCAAGTCATCTATAACTTGTAGCTTTCTAGTGTATGTTTGAGGGAGAATAGTGTGATTTTGGTTTGGTTTAAGACTAGAAGGAAAGAGGCCTTAAAACTTCCATGGTTGGGGCTATCCATGAAGTGCTAACAGAAGTGTGGGAACCCGAATACGTCAGAAGAGACCAACAATGTCAAAGCACCGGTTGTAATCTCTTTCTTATTTATATAAATGCAACTATCGATTGATTTCCTACATGAAGTGTCATTTTACATCTTTATGGCTTAATGTTCCTTGACCTATTAAATAAGTTGAATACAATATTATATGCTATCACGTTTTTTGTTATTGTTGTTTGCTTGTTTCAAATATTCGAAGGAGGAAAATGGGAGATAGTTGGAGTGAAGAAACAAAATTATCACCAAGAAGAATAGTGTTCGAAGAGGTAGGTCCTTTTAATTGATTCTAACTTAAGAAGATTTTCCGTAGATTGTTTGTTTGTGGCTAGAACCGCTCTCTTGAGCTAGAGAAATTGTGTCCGCACTAAGAATTTCACTGCACCACCATGGGGAATCAAATTTTAGATCCAAAGAGTGTTTCCGCTCAAAATTTGAGTAAACCCACATAGAAATAAGTTGAAAATACAAGTTATAAAAAAATTAAAAATAAAAATAAATAAAAAATAAAAAATAAAAATTCTTTTTTCCCTCTCAAATTTGATAATGTAATCTAATTTTATTTTATTATTTCCACTATTATTTTATAATTCCCTTAAGAGGCCCATTTTAGACCTCAAAAGTCCCCTAATGGTTGCTTCTCCCCACAAGAACATTGGTACATCTTGATCATGTATCATTGCCTTCATAGATTCTTCAATAAATTTGTTCTTTCTCTCAACCACTAAATTATAGAGAACTATCAATACCTTCTTAATTTTAGATTCCTTATAGAAGGAAATGAATTCCTTGAAGGTGTACTCTCCTCCATTATTTGATCTCAAAGTCTTAATCCTCTTCACTATTGGGTTCTCCCCTTCGACTTTGAATTCCTAGAACTTTCTGAAAACTTCAATTTTTGACTTCATAAGATAGATCCAAGTCTTGTGAGAGAAGTCATCGATAAAAGATACATAGTAAAGAGTCCCTCCAAGAGATTTCATGGGCATAGGACTACACACATCAAAGTGGACTAGATCCATAATCTCTTTAGACCTATGTTCATTGCTTGGGAAGAGTTTCTTAACATTATTTCCAAGAGCACATCCCTTACACACCTTTATGACCCATCTACAAATCTAGTACACTAAAACAATCTTCTTCAAAGCTAGCAAAGCTCTATAATGAAGGTGTATATATCTTCTATGCCATAGCTAACAAGGATTAATATCATTATGCATTAAAGCTTGGAAAGGTTGTCCCAAGAGTTTATACAACCTTCGTTCACAAATCCCAATAATCCTAGCATGAAATTGAAACCAAATCATCAATCACTATAAGTCAACTATAAAGAAAGATCAATAAGAAGTCAAAGAAAAAGTTGCCAAGAGAGTGACCCACATCCAAAGTTGATTGCATGGATAGCAAAGTCAAGGAGAAATGGGTGGATAAGAGGCTATTACAAAAACAATTTGTATTTCCAAGAAGCCCTTATCTTTGTCATGAACTTAAATTTGACAAAAATCATCATCAAACTAAGATGGAGTCATAGAATTATCATCTAAACCATCATTGTTTTGTGCACTGAGGATACCTTTAACCATCATCAACTAAATTAGCATCCATACATCATTAGTTTCACCCATATCAAACAAGATGGTTGCATTACCGAGGGGGCAAACCAAATTGGCACACCCTTAAGAGTGTCCTAAAAATCAACCAATTCATCCTCCATAGATATAAATCTAAGCTTTATATATATATAAACTAAATTTAAATATGAAATTATAAAATTCCCTTATGGGGATGTTAATCAAGGCAAATGGTGGGCTTAGGTGTCATGCCCACCACCTTACAAAAATTAACACATTAAATAAAGAGGGTGGCATGGCAACACCCATTATTGCATAAGCATGCAAGCATTTGCTAAATCATCAATCATGGGATGTGGCATACAAAGGAAGAAAGAGGGTCAACAAGTCCAACAAAGTTAAATAACTCAAAATCTAAGTGAAGGGCAACTTGGCCAAATACCCATGAGAATTTTGGAGTTATTGTAAGCAACTAGTTACAAACAAATCAATAAAATAACAATCTATCATCCCCAAGAGCCAACTCTAGAGAGCACTAATGAAAGAGTCATTATGCAAGTACACTAAGGGGGGACAATTTGGTGTTAATACTACAAAGCATGAAAATACAAAAAGCCACATGGCAAATTAGACACCCTCCAACAAAAACCACATCTTAGATGCTCCCAAAGCAATTATCACAAGGACCCTCTCCAATTATTCACCCTTGGCACATAGAAGTCACCACAACCTAAGTAACTAAAAATCCTTCTAGTTATTATCATATAATTGCATGCATTTTGATTGGCTTCTAATGTCAACATAGAGGTGAGATTGCATGGATTAGCAATGTGGCATTAACACTATATACTTCTCATAGTTGTCATTTGGGTTCTATTGTTTTACTTCTATAATCAAACCTCTATTCTTGTTCAATTATGTTAAAATCAAGAGGAAAAACATGTCTAATAATATACAACACCAAAGAGCAACATAAGTGGGAGATTACAACCCCAAAGTCAAATTAAACCCAACAAGCCAAAACAGCTAATAAGACTTCTCATTCAACTATCCATTCAAAAATCCAAAATGTAATTCATCAATTAAAACTTGTGATATCTAAAAATAGTAAGCCTTCTCAAACTTTAATGAAAAATATTGAACAATGGATTACTAATCTTAATCATACAAGGAGAGGTAAAAAAACAAAAAACAAATTACAAAAACAAAAAACAAAACAAAACATCACTATATAAACAAATGATAAGCCTATGAACAAAGCCCTCCAAAAATTCAAAACAAAACAAAACAAACCCATCTTTACAAGCCTTGAAAAAAGGGGATGAATTCACCTACCACATCATCAAACTAAAAACTTACCTACAATTTTTTTAACTATTACCAAACACATTACTCTATAAGTAAGCCACCAAAAATATCTATATATTTTTGGCAAATTGAGATCTTAATATGGTTGGAAGATCAATCTACGTGGTTAACACAATTTTATAAAATAATACATATATATAGACAAAACTATTTAACATCATGAATGGAATTAAATCAATTTATTATTAAAAATATTTCTGGTTACTTTTGGTTATATTTTATTATTATTTTTTATTTAATCATCTATCCCTTTATTATTCAAAATATTGTTAGTTACTTTTACTTTTGGTTAAATTTTTAATTAAATCAACATTATACTTTATTATTATTTTTTATTTAATAGTTTATTTTATTTCATTTACCATTATAGCATCTTCTAAAATTAAATTATAAAACTAGTTAAATATGCAAATACCCTGTTCGGTTCACTGACTGCAAATTCCTCTGGCCATTCGACAATCTTGATGGCCTCTTATTTTCTCCACACTTCTTTGATTCCTCATTCAGGCCCACACTTCCAGATTATGCAACGAGTAAAGGCCACGGTTGTGTCCATACATTGCGAAACATACCAGAATATTAAGTACGCAGAAAAGCCAACCATTGACAGAGCGCCACATAAATCACATCTTATGACATATTTTCTTCACTTTGTCCACTGTTGAAACCCATCTTCCATTAAAATCCTGACACAGCCTATCATCATAAGTAAAGAAAGCAATAACAGAGAATCTGCTCTACATCTGAGCAGGGGCAACATCTGCGGCTCCGAGTGCTTCAATTCAAGATGGAAATAGAAGATGCTGGATGTTCAACAGAACAAATGGAGAAAAAAAACCTAAAAACCGTAGAAACCACATCACTTCACAGAAATGCTAAATCAAAGTAAATAACAGAAACGATTCAAGAAACCTGCAATTGCGCATGCAAACTTTCAAGGGAAGCAGTACATTAAATATTCGCCAGTCAGGTTACAATCTCTCAACAGTAGACGGTGGTGTCAATAGACACCATGAATAAGTGATCAACGGCCAAGAAAATAATGTTCAGCCTCCGAAGCCGTAAAGGGTTCGGCCCTGCCTCTTGAGGGAGTAGACAACATCCATGGCGGTGACAGTCTTTCTCCTGGCGTGCTCTGTGTATGTTACCGCATCTCTAATAACATTCTCCAGAAAGATCTTCAAGACGCCTCTGGTCTCTTCATAGATGAGCCCGCTGATGCGCTTAACACCTCCTCTCCTAGCGAGACGCCTGATAGCAGGCTTGGTGATACCCTGAATATTATCTCTCAGCACTTTTCTGTGCCTCTTGGCACCCCCCTTTCCCAAACCCTTTCCGCCCTTTCCGCGGCCAGACATCCTTCCTGTCTTCTGCTCTGCTCTCAACCACAATTACTAGCAATAGGGTAAAATGAAGAAAGATCGTGAATACTATGGATGCGAAGCAAGCTATTATATAGATACCGAGGGACTCTCTCAGACCTACCGCTACTCAAATTCAAATGCCGCCCCCTCCCCAACCGCTGGGAAAGCTCGATCCGTCCCAACGTGATCTTTTTATTGTGGACCGTCGATGATTTTCTTTAAACGGCTGCAATCAAATCTACGAGGATTGAGGCATTCGCCTTGGAGTTTGAACAATTCCGAATTTTTGTCCTCGTTCTATGGGTTATTGTATCGCTTTTTGATAAAGGATTATCAATTATTGTATAGCATTTTGATAAGGAGTTGATTAAATTAATAAATGGAATATTTTTTTATTTTTATTTTTAAGTTTAATTCCTGTAGTTAGTCTATCGAGTTAATTATTGAATGGTTTGTTTTTGAAAATTGTTAAAAGTCATGATTGTATTTAATTGATCTTGAAATTTTGTATTTTGGTTTTGATGGTTTTTTATCTAAATATGAAAAAATTAAAGAGTTTGAATGAAGTTTTATTTTATTTATTAGTTTTGATTTATTTTAAAATTTTCGATTTAATAAGGGTTGAGAGGGATTAAATTTCTTCACTCTAAAAGAGGTTTGTATTTTAAGAGATTTTGATCCCTCTCAACCCTTGATAGATCCCGAGTTAAGATGGTTATAAGTAGGTTTAATTTTAATTATAAATATAATTATTAATTTTATGTTTTTTTATTTTATTCTAATTTTATTTTTATTTTTATTTTTATTTTTATTTTTATTTTGTTTTATTTTGACCAACTCAAAATGTTTAACAGACATTTCAACATCACTACCATACTGGCTTGGACAACTCCTCTTAACCCCAAAAAAAACATATATTTTTAAGACATTTGTTGACACCTAATCCGAAACGGATGGGTGAACTGGACAGTCATCAAGAAGATGAACTGATCCGTTGTATTTATGTATATAAATATGAGTTAGCTAATGAATAATAATATCAGTTTTCTCTCCGGCTCATTCTGGAGTTACCCTGGCCTGACATGGTATCAGAGCTCAGGTCCCAGTCCCTAAAATAGCTGTAACTCCTGCCTCTATCCTGAGACTGCGCATCCGTGCCTCTGTCCTGACATTCTCTGCGCATCCGTGCCTTTGTCCTGACATTCTCTGTCCTGACATTCTCTGTCCTGACATTCTCTGTCCTGACATTCTCTGCCCTGACATTATCTGCGCATCCGTTTTGATTTCCCTGAGCGTTCTCCTTCTGCATAGCCGCAGGGAAATGAAGGTGGACTCTGGACGGTCGTTCATACTAACGGGTGCTCCTTTGCATGAATGCTGAGACTTTGTTTGGGCGGTACGTCCTACCCCACCACAAAAACGACGGAAAGAGCCTGCACGGAAAGCCGACTTGTCGCAGAAACTTGTTTGGTATCATCGTTTGGTAAGAAAGCCTCCCTCGACTTGTCACAGAAACTTGTGGGAACTTTCTTATTCTTCAAGGTCATTGTTCTATACTTAATCTGGATTTCTCGACTTACTTTGTCTCCCAATCAATGTGAAAGGCTCCATTTACAAGCAGAATCTCCTTGACTAAACTTGTAATTTGGTTGCATTAAATTAGTATCTCAGACTATCAGAGAGAACTCGTTTTCCTTCTTTGGTGCTCCCTTATTCTGTATCTGTGGCGGAAACATTGTATGGAGTTGGCAAAGGAACTATGAATGGGCGTAATCGACACACCGTATATTCGTTTGATCCCCAGTCCGCAGTTTTATGTGATGGTATTCGTTTGATCCCCAGTCCGCAGTTTTATCTTTGCAATTGATACGTTGAAAATATAGCCAAGTCCTTTGTCTATATTTGCTATGAAATTCCCATGCCTGCCTGATGCATTCCCGTCTGCGGATGTATGGATGATGCATCTCATCTTTGTATTTGGCTTGACTGCTATATGTATTATGTACAGAGAAAAGGGGTCAATGATAGACGGTGTTCATTTTCATATGTAATTGGATAAATTATGTACAAAAAAAAGAAGATCGCTTGGCATTCGGTTGGTCTTTAGAGGAAACTTAGTACAGGGTTGATTGTAATTTTGAGTGCATGCAATCTCAAAGATCAATTTCCATTTGAGGTAACATCTGCACTATTGTCATTTGATAAAACAGCATGTTGGCTGAGATTTCAAATGTGAGCCTCCGCTATTTGCTTGAAAATTTTGGCATCTCCGACTTCTTTCTTATACATTAGCTTGCCACATTGCTCCTTTTTGGGTTCTGTGAAATGCTAGTGGGCTGCGGATTTCTTTAGGTTGGGTGTTCGAATTCCGGCAGTTTGACATGATATATTGATATATATTGAAGTGATCCTTGAGAATCTTTTTTTTTCTCTCAAAACATAGTAATATTGTTGATATAAGAAATGCTAATGCAAATGTTAAAAGAAAATAAAGTGCATAAGGTTGTGGCATAAGGATTTTTTTTAGCAGAAGTTTTTTTATCAACAGAAGTTTTTTTAGCAGAAATATTTTTTACAGAATGCATTCAATCATTTCTATGGTAGGAATAGTTCTCACGGGCAAGGAGAACTATTCAGAATGGTCTCGAATGGTAAAACACACCCTCATCTACAATGAGCTATGGAAAGGAGTGTGTGTCGGAGAAGAAGACAAAGACCCTGTGCAGCCTACATCAGATAAAGAACTTGTCATCTGGGAAAACAAGAATAGCAAAGCCTATGCATTGATCGCAGCATCTGTAAATGAAGAAGTAAGTCGTCATATTTCATCCTATTCCACTGCCTTTGAAGCTTTACAAAAGCTGAAAGAACTCTATGATTCACATTCTGCACTTGAAGTTGTTCAGCTCATGATTAAACTCTTCACTCTTGAACTGAAAAATAATGATCCCCTTGCTCTTGCATATGAAATAAAGTCTATAATGCATGATATTAAATCCACTAAGGTTGAGCTGGATATCTCTCTTATTGCCTTTCTCAAAGCACTCTATCCTACCTACTCCAATTATCTTGAGTCTTTACAAGCAAATGGAAATCTTAAAGACATAACCTTTGAGTCTCTTGTGAAAAAGTTTGCTGAAAGAGAGAAAGCCTTTGGAAAGAAAACAGTCCCTGAATCTTCTGAAGAGACTGTTTGCCTTGCTCATAAAGAAAAGCATCCTGCTCAAGATTCTACAAGAGGAAGAGGTGGACGAAGAGGAAGAGGAAGATACTTCAGAGGCAGGGGGGGCAGACATTCTCAAGCAGAAAAGGCATATCTGCATTGCATTCGCTGCAAACGAAATGGATCACATGATGCTTCTACATGCAAGCTACCATGGGACAAGATTGAGCAGAGAAGAAATCAGCAGAAAGGTAAAACTGATGACACAGACAAAGGTAAAGCACCTGAATCCGCTCACTATATTGAGGCACAATGTAACATTGGAGTAAATGAAGATTTGTTTAATGCTTCACTTTCTTCTTCGAAAAATGACTGGTTGCTTGATTCAGGAGCAACCTGTCATATGACTCATAGGAAAGATTTTTTTGAAGATTTCACTGATAATGTTGATGGAGCAGTATACTTTGCAGATCAGTCAAAAATCAAGCCATCAGGGCTTGGCACAATCAGGCTTAAACTGCCTGGTCTTCCAGACTTTCTTCTGGATCATGTTCTATATCTCCCACAGCTCAAGAGAAACTTGTTGTCCCTGGTCCACATCCGCCAGCAAGGTCACTCCATTCACATGTTTGATGGCAAGCTTGAGGTAAGAAAGGCATCTGACCACTCACTTGTCATGAGGGGTATAGAAGAAGAAAGACTTCTTAAACTGCAAGGAACTTCTGCTCATGCACAACATTTCTCATATATTTCTCATCATGAAGAAGGTACACTTTCGTCAAGTTTATTATGGCATGCTAGATTTGGACATTTAAACTATGATAGTCTCCGCTTGTTGAAGAAAAATGGTGTTGCTGGTTTGCCTACAATTCCTAGAAAACATAAGCAATGTGATGCTTGCATTCTAGGAAAGCATAGCAAACAGTCTTTTCATGATTCACATTCAAGAGCACATAGGAAGCTTGAACTCATTCATTCAGATTTATGTGGTCCAATGCTTGTTTCTTCTGCAAATGGAAATAAATATATCATGACATTTATTGATGATTACACCAGAATGTGTTGGGTCTATTTATTGAAGAACAAATCTGATGCTTTTCAAACATTCAAGAATTTTCATAAGTGGATTGAAAATGATGCACAATCTCATATTAGGTCTATTCGCACTGATAATGGAAAAGAATATACATCAAATGAATTTGAACACTATCTTCGCCAACATGGGATTAAACATCAAACAACTGTACCTTATAATCCCCAACAGAATGGTGTAGCAGAAAGAATGAATAGAACAATCTTGAATATGGTACGATCCATGCTTTTCTTCAAAAATGTAAAGACAATGTTTTGGGCTGATGATGTTCTATGTGCTGCATATATAAAGAATAGATGTCCATCTAGTGCTATAAGAAACAAGACTCCTTATGAATTGTGGTATGGACATGTTCCTTCGGTAAAACATCTCAGGATCTTTGGTTCCACCTGTTATGCTTTAATACCAAAGGTACATAGAAACAAACTTGGTGCTAGAAGTCGTAAGTGTATCTTCCTGGGGTATTCAAACACATCTAAAGCATACCGCCTCTATGATGAAGTAAATAAAAAGTTTGTTTTATCTAGAGATGTCATTTTTCTTGAATCATCCAAATCTGACAGTGTTGTTGAGCGGCAACTTGATCGCTTGGATAGATTCACAAAACCGAAATCATTTCAAGAGTTGATAATCAGATTCCACATCTTGAAGGGGGGATTCCTATACTAGATCAACATGTGGAATCTTCTTCTGAAGAACAATCTCCCCTGCATGACACTCCAACAATGGATGATGCTTTAAGTGATGTAATTGATAGAATTGGGAGACTCAATCTTGATTCAGACCCAACTCAATCAACAGAGCAACCTGGACCATCCCAGAAAGGTCCCCCAAAGTGGCTGACAAAGACACTTGAAAGTGTTTATCCTGATGAAATTGGAAAAACAGGAACCAGAAATACAAACCGACAAGATGGAGGTGATGTAGATAACTCTAATTCACCTGTTGATATGGATGTTACTTATGATTGTGAATTGAACTTGTCTACAGATTTTGAACCAACTTCCTTCAAAGAAGCTGCTTCTCATGATGAATGGAAAGAAGCGATGCAGAAGGAGTATGATGCCCTCATAAAGAATGGCACTTGGAAGCTGGTTGATCCTCCATTTGGAACAAAACCAATTGGCTGCAACTGGGTCTACAAGAACAAATACAAAGCTGATGGCTCACTTGACAAGCACAAAGCTAGGCTTGTGGCAAAAGGTTTTGCACAGAAGGAAGGGGTCGATTATGAGGAAACTTTTGCCCCCACAGCAAAATGGGCCACCATCCGGACACTCTTTGCACTAGCTGCTCAGAACGGTTGGAAAGTCCATCAAATGAATGTAAAAACTGCATTCTTGAATGGAGATCTAAAAGAGAATGTTTTTATGTCCCAGCCTGAAGGATTTGCTATGAAAGGACATGAACACAAAGTATGCAAACTTGTGAAGTCCTTGTATGGCCTCAAACAAGCACCACGAGCCTGGTATGAAAAACTAACTGAGCATCTTCTGAAACTCAACTTCAATCATTTTGATCTTGATGATGCAACTTTATTTGTCAAGAAAGTTGGCAAAACAGTTGTATATCTTGTGGTATATGTAGATGATCTTTTAATGATAGGGAACAATGAAAGCTATATTGCATCCATAAAGAAAGAATTAGGAAAAAAAATTGAAATGACTGATTTGGGCTATGTTCATTACTATCTTGGCATTGAAGTAACCCAACATCCAAAGTCCATATTTCTTTCTCAAAAGAAATACATTGGAGATTTGTTAAATAGATTTGGCATGATAGAGTGCAATCCCCTTTGTACTCCAATGGAACAAAACTTGAAGCTCACATCTATTGAAGGAAAGGAATTTGAGGATGCAACAAAGTATAGACAGCTTGTAGGAAGTCTCATCTACCTCACTACTACCAGACCAGACATTTCATTTGTTGTTGGAATCCTCTCCAGGTTTATGCAAAAGCCTTGTGAGGGACATTGGTCTGCTGCAAAAAGAGTTCTAAGGTACTTGAAGGAACTCAAGACCTTGGAATCAAGTATACACAGGTGGACGACTTCAACTT
This sequence comes from Pinus tabuliformis, assembly GCA_031772625.1. NCBI lineage: Eukaryota > Viridiplantae > Streptophyta > Pinopsida > Pinales > Pinaceae > Pinus > Pinus tabuliformis. The sequence continues at coordinate 60,525,541 of CM062810.1, read as the reverse complement.
GATTGGATACTCTGATTCAGACTTCAATGGAGACAAAGAAACTGGGGTATCTACTTCAGGATATGCTATGAGTCTTGGATCAGGAGCTGTCTCCTGGAGATCACGCAAACAATCAGTACCAGCAGATTCCACAACAGAAGCAGAATATGTGGCAGCAGATGAAGCAACGAAAGAAATTGTGTGGCTCAGGAAAATTCTTGAAGATTTGCAGGTAAAACAAATACAATCAACTCCACTCATGATTGATAACACATCTGCAATAAAGTTGGCCAAGAACCCAAAGTTCCATGATCGTACTAAGCACATCAATACTAAATATCATCTGATCCGACATCATGTTGAGGCCAAAACAATCCATCTCCGTCATTGTTCCACAAACGAGCAAATTGCAGACATCTTCACCAAAGCGCTTGGAAGAGAAAAGCTTGAAAGATTCAGAACGATGCTTGGACTCACCAACATCCCTTCAGATTAAGGGGGGGAATGTTGACACCTAATCCGAAACGGATGGGTGAACTAGACAGTCATCAAGAAGATGAACTGATCCGTTGTATTTATGTATATAAATATGAGTTAGCTAATGAATAATAATATCAGTTTTCTCTCCGACTCATTCTGGAGTTACCCTGGCCTGACAACATTCATTTTGATATGGAAGTGGTTACACACACTAATGAAAACTAAGCCCTTTTCCACCTTTTCAAGAAGTTCAAACTTGTTCTAGAAATGTAATTTAAAAAATATCCTTAAAAAAAAATTGAGATCACTTGTTTTATTTTTGTGGAGTGAATTCTATTAATTTCATAAACAAGAGATTACATCATGGGTTACAAAAAGCCATACTGATCTTTCACGGGGAGACCATACCATAGCCAAAACTATGCTCGTCGAAGAGACAACTGGAAACTAATAGATCTTACATATAAGAGGTCTAAATCTAGATATTGGCCTAGCTGACCCCTAACAAACATAACTACAAAAGTAGAAACATAAACCATAGTCATACACATGGTAAGTAAGGGGCTCTAAATCATAGCCTGCTACTGGGATAGAATCTGTTGTATCTATCGAAGGTCTTGCTGCTACCGATGGGTTGTTGAGATGATGTTCGATCTTCGCCAATCTGCATTCAATCCTCTCCAACCTATTGCATAATCCTTCAAGTGCACATGCATGTGATCTAATGATTGAAGTGGTTCCATCCCAGATTCATGGTGATTCAACAGAGTACGTCCCAACAACAATTTCATCTACCTATATAATTCCATTGTCAACATATATTGGTTGAGTCTTTCTCGAGTATGTTATGTATTGGGAATTGATTCTGCCATAACTTTAGAGTTTGAGAGAAAAGTTTCTATGGGAGGATGCATCCCTCTCAAACGTGGCCACTTTCGCCTGCACATGCACGAGGATCGCTTTATGTATCTATCTGCAAAACCTTTTATTCATTGATGCAAACATGTATTCACTCTACGAGCATGATCCTCATAATAAGAAGCCCCTCTTCTTACTCTACCTCTTAATTTAGGCATTGTGGGACACCACATTGATATTGGACTATAGGCAGCACACGACATTAAACAAAAAGAGCTTCTTCCACCCAGTAACACCTCATCCTGCCAAAATCTTTGATATCAGAGGTATGATGTTTCATCGGCCTGGCACCTTCTCCAAGTAGCCATTGACCCGCCAACAACCCTGGAATATTCCTACCCCTATCAGCCTCTTGACCGCAATCACCAGTAAGCTTGTATCGTCACCATTTAAGCTAAGTTGGCTCCAATCCAACAACTCGCAAGAGACAATATCGGCACCACCCAGCCTATGTTACAACTCGGTGGCCAATGAGATAGTTGAAGCCTGGTAATCTCCAATGGAAAACACACCACCACCCAGAAAAGGACTATCGAGGCCACGACTAGCATCTCTGGAAGTCAATAAAATTATCATAGAAGGCTAGGAAGCACCAAAAGCCAGACGATAGAAAGTCGAGGGAAACCACATCCCTATTTTACCAATACTCATTCCTTGAACCGACATTGGTTGCCAAGCTAACATAGGGTCAAGGTTCCCTCAAGCTCTTCAAACCTTTCCACTTGTCTACCATAGAAGAAACCAAGGAATTGAACAAAATGACAATAGAAGAATTACATAGCACCCTTACAACATATGAAATGAGAATATATATAAAAGTTGGTCAATCAAATAGAGAAGCATCCTTTAAAGCCACGAAGAAGATAAGAAACAAAGAAATCAAGGTAGAAGGAACACTAGGCAATTAATCATATGAAGAAGAAGAAAATTTCATTAGAAATATCAAGAAGGGAACTGAAAAACACAAAGGTAAGTTACCCTTTAAATGTTTCAATTGTGGCAGAATAGGTCATTATGCTAAGAGATGCCCTTTTGGGGGAAAGAAAAACTTCCACAAGAAAAATCTTTATTTTAAAGAAGACAACAATTCTTGAGTTGAAGTGATACAAAAGAAGGGGATGCAAGAGAATTTCTTTCATGACCCAAGAAACCCAAAATAATGATCATGATGACAATGAGGTCATTGATTCAGATGAAGAAATAGAAGAATCAAACATGAAAATGGATTATTTTTGGGGACTCATAAATGATTCAGATACCAAACAAGAAGATGAAGATCTTAAAGAAAAATTGAAGAATAATGAAAAAGAAAATGCCAAGCTCATAAACAAAATTATAAAACTGAAAATCCTACATGAAAAACATGATGAAGAAAATATCTTTAAAGTTCCATCTTGAAGAAGCAAAAAGAGTTGAGGAACTAATGAAGATTCAGATGAAGAAGAAATAAGAAGATTGTAAGAAGCTTGAAGAGGAAGTTGTGTCATTGAGGGTTGAAGTTGAAAATCTCAACAAGAACTTGAACAACTTGCTAGTGTCAGATAACATTCTGTTATGAAACCAGCTCACAAAAAGATAGAAAAGATAGATGAACACCTTAGAAATAAGCCTCTTCGAGGGGGCAACCTCCTTTACATTACACAAATGAACAATTCTTAGATGATACAAATGACAAGACCTCCTTTCTATATATAGGAGTCTAAGGGGTCATAATATAATCAGAGTCGACATAACAATAATAATGTAAGGGCACAATAATAACAATAGTGGGCTTCTATGGGGCACGATAGTAACAATATGGGGACTATATGGGCACAACAATATAATAAGGGGGTTGTACTAATAACAATAAGGGGTTACACTAGTAGTATAGGGACGTAACATGCCCCTCTCCTTCAAAAAGTGTTGTCCTCAACGCTTGAGTAGTTCTTGATGCTTCTGTATAAAATTCTCATCCTTCCATGTGGAATATTCAACAGGTAATTTCTTCCACTTGATGAGATACTCTGAAATTGATCGATTTCATAGCTGTCAACTTCTCGGTTCTGTGAATGCTTCATGTTTTAATATGATTTTTCCTTCCTTGTCAATTTCTGGCAATATTGTTGGAACTTGGATCTTTGGTAACTTTTGAATTAGTTCCCACCTTGCTTCGCCACTCTTCCATTCATCCCTTCAATGCTTTGTTTATCAAATTTTGTTGGACGATTATATCAACCTCTACCATTTCTGCAACCATATGTTCAATTTCACTTCTTTGGGCATATGGATATCTATAAGGCCTTATGTTTGGAGGAACACTTCCTGGAATCAAATGAATAGCATGATCATGATCACGAATACATGGGAGACCTTTGGGAGTCTCAAATACCTTGGAATGATTGTCCAAGACTTTTTGGAGATATGGAGAAATAGATGATTTCGATGTGGGAACCATTAGCGAACAAAATTGTGTAATTATGCCTCGTTTGTTCTTTCTTCAGAAGCTTTGTCATTCTGTTAGATCTTAATACCTTTCTTGGTTTCCCTATGATACCCCTTAATTCAACTTCCTTTCCTTCCGAAGAAAATTTCATGAAAAGTTCTTGAAAATTAAAATTTATTGTACCCAAGGATTGTAGCCATTGGACTCCTAGTACAACATCAGCACCATCCATTGGAATGGAAAGCATTGGGTTATTCAATACATATTCTCCCATGGCTAGCTTGATATTATGGCACTTTCTAGAGCAATTTATGGTTCCTCCACTTACAGCCGTCACTTGACACTCTGGTGTTGGATATAGGAAGTAATTCAATTCCTTGGCTATCTTACAATGAATAAAATTATGGGTACTACCCGAATCAATCAACACTATTACCTTTTTCTTCTTGATATGTCCTTCTATCTTTATACTTTGAGGAGTGGTAATTCTGACCAATGCATTAGAAGATATGGTCGGATTCATTTTTTCTTTCTCTAGGGTTGGTTCCTGGTGAGTATCCTTTTCTTTTGATGTTTCTTGATACTTTTCTTCTTGATATTTCACTGCTTGAACCTTCTTCTTCTTGATATGTCCTTCTATCTTGAGAGTTTTAGGAGTGGTAATTCTTGCCAATGCTTTATAAGATATGGTCGGATTCATTTATTCTTTCTCTAGGGTTGGTTCCTCGTGTATATCCTTTTCTTTTGACATTACTTGGTCCTTTTCTTCCTCCTCTTCACAATCAATGTAAACTAATTTCTTCTCAGCACACTTATGACCTTTAATGTATTTGTTATCACAATTGTAACAAAGTCCTTTTTCTCTTTTTTCTTCCAATTGTTGTGGTGTCACCCTTGTAGGTTGTGGAAGGCTAGGAGAAACAATACTTCCATCTTTATAGTTGTGAGGGGTAAACTTCCTTGTTGGCATTATGACACAGGTGTTGTCCTTGATGGCAAATCACTCAGATGACAGATGATGGTGCAACAAGTCAAGTAGCAAAGATTTAATGATCAGAGAGAGGTATACGCATGTTAACCTTCACAAAGGAGCATATACATGCGGGTTAACAGACCAAAAGATGCGTATAACATACACACATGGTTTCACAGAAGGAAAGGCACGTACATGTTGGAAAACTAAGTTTTGGTCCGTGGTATTTGGTCCATGGTATTGGTCCAAGGTATCTGGTCCGAAGTATTGATCCCAGGTATTTGGTCCAAGGTATTGGTCCTAAGTGGTTTTGGACCATGGTATTGAGAAAGGCCTAACACTGTATAAGGAGGAGAAGATCATTAGGCCAAAGTGCAAGTATTGAATATCTAATGAAGTGTGAGATCCAGTATGCAAGTTATGGGTTTGTGATGCTTTGTTTGATCTGAACTAAGGATGCACCCATGTGGATGATGATGAACGATGGATCGGGATCTTAAGGCTTGGAATGTTTATCATTATGTGGTTTGATCATTGATAGACTAGATTTGAATTACTGATGCATGTTTATTCTATAAATGTTATCATTTGGGTATGATTGATGTTTGGAATAGCTGCAAAGTTATGAGTTAATATTTACAGATCTGTACGTGGGTTCTCTTCGGTAAAAGCGCGTATACACGCTAGTTCGATTCATCAGAGTAGTGTATACATTATGAAATATGATATCTGAATTTGCAGATGGTTTTGGTGGTTGTTGCAGAGTTCTAGGTTCTGCTCTGTGTTTTGGTAACTGTGTTTGGATGACAGGTCTTCAGTGATTCAATTGTGGGTGATTCAGAGATTAATTGGTTAATGCAATAGTTGTGTTTCAGTGGTGATTGATTTGAGCTTCAATGTTGTTGATGGGTCCAGTATGAAAATTGGATGAAACGTGGCCTTTATATAATGGTGTTGTGATCTAGGAGTATCCAGTCTGAAAATTTATGAAACGTGGTCCCTGGAGGAAGAGTCTTCAGTAGCCAGCACCTATGTACTAGTAAACATATCGGCTAGTACAAGAGAACGAGAGGGGGTTGTAGCTCCCTTCCAGTAGTAGCTAGAGAATGAGAGAAGGTTGTAGCCTTCTGCAGGTGGGTGCCTACGTATTGGTATGATTTTGTGCCAGTACAAGATTGTAAACAAGTTTTTCTTATATTAAAGGAAGACGGCAGCAGGTGGTTTTTGTCCCGCATTGGGTTTCCACCTTATATCATGGTGTTCATGTGTGTTTCTTATGTGTGATGATTTGTTCTGTTTTTACTACATCTGGTTATTGTTTATATAGCCAATGAAGTTCTGATGCACTAATTAAAGATCAACATATGATGAATTAACTGAATCATAAGTTTGTTGGATATACGCTAGTCGCATTAAACACAGTTGCGTGTACACGCGAGTTCCCTTAACTGAAGTAGCGTATATGAATCTGATGATGGAAGTGAAAAAGCTATTGATTTGCTAATATCGATTCAACCCCCCCCCCCCCCCCCCCCCCCCCCCCTCTCATTGTTATTTCCAACAATTGGTATCAGAGCAGGTCCTTCAGAAGAAGCTTGATCGCTTGAAGGGATATTTATCGAAATGAATAATCAAGAGAGCATGGGATCCATCAAACTGCCAATCTTTGATGGGAGCAATTTTGTTTACTGGAAAATAAGAACCACAACATATCTACAATCACTTGGGACGGATGTTTGGGAAGTTGTGAAAAAAGGATATACATTTCCAACAACAATTCCTACAGATACGGCAGGTAGAAAGGATTATGAAACCAATGCCAAAGCTGTCACTATTTTATTGGGAAGTTTGTCAAAATCAGAGTTTGTCAAGGTCATGCAGCTCAAATCAGCCAAAGAAATATGGGACAAAATCGTTCTGAGCTATGAAGGAGACTCTCAGGTAAAACGTGCTAAGCTTCAAACTCTCAGAATTCAGTATGAAACTCTTAAGATGCATAGTGATGAAAGCATAGCTAGTTACTTTCTACGTATAGATGAGGTTGTCAATTGTATGAAGAATCTGGGTGAAGAGATAAAGGAAGTTACCTTAGTTGAAAAAGTTTTAAGATCCTTATCTGCTAAATTTGAACCCAAAGTGTCTGCCATAGAAGAAAAACAGGATTTGCAGAATATCACTATGACGCAGCTTCACGGAATCCTAACTGCTTTTGAGATGAGAAAAGGAGGATCATCAGATATGAGAGAAGCCACATTTAAAGCGTCAACAAAGGGAAAAGAAAAACTCAATGAATTAGGATACATTTCAGAAGATGAATATGAGGTAAATTTTGTCAAGAAGCTTCAACAGGGTTCTGGAAGGTTCAAAGGTAAGCTACCTTTCAAATGTTTTTCTTGTGGTAGAGTTGGTCATTACGCTGCTAGATGCCCTCATAACAAAGGAAAGATATCTGAAGAAAGTAATAGAAGAAAGTATATTGCAAGCAAAACATAAAGTAAGATGTAAGATGTTATGCGTGTACCAAGTTTGGACATAAAGTAAAGGAGTGCAGGAGCAAAATTCGGACACCAAACTAAAAGAAGCATACATCATCTCAATCCCAGGTATTGAAGAAGATAGAATTATTGTTAGAAAGATGTGGCATAGCTCAGTTTACAGACATGACAGACCCAGGGGAAGTTGAAAGTGTAAAACTTCAATATTCCAATTTTCATACACACTTATTATGAAGAGACGTCACGTGTATACGCGAGTTAGACGCTGCACAATCGCGTATATGGTGTTCTGAAGAAAAGCAGTGGTACAAAAGTCTGATATGGTTCAGTCACTTATCTGCTCTGTTTGATGATGGTATGGCACAAGTTCAGGGGGAGCATATGTTTCGAATAATGCATTGTTGGCATTATGGTTAGAAGTCTTTGGTGATGATGCTTATGTGATACATCTTGCTACTTATTGTTGGTTGGTCAAGAGAATGGTATTGCAAGTTACAGGTCTGGATGTTGTTGACAGATGCTTATGGTGCAGATCATATATGGTGTATGATAGTTGCTGATGACTATCATGGTCTTGTTTAGATTGCTGGTCTTTGTTATAAAATTCATGTATATCATTTGATGTAAAGGTCATGCAAATACCTAATTTGTACCCCCACTATGCATGGGAAGGATGATGTAATAATTTCTATTTTCAGTCATGTATAAACATTTGGTATATCCCCACTTGGTTGGGTGGATGAGTCAAAATGGTGTATCCCCACTTGGTTGGGAGATTGATGTATGTATGAGTCATTGGTGATAGGAAGGTCATACTCACTTAGTTGAGTTGTAGAGTCATGTTATTCTTTTGAAAAATATTTTTGCAGACTCTGCATGTGCTCAGGGGGAGCATGGATGGATTGGTACATCTTGGCATGTACAAAGTGGGAGTTCAATCAGAGATTTTAGCATGTACTCAGGAGGAGTATGGACATGAGAGAATATCTTGGTTCGCCCTTTCCCCTTGATGTCAAAGGGGGAGAGTGGTTTGGTGTTGTTGTTGCCATCAAGTCCAAAGGGGGAGATTGTTGGCATTATGACACATGTGTTGTCCTTGATGGAAACTCACTTAGATTGTTGGGATGTGTTATATTCTTTCCACGACTAACCTACGTAGTGAACTGGGGGGTTAGAGGGGGGGGCGGAGCCCCCCCTTCATTGTGCCGATTGCACAACGGGGGCGACAACCCCCCCTTCATTGCGCCGATTGCACAACGGGGGCGACAACCCCCCCTGTCCGCGGGGTTAGAGACGAGGCGGAGCCCCCCCTTCATTGTGTCGATTGCATAGTGGGGGGGTCACAAGGGGGGCGGTAGCCCCCCCTATCCGGGGGGTTTGAGGGGGGTGAGTAGCCCCCTCTACAGGGTCTGGGGCAGCACCCCAGGAAAAAAAAAATTTGGACCCTATATTAGGTTGGGCGAACCTACCTATGGTTTTCGGTCCATGGTATTGGATGCTTCAGCATGTATAAATATGTATTGTAACATTGAAAGGAACATAATGAAAAATCAAGCTGGTAGTCCCGGTTTTGGGATCCAGGGGAAATCTCTGTGTATATGTGTTTTATGTGTTATGCTCTCACATTGTTTATTTTCTGTGTTTTAGAATTCATATGCAGGTAATTTCTGTACGGGGTTAAAACCTACATTTGGTATCAGAGTTGTTTTGGCTTCAAGGGGACGCCTTTGTTGCTGAGGGGTTTCGCTCGGGCCTGTGGTAGACCTTGTTCAGTGGGAGATCTGCGAGATCGATTCTGGTGGTGAAAGAAGATGGCGAGCAGTGGAAAGATAGAGATCGAGAAATTTAATGGTCAGAGTTTTGAGTTGTGGAAACTCAATATGGAGGATCTGTTGGTGGATAAAGATCAGTGGATCATGGTAGATCCGGGTACTAAACCAACGGGAGTGATTGATGAAGAATGGAAGAAGTTGGATCATATGGCAAAGAGCACAATACGATTGTGTGTCTCGGATTCAGTATTGCTGAATGTATCAGGCGAAGCTACGACGAAGGCTTTGTGGGACAAGTTAGGAACTTGGTACCAATCTAAGTCTCTGGTGAATAAACTGTTCCTGCAGAAAAAGATGTATAACCTGAGGATGAAAGATGGAGACTCAGTGACAAAGCATCTGAATGTGTTTAATACTGTGGTAAGTCAGTTAGCATTTGTTGATATCAAAATTTCATATGAAGATAAGTGCATTAGTTTGTTGTGTTCTCTACCAGATTCGTGGGATAGTCTGGTTATTGCAATAGGTAGTAATGCAACTGCCTTGCATTTTGATGAAATAGTCTCATCCTTGCTAACGGAGGAGATGAGACGGAAAAATTGGAGAGATAGAATGGTGATGCCTTGTCTGTACGAAGACAATCCCAGAATAGAAACAAAAATAAGTCATCGAGTGGGAGATCTAAATCTCCAGGAAAACCTGTAAAGGTGGTGTGCTGGAAATGCGAAAAGGAAGGGCACTTCAAAAGGGACTGAAAATCTAAAGCTCCTGAAAAAGGAAAGGGATCTGATGATGCTCCTTCTGCAGAGGCGAAAACTACCTCAGATGAAGGTGGGGATGTGTACTTGGCTTCTTCAAGTACACATGTAGATCATAAGGCATGGTTGATTGACTCAAGTGCATCCTTTCACTTCACTCCCCATAGAGAGTGGTTCTGCGAGTATGAGAAATACGATGGTAGTGATGTCTTCTTGGGGGATGACAGGAAGGCTAGAATCGTTGGTCGCGGAAAAGTAAAGTTGAAGTTGCAAGGTGGAAGGGTTAGAACACTTCCGAGTGTTCTGCATATTCCTGCATTGGCCAGAAATCTGATTTCTATAAGCAAGTTGGATGATGCAGGTGTAAAAACAGTGTTCGAGAAGGATACCTGCAAGATGGTTCGAGGAGCACTAGTATTTATGCGGGGAGTTCGGACTGGAACTCTGTACAAGCTGCAAGGTAGCACTGTTGTTGATGGGTGCAACAGTTCTGTGGTTCTTGAAAGAGGAGTATAAAATCTAGTGGTCTCTAGAGAGAAGACCATGTTGTGGCATCAAAGGCTTGGACATATTGGAGAGAAGGGCCTTCGAATACTTCATGGTAAAGGTATGGTAGAAGGTATGAGTAATAGCTCTCTGGATTTTGATTTCTATGAAAATTGTGTATATGGGAAGCAGAATCGGGTGAGTTTCCCCTCTGGTGGTAAGAGGGCGAAACAGATATTAGAGCTTGTGCACAGTGATGTGTTTGGACCTGTGAAGGTTCCATCACCGTGTAAGTTTGTGTACTATGTATCATTTATAGATGACTTCTCAAGGAATACATGGATATATTTCCTTAAGAAGAAATCTAAAGTCTTTGACAGGTTTAAAGAATTTAAGGCTCTGGTGGAAAACTGGACAGAGAAGAAGATAAATATGCTGAGGACAGATAACGCTGGAGAGTTTTGCAGTAATGAATTTGAATAATTCTGTAAGAAGTGTGGTATAGCACGGAAAAAGAATACTCCATATACACCTCATCAAAATGGAGTTGCAGAAAGAATGAACAAGACGTTGATGGAAAGAGCAAGAAGCATGCTCAGTGGTGCCGGATTAGGACAGGAATTCTGGGCAGAGGCAGTGGATACAGCATGTTACCTGGTCAACAGATCACTTTCATCAGCGTTGGAGGATAAAATTGCACAAGAGGTATGGACTGGTAAGAAACCCTCTCTTTCACATCTGAGGTTATTTGGATGTGATGCATATGTACATGTTCCAAAGGAGAAACAAACCAAGTTGGATAGTAAATCTGAAAAGTGCATCTTTATTGGGTATAAGGATGGTTTAAAGGGTTATAAGCTTTGGAACCCAGTAACAAGGAAGGTTGTGTACAACCGAGATGTGGTGTTCAGAGAGGTGAAAGATGTTATTAAACATGAAGTCCAACCAAAGAAACTTGAGAAGAAAGAGCTTGAGATAAAGGAGGAAGAATCAGACTCTACAGCAGAGGAGGAATCAGAAGATGAAGAGCCACAAACTCCGGGTGTGAGAAGATCAGTTCGAGAAAGAAGGCAGCCAGAAAGGTATAGTCTATCTGCTTTCTGTTCAAATTTTGCTCTATCTATTACTGATGATGATCCTAGAACTGTGAAGGAAACAATAGATTCAGAGGATGGAAAACTCTGGAAAGAGGCCATGAATGATGAAATGACATCTTTGCACAAAAATGAGGCTTGGGATCTGGTGGAGTTGACGGCTGGAAGGAAACCCATTGGCAGCAAATGGGTGTTCAAGAAGAAGGCAAATGCAAAAGGAAAGGTGGAGAAATGCAAAGCTCGGTTGGTAGTAAAAGGTTATTCCCAAGTGCCGGGAATTGATTTTGGTGATATTTTTTCTCCTGTTGCCAAGGTAACTTCTATTAGGTTACTTTTATCTGTTGCTGCTGCTTTTGATTTTGAGGTAGAACGGATGGATGTGAAGACAACATTTCTTCACGGGGATCTGGAAGAGGAGATCTACTTGAAGCAACTTGAAGGCTTTGCGGTGAAGGGTAAGAAAGAACTGGCATGCAAGTTAAAAAAGTCTCTGTATGGGTTAAAACAATCACCAAGGATGTGGTATCAGAAATTTGATACATTTATACGGGGACTTGGCTTCACCAAAAGCAAAGCAGATCACTGTGTGTATTTTAAATTAATTGGTGACCATGTTATTTATCTAGTCTTGTATGTGGATGATATGTTGGTGGCTGGAAATGACAAAGAAATTATCCAGAATTTGAAGACCCAATTGTCCTCCAAATTCAACATGAAAGATCTTGATGTTGCAAACTATGTTTTGGGCATGGAAATTAAAAGAGATCGGGCAAAGATGAAGCTCTGGTTAAACCAGAGGAAGTATGTCGAGACAATACTGCAGAGATTTAATATGCATGATAGTAAACCGGTGAAGGTTCCTATTCTTGTAGGTGTAAAGTTATCTGTTGAACAGTGTCCCAAGACACAAGAAGAGGAAGAGGATATGTCCCGTGTTCCATATGCAAGTGCAATCGGTAGCCTAATGTATGCAATGGTCTATACTAGACCAGACATTGGACATGCAGTGGGAGTATTGAGCAGGTTTATGTCAAAACCAGGGAAGGAGCATTGGACAGTAGTGAAGTGGGTTTTCAGGTATTTGCGTAGCACTAGTGATTATGGTTTGTGCTACCAAGGAAGACTAGGATTGGACAGAGTGTTGGATATTCGTGGCTTTATTGATGCAGACTGGGCTGGAGATCTGGATCAGAGAAGATCTACAAGTGGGTATGTGTTTATCCTATTTGGAGGTGTAGTCAGTTGGATGAGTAAGAAACAATCTGTAGTAGCACTATCAACTACAAAGGCAGAATACATGGCAGCCACTCATGCAAGAAAGGAAGTAGTTTGGTTGCAGAGATTGTGTTCAAGTATGAGGTTAGTACAGGGAGCTATAAGGATAGACTATGACAACAAAAGTGCAATTTTCTTGGCAAAGAACCCTACTTACCATTCAAAGACAAAGCACATTGATGTTCAGTATCACTTTGTGACGGATATGATAGAAGACAAAATGGTGTTGCTGGTAAAGGTGGACCCTTTGAAGAATACTGTAGATGTATTGAAAAAATCTATGAGCTCTGAGAAGTTCTCTTGGTGTAGAGAAACAATGGGCATTTCAGGGCTGGAAAAATGACTAAGCTCTCCTGTGGCCCCCTGTGGAAAGAAAACAACAAGTGGGAGATTGTTGGGTTGTGTTATATTCTTTCAAAGACTAACCTACGTAGTGAACCGGGGGGTTAGAGGGGGGGCAGAGCCCCCCCTTCGTTGCACCGATTGCGCAGTGGAGGGGTCACAAGGGGGGCGGCAGACCCCCCTGTCCGGGGGGTTTGAGGGGGGTGGGTAGCCCCCCTCTATGGGGTCTGAGGCAATGCCCCGGGAATTTTTTTTTTTGGACCCTATATTAGGTTGGGCGAACCTACCTATGGTTTTCGGTCCATGGTTTTGGACGCGATAGTTTTCGGTCCATGGTATTGGATGCTTCGACATGTATAAATATGTATTGTAACATTGAAAGGAACATAACGAAAAATCAAGTTGGTAGTCCTAGTTTTGGGATCTAGGGGAAAATCTTTGTGTATATGTGTTTTATGTGTTATGCTCTCGCATTGTTTATTTTTTGTGTTTTAGAATTCATATGCAGGTAATTTCTGTACGGGGTTAAAACCTACACAGATGACAAATGACGGTGCAACAGGTCAAATAGCAAAGATTTAATGATCAGAGAGAGGTATACACAGGTTAACCTTCATAAAGGAGCGTATACACGCAGGTTAACATACCAAAAGATGCATATAACATACACACACGGTTTCACAAAAGGAAAGGCGCGTACATGTTGGAAAACTAAGTTTTGGTCCGTGGTATTTGGTCCATGGTATTTTGATCCATGGTATTGGTCCAAGATATCTAGTTTGAAGTATTGATCCCAGGTATTTGGTCCAAGGTATTGGTCCTAAATGGTTTTGGACCATGGTATTGAGAAAGGCCTAACACTTTATAAGGAGGAGAAGATCATTAGGCCAAAGTGCAAGTATTGAATATCTGTTGAAGTGTGAGATCCAATATGCAGGTTATGGGTTTGTGATGTTTTGCTTGATCTAAACTAAGGATGCACCCATGTGGATGATGATGAACGATGGATCAGGATCTTAAGGCTTGGAATGTTTATCATTATGTGGTTTGATCATTGATAGACTAGATTTGAATTACTGACGCATGTTTATTCTATAAATGTTATCATCTGGGTATGGTTGATGTTTGGAATAGATGCAAAGTTATGAGTTAATATTTACAGATCTGTACGTGGGTTCTCTTTGGTAAAAGCATGTATACACGCTGGTTCGATTCATCAGAGTAGCGTATACATTATGAAATATGATATCTGAATTTGCAGATGGTTTTGGTGGTTTTTGCAGAGTTCTAGGTTCTGATCTGTGTTCTGGTAACTGTGTTTTGATGACAGGTCTTCAGTGATTCAATTGTGGGTGATTCAGAGATTAATTGGTTAATGCAATAGTTGTGTTACAGTGGTGATTGATTTGAGCTTCAATGTTGTTGATGGGTCCAATATGAAAATTGGATGAAACGTGCCCTTCATATAATGGTGTTGTGATCCAGGAGTATCCAGTCTGAAAATTTATGAAACGTGGTCCCTGGAGGAAGAGTCTTCAGTAGGCCAGCACTTACGTACTGGTAAACATATCGGCTAGTACAAGAGAATGAGAGGGGGTTGTAGCTCCCTTCCAGTAGTAGCTAGAGAATGAGAGAAGGTTGTAGCCTTCTGCAGGTGGGTGCCTACGTATTGGTATGAGTTTGTGCCAGTACAAGATTGTAAACAAGTTTTTCTTATATTAAAGGAAGACGGTAGCAGGTGGTTTTTGTCCCGCATTGGGTTTCCACCTTATATCATGGTGTTCATGTGTGTTTCTTATGTGTGATAATTTGTTCTGTTTTTACTACATCTGGTTACTGTTTATATAGTCAATGAAGTTCTAATGCACTGATTAAAGATCAACATATGATGAATTAACTGAATCATAAGTTTTTTGGATATACGCTAGTTGCATTAAACACAGTTGTGTGTACACGCGAGTTCCCTTAACTGAAGTAGCGTATATGAATCTAATTATGGAAATGAAAAAGTTATTGATTTGTTAATACTGATTCACCCCCCCCTTTCTCAGTATTATTTCCAACATTCCTTGTTACCATAATTTTGCTTTGCACTTTTCTTGCCCTCTCCAATGAATCAGGTTCCCAATGACAAACCTCATGTTGAATGTTGTCCTTTAAAGTCCCTATGGAGACAACAATCCTCTACTTCTCCGGAATATCATTTTCCCTTATATTCAATTTTTGAAAGTCCTCAATGTTCTATGCCATTGAACACTTTTGTTTGAAATTTTTCAATAGGCTAAAGAAGGTGTTGCTCTTTGTATCCTCATAATGTGCTATCATTTCCTCCGTGAAAATTGACCACGTAACAAGTGGTTTACGAGAACAAAGCCCTTTATACCATAAAAATTGATCTAGTTCTAAATAATTAGATGCTATACGTACATTTTGTAACAATGGTATGTCATGTAGATCAAAATATTTCTCCATCTGTGATATCCAATTTACCGGATCCTTGCCATCAAACTTCATCATCTCTCTTTTTCTTGATTTTAGGAGCTCGATCTTTAAATGACTGTAACTTTGTAATTTCGAATTGTTAAGTTCTGAAATTTTGGCCTGTAATATCCCTCCGAGTAATCTTTCTAACCCCACAAGTCTAATTGAGATTGGATTCTCCAATGAAGAGTTATGCCAAATCTCCCACGATGACCTGAGTATAGACTAGTTCAGTAGAGCTAACTTATACGACGTGCCGCAGTCACTGTTTCAACCCTAGGTTCTGAAACTAATACCCCAAAAACTTCAGTCCGTCCTCTTTCTGTAACTTCTTACTAAAATTCAATTTGATGCTCAGAGCAAAAGTTATGACGATTTTCCCAAGGTGACCTGTTTGGAATATAATTTGGGGGTCTAAAAAAACTCTAAATTCCTTGGATTATATCTCCAAAAATATAGTGAGACAGGATCTGAAATTCGGAGCCAAGGTTCAGACGAATTTCTTCTCAAATGGGTTTTTTATTAGCTTCTGCAAATTTGCAGCGAAAGAGTTATAATGAAACTTCCACGATGACCTATTTTGGATGAAATTCTGGAGCTTGCAAAAATCCTAACTTCCTCAGATCATATCTCCGAAAATATAGTGAGACAAAATCTGAAATTTGGACCTGAGCTTCAGCGCTATTTAGTCTCAAATGGGTTTTTTTTTTTTTTAGCTTCTGAAACATCGCAGGAAAAAAATTTATAGCGAAAATGTCACGATGACCTGTTTGGAGCAGCAAAACCCTAGAATACAAAGCTCTGATACCAAATGTTATGAAACCAGCTCACAAAAATATAGAAAAGATAGATGAACGCCTTAGAAATAAGCCTCTTCGAGGGGGCAACCTCCTTTACATTACACAAATGAACAATTCTTAGATGATACAAATGACAAGACATCCTTTCTATATATAGGAGTCTAAGGGGTCATAATATAATTAGAGCCGACATAACAATAATAATGTAAGGGCACAATAATAACAATATGGGGACTATATGGGCACAACAATATAATAATGGGGTTGTATTAATAACAATAAGGGGTTACACTAGTAGTATAGGGACCTAAAACATTCTTAGTTGTCAAAGACCATTAGGCGATAAAACCGGTCTTGGCTATACAGGTGCATATTCAAGCAATGACGACACGAGCTCCAGACCTCCGAAGGAAGAAAATCAAAGGGAGTTTAGAAATGATATTACTTCAAGAAGTTATGTTGATTAGCAATGGATTGAACCACCTCCAAAATGGAAAAACTTTAAAAGATCGTCCTACTCTCCCACGTATGAAAATATTTTTCTTGGTCATTGTTACTCTTGTGGAAATTTTGGACATAAAGCAATTCATTGTAAAATCAATACAAGAGGCAATTATGCAAGAAGCAAGAATGATTATGGATTTTCAATAAATGACCATAGATTAGGAAATGTTCATGGATCTACCAACATAAACTACAATCCATTTGAACCACTAATGAATCAAAACATTGTATGCTACAAGTGCAATAATCTTGGTCACAAGGCATGGGATTGTAGGCTTATGAAAGAAAATGCTCCAATCATAAAGATAAAGAATCCAGTGATGATATGGGAAAGGAAAAAGAAGGAAGATTGTACCTATGATAGGAGATCAAAACAAAATTTTCATCCTAACAAGAAAAAGCAACAATGTTGCATTTGGAGATAACTCCTCTATCAAGATACTTGGAAAGGGTGTAGTAAATCTTGGAAATGAACATGTCAAAGCAACAAATGTTTTGTTGGTTGAGGATAATCTCCTCAATGTTATAAAAATGTGTGATCAAGGGTATGATCTCCTATTCAATTCCCGAAAATGTGAAATTAGAGAAGAAGACTCAATATTGGTTGCAACAGCTACAAGAAGACCAAACAACATATACATTCTAGACCAAGCAGAGAAAAAAAAATCATCCAAGCAAAAGAGCTTCAGGAACAACAAAGAAGGAAAGGATAAGAAGACAAAAGTAGTGTTGAGTGCCATGTATTCAGGGGGAGCAACCCAAAATAAACAAGTCACCCTTTTCCATTGATGTCAAAGGGAGAGAAAGGAAGAGAAGCATGGAAATAGGGGGAGCATGATGACAAGTGGAGCATGAGACAGGGGGAGCATAAGTATTGGCATCATTGACAAAGGGGAATATTGT
This sequence comes from Pinus tabuliformis, assembly GCA_031772625.1. NCBI lineage: Eukaryota > Viridiplantae > Streptophyta > Pinopsida > Pinales > Pinaceae > Pinus > Pinus tabuliformis. Next base: position 60,507,856 of record CM062810.1, on the reverse strand, counting down.
TGGAAGAAATTGTCATTGATGTCAAAGGGTGAATGGGAAATTGATATGATGATGATATGATAGGTTGCATGTGATAAGTTGCATACTTTGTGGGTCCTCTTGGTTTAAGAGATATTAAAGTTTCCCCAAATGGATGGGTGTATTTCCAATTCATGCCCTTACAGAATCTAATATCTTAAATTTACAATTTTGTTCTTTCGAAGAAGGCCTAATTTATAATCAAATATGCTCTAAGTCCAAGATAGCCTTGAAAGGAGTTATTATGAAAGATAAAATAAAAAAATTTAAAGAAGTCTAAGCCTCCTCTTATAAATCGATTTCCATCACAGTTAATACTGTTCTTTTTAAGTTTAAAATAATTAATTAACATATAATATTTATCATGTCGACTGTTGTAATGGTGGTGTATTTTAAAAGGAAATTTTTCTTTTGGTTCAGGTCATCTCTAAAGTGTGTAGAAATAACGATGTATTTTTGCAGCTACTCATGAAGATTTAATCAAAATCACAAGACACAAGCCTACGCTATTGCTCTAATGAAAGTAATTCACAATCTAGAACAAAAATTTCAGACATGCAATAAGAAATAACAGACATGAAACAAGTATTTTTCCTGGATAAAGCAAACTGCTAAAAGCCCCAATGCTTGTTTGCATGAATCTAATGAATGGAAATGTATTACAATCACTTTGCTCAACTGAGCACAACCTGCAAGTGCATAACCTATATCTCTGCTCACTGAAAGGCTTTGACCCAGACTTCATCAAATTTTGCCTCTGCTTGAGCTCCTATTTCCTTGTATTATTCCTTGAGAAATTAGGGACCTATTATTTAGGAATTTCTCCAAAATGGATTGCGCAATTTCTTAGGTTGATCATCGGACTGCATGCAACACCTATACACTCAAGACTAGTCTACAATTGATGTTACACTACCTTGGAATCTCCACCAAGCTTGGGGAACTCGAATTCTCTGCATGCTCTAGTTATTTTGGGTTGATTGATCAGTTAACTGAATGATCACTAAGTTTGATTGAAGTCTCACTGCTTAACTGACCTTCCACTAGTTCCTCCAAAATTTGGAACTAGTTTAACTAAAAACAACCTAAGATAACTAACCTTGATTGCTACAAATTAGTAATCAAACATGCTTAACTGAACTCTAACTCCTCCAACTCAAATTTACTGAGTAAACTAGGTGACACAAGCCATGTCACACAATTTAACTGCATCCAAGTTGTCCGTTGATGTGGTTATTCGAATTTTCTCAATTTAATCAAGGCAAAATCAAATTGAGAATTTATTACTACATTTTTCAATACTCCCTCTTAACAAGAAAGGGATTATCAACCACCCCTGTCCTAAACCTATGGAACTCGAACTTCCCTCTTGAAAATTCCTTTGTCAAAATGTCAGCATCTTGTTCCTTTGTCGGAATGTACTACAACAACATTATTTTCCTTTGCACGCAGTCCTGTAAATGGTGGTACCGAATATCTATATGCTTGGATCGATCGTGAAAAATAGGATTCGCGGACAGCTTGATGAACTCTAATTATCACAGTAGATCACAGTTGGATCCATCTTCTGAACAAGCAATCCAACAAGTATATTTCTCATCCAGAACACCTCACATGTTGCTTGACTTGTAGCCATGTATTATGCTTCTGTCGAGCTGAGTGCCATAGAGCTTTGCTTCTGTTGTAACAAGAAATCGTTATGGACCCAACACTAAAAATTCCACCTGATGCACTCTTTCGGTCTGATGGACTCCCCGCCCAATCTGCATCTGTGAAGCCACATAGATTCACTCCTTCTATCCGTCTGTACCATAGTCCAAACTGAGTAGTACCTATGAGGTACCATAAAACATGCTTAGATTCCCTCCAAAATAATTTGGTTGGCCCAGCCATAGTGATGAGCCCCAAATTTGGTAACATTTTGGTCTCATTTGGCCTAACTACCTTTGCTCAATCCTTCATTTTTCATAACTTCTGCATCATTTTTTAGTATGTTTATGTCATTTGTACGAATAAGGGTAGTCACTATTCCTAGGTGGCTAACACGTGCTCATTTCAGGATTTTTTGACACATGTGGAGCAAAACCAAGCAGACAAGGGCTAGGAGACAGCCAAGCGTGGGTTGAGGATTCGTAGGGGGGTTGTCTATGGCATTAAATAGCCTCCCTCGGGATCTTCACCCCCAACTCCGAGCTCCAAAGGCCACCAAAACCAAATCTAGAAGGCAGCCAAACAGATTTTGTGGAAGCAGCTGTTCACTCCCAGTTTGGTCAGCCAAGTCCCATGGATTTAGGAGGCTAGCTAGGGCCTCGTGGTGTATAAATGTGAGGGCTTCAGCCTTCGAGAGGGACTTTTGAAAAACTTTTGCACATTCTGCACTACAAGCTGCCAGCTCTGTTTTGTTCTTTTGTAGCCATTATTGGCATGACTCTTGACTTATGATTATTATTTTTTAATGGGAAGCAGTCAGATTTGATCTCAGCTCTGAGTTTCTAGAGGAGCCATAACTCTCGGGGTTGGGCCCAACCTGAGAGCCTAGGGCCTCCTTCTTTGTATTGATATCTTTCCTTTCAGCATTATGATTTTCCTTGTATGCATTTGAAACGCAGTTTGTTGAGTTAGATTTCGTTGTGTGGTTAAGTAGGTCATTGTTGAAAAATAGAGTTGCTTCAGATGTCTAGAATAGAGTAATGAGATAAGAATTGATAAGAGCTCTAGAAAAGGGTTGCTTGCACTCTCATTTTCACCTCTTCCTAGGGGCTGGAATTTCCGACAGTGCTGCCCAACAAAAACACTAGGTTGCTTACCCATGCAATCTTTGGTGCAATGTTTTCATTTGTAGGAGTTAGTCATGCATTCAGATCTTTTGGAATGTTTCTTTACTTAAGTGCTATACATGGTTCTCTTTAGGAATAAAGCTGTTGTTCATTGGTTTCATTAACAGTTAGGATAGATTAGTTAATATTTTGATTGTGTGCAGGACGTGGTTGATTTGGTTAAGTATACACTGTGTGGTGCATCTCCATCACTCTCTCGTCCATCTAAGCTTCGTCCAGCCAACTGCTCTATCTCCAAGTTAGGTCCCTCGTCTCACAACTACTCTTTTGCCCACGTCACCCTACCTTCTTGCCCTTCCGTTGCCTCAGCCCTCTTTAAGACAAGCTAGCTTTCCACACCCTCTTATCACTTCATCCCTCTGTCACTAAGTCATTTCAGACCCCTATCCTACCTCCCTATCCATTCATGCATCCTCTTTCACTCACCCATCATCCAAAATCCAATCGTAGAACATCCTGTAGAAATTTCTGAACATCCTGTAGAAATTCTGAAACATCCTGTAGAACCCCTGCAGACTTCCTGTAGAAGCTCACAAATGAGGTTTCTTGATAGCCAAACTTTGTGAAACTCTCTGGAAGGGTGTTAGGGACTCCTTAGACCCCCTCTGAACCTTCCCAACCTTTTCCAAGCCTTTCTCCTCCTCGATCCACCCCTGCACAGTAAAAAGCCAGTTAAAAGCACACGCATGATAATTCAAAAACTTATTCAAAAATACAAAAAGATGTGTTCTTCAGATAGAGATAGCATAGGCATGTGCATTTTACCTTTGTAGAATTAATGGCATCTTTTTCAATAGTTTGAATCCTTTCCTTTGCACCAGTAGGGTTAGTTGGTAGAATTAGGGTTTGCTAGGGTTTGCGTTACTTCTTGGCTTTCAGTTTCTTTTCGCAAGTAGATTAGCTTCCTTTGAGTTAGCTTTCATCCATCAGTTAAAAAGCTTCTTCTAAAAGCTCATAGAAGTTGGCTTAAGCCCCTAGCGGACTTGTGCCAGCTGACCAAGTGACAGCTGCAGCAAGAGCTAGTACTTGTGCATACAACACCGTCGCTTCCAAGTTTGTTACGAACTACCGGGTTGATAAAAGTAAAGACGGGAGTCCCAGGAGTTGCAGCATTATTGCTGCAATACTGGAGCCCACCACATAGCTTGGCTCAGTTGGTTGACTACATAACACATATATGGTCATGTGTTCACAAGGTACATCAGTGAACCCACTAGTTGTCGATAAATGGTTGCATCTACTTCCTCAACAAAAGTGGCATCCTCCTTCCTCCAGTTGGTCGCTAGAGGTGTCTCAGTGGGTTTTCAATTCTCTATATGAAACCTCCATAGTCTCTCATTTGCATACTTGCCTTGAGAGACAAATTGTTCCCCATCACCTTGCCATACTTCCAATTCGAGGAAGTAGTGCATGAGACCAATGTCCTTCATTTCAAATTCTCTTGAAAGGTACTCCTTGCAAGATCTGATCAATTGTTCATCGCCAATTAAAATCAAGTCAACAACATATAAGACAATAATAAAAAATTTACCTTCTACCAAAATATGATAGAGATTTGCATTTGCCACATGTTTAGTGATTTAATTGATCTTAAATTACTTACATGAATTATCAACCAGGGCTAGTAAATTGATGAAGTGTAAATGCACTATATGTGCTAGAAGTCTTTGGTTATTCACACAAATTCTAAATTAAATTGAGTTATCGAAATATAAATTCTAAATTAAGTTATTGAAATGCACATGAGCAAATTAGTTATTCCTAGAAAATAATATTATCTCTACAATGATGATCACACTCTCTGCTTTAAAACAAAACTATTTCTACTTATAAGATTCCACACTTTACTTTAAAATAGAAATCAATCTCACACTTACATAAATGAAAATCAATCCAAACTTTGCTTAAATGAAATTCACACTCTGTTGCATAAATGAAAACTACTCTTACTTAAGAAATCTCATGTCTAAAGAAAATCACACATCTGCATGAATGGAAAATCACACTTGCATGAAAAATGAAATGAAACAAACTTCTGCTTAAAACACACTCACACTTACTTGAATTAAAGATCACACATGCTTGAATTTAACAACTAATTCTGCAAATTAATCTATTGTCTAAGATGAAACTCTGTGTGAAACTAGATCTCTGCTGCTAAGCTTTATCCATGTGCATTCAAAATCTGAACAGTAAGAATGATTAGCATAATGATTTTAACTTAACTCTGAAAGAAAATTGAAAACATGAATACTCAATTGAATAAATAGAAATCTACGAGAATATAAGGCTAATAACTAATTGTTAAAAACAAAGCAAGAATCCTTACTATCTCGAGGGGGCCCTCCACAAGAAGTAGGTAGTCATTACGTTATTGATCAAACACTTTAATCATGCATTGAGGAAATGAAACAATTCTTTTATAAACAGAGTTTTAAATCTCACTGTTGCGTCCTTACTTAACAACTTGTTCATTTCTGCCGAGAGGCATATTTATAGAGCTCATAGAAATAAATTTTTTAGAGCTATACGCCTAATCCCTATCAACAGAAACCAAATTTAACTTGAAAATATAATATTGCATAATTCGCTCATGATTTTCTATTATCAAAGCAAATCATGAGGCACAGATCTCGTTCTCACTCGCCTGTTGCCGATTACAGAGGTTGACTTTGCCTTTGACCACATTTCTAGGACATGTTTCCATCGATCTGGTTCATGAGAATAGGAGGAAATCGTTGAGTGCATCAATTGCCACCTATCCATATATTTCGCTTCCCAACTGGCACCTTGGAACCTGTCAAACCACAGACTTGGCTGCAAAATCGTGTATTAGCTGCAGAATCATTGCAATTCGGTAGCTGAAGTAAACATTAAACTAAATAATAAAGAACATTATCAATTTATGAAATACAAGACAATTGTATACCTTCCATGTCATAATCTTTGTAACTTGATGCCCAATGTGTAATTATGAAGGTCAAAATGAAATAGATAGAATTAAAAAGAGTGTAAAAAATAAGCAATTGTGAAGCTCGACACTACACTTTTGTGTGCACAGGGTGCTTGCTTGAGACCATACAACACTCGCTTGAGTCTGCACACATGAGAAATCCCGATCAAAAGTCTCAAAGCCTTGTGGTTGCTCAGTGTACACCACCTCCTCAATAACTTCATTGAGGAATGTTGTTTTTACATCCATCTGGTGGACCTTCCACCCCATCTTCGCAACCAGAGCAAGAATTGATCTAAAGGATGAGTATCTTCCTATAAGAGAAAAGGTATCCTCATAGTCAATTCCTTGAACTTGAGAGTACCCATTGGCCACAAATTTGGCCTTGCACTTCTCTATGCTTTTGTCTACTACATGCTTTACCTTAAATATCCATCATGAACCCACAACTAATTTATCTGCTGGTCTTGGGACCACTTCCCAAACATTTTTATTTACAATGGATTCTTATTCCTCCACCATTACATCAACCCATACATGTTTCTCTATTTCTTCCTCGAAATAGGATGGCTTAGTCTCTACAAGCTCAATAATTAGAGCCATGTATCTAGTGTATCAATCAGGTGACATTCTCTGCCTGCACAAAAAGGAGCACCCACATTCTTCTTCTCATCCTGCACAATTCTCTCAGCTTCCCCGGTTCTTTTTTTTTTCCTTCTCTAGATGTTTTTTCTTGAGTAGTTGTCTCCAATCTCTGCTCCTCAATTTTTGGTTGCTACAAAACTTCTTGAGGTTCCTCTTTTGGAGCTAAAATCTCCTCTTCTGATGGGACTTGAAGCTCCCTCTCAAGAGAACACCTCATCGCTTTCTCCTCATCAAATTTTACATCCCTTTCTACAACCATCATTCTGAGGGATGGCAAGTACACATAGTAGTTATGGCGAGTTTTTATGTAACCCACAAATACCCCCAATTATGTTGTTGGCTTGATCTTCTTCCTTGATTCTTTGGAGACATGGCAGTAAACAGAGACTCCAAAAATCTCGAAGTGTGACGCATCCAGCTTTCTCCCCAAGAAATCCTTCTTCAGTGTAATCATGCCTTGAATCCGATGAGGACTCTGGTTCTGCAAATAGATTGTTGTGTTGTATGCATCGACCCACAAGTGTAGAGGTAGGCCTTGGTCATGCAACATTGCCCTCACTTCTCCCACAATGTTATGGTTCTTTCTCTCAGCCACCCCATTCTGTTGTGGGTTGTGGGGTGTCGTTCACTCTAGTCGAATGCCTTATTTTGCATATTTTTTTTTTAAATTCATTTGACCTGTACTCACTTCCATTATCGCTCCTGAGAGCCTTCACCTTCTTGTTGGTCTATTTCTCAACCAATGCCTTGAATTCTATGAACTTAGAGAATTTCTCATCTTTCTTCCGCGTGAAGAATATCTAGCACTTCCGTGAGAAGTCATCAATAAAAATGACAAAATATTTTTTCCTGGCAGTAGAGACTATAGAGAAAGTTCCACAGACATCAGAGTGGATCCTTTCTAGGACTACATGTGCTTATATTTTCCCGATCATGGAATGTGGATTTTGTGCATTTCCCCAAAGTACATCCTTCACATACGTCATGTTTCTAAAGTGCTCATTTGGGGAGGTCTGTGGTTATCTGCTGCAAAATCTTCAGGGCGCCATGATGCAAATTGGCCAAGTATTCCCCGCTTTAGTGCTTAATGTAATAATCCTCCACATCTGGCTTATACATATTCTTCACACAAACCTCGATCTGCTTCACCTGTCTCGTGGCTATGTGTCTCGGGAATGCTTTTCCTTTGTTGAATATCACATCATAACCATGGTCTTCCAAAACTACAACAAAGACGAGATTTTTCTTTATGCCTAGAACGGACATGACATCCTTGAGCCTAAGGGAAGAGATTGACTCCCTCTAAAAGGTGATTGTACCAATCTTGATCGTGCTAAACATTTTTTCGTCCCCCGTCTCAATGTGCATCTACAAGTTTTTTTCCTCCAGGTAACTGAAAAAATATATACACTTTGTCATGTGGAACGATGCACCTAAGTCTAAGTACCACATGCTCCCCATCACTGTGTTGGTCATGCATGCAATGAGGGTAAATTCAAGCTTGAACTGTGAAGCCAAGGATTCACCTACTGCTCCTCTTGAGGTCTTCTTACTTGCCTTCTTGTGTGGACACTTCGTGGCATAAGCCTGAATTCATGACAATGGAAGCATTTAATTTTGGACAAACATTTCTTCTTTCCCCCTTGACTAGATTTTGGTTTGGATTGAGATTTATTCCATTTTCCCTTATTTATCTTTCCATCTAATGAAAATTTTTCTTCATCCTCACCCTTGGATGAAGTCCCATCTTTGGTATTCCGCCTTGTTTCCTCTTGTACCAAATCAGACCATACATGCTCCCAATTCGAAAGTTTCTCCCTCCCATTCACTGAATCTTGATAGTTATGCCAACTCTTGGGAAGGCCCAGAAGGGCTAGGATTACCAAGTTTTCTTCAAGGACATTAACATTGATCTTGTCAAGTTCATCACAACATTGTGTGAACTTGCTTAGATACTATGGAATTGTGTCATTCTTTTGCATCTTGATACTTTGAAGTTTATCCTTGAGCGCCAACTTCCCGTGGTCACTATTATTCTTGAAAAATTATGTCAGTGCTTTCCACATTGCGAACAAAGTTTCTTTTCCATGGAGATTTGAGACAATGTGATCCCGTACTCCCTCAAAGATTATTCTCCTCACCTTGGCTACATCTTTCTTCCACTGAGCAAGGTTCTGGGCATCAAAATCTGGTGGTTTTGCAACATCTGTCTTGATGTATTCTAACAATCCATTGTCATCCAATACTGCCTCCATGTGATCCTTCCATGCAACAAAATTAGATGTGCCTTCCAAGGAAACTCTAGCCTTAGTCCATTGAAGGCCATCTTGTCAACTCTAAAGAAATATTTCTACACTGAGTTCCAAAATCGAACCTCCTGAGAAACAACTTTGAAATCCTACTCTAATGTGAATCCTGCTCTGATAATATGTAGAAATTATGATGTAGATTTGCAGTTGCTCATGAATATTTAATCAAAATCACAAGACACAAACCTACTCTATTGCTATGCATAAAGTAATTCACAATATAGAACAAAAATTTCAGACATGCAATAAGAAATAAGAGACATGCAACAAGTATTTTTCCTGGGGAAAGAAAACTGCTAAAAACCTCAATTCTTGCTTGCATTAATATGATCAATAAAGATGTATTACAATTGATTTTCTCAACTGAGCACAACCTGCAAATCTCTCTTCTCATTGAAAGGCTTTGACCCAGACTTAGTCAAATTTCGCCTCTCCTTGAGATTATATTTCCTTGCGTTGTTCCTTGAGAAATTAGGTCCCTATTATTTAGGATTTTCTCCAAAATGGATTGCATGATTCTTTAGGTTGATCATCTTACTGCATGCAACACCTGTACACTCAAGACTAGTCTACAAATGATGTTACACTGCACTGGAATCTCCACCAAGCCTTGGGAACTCGAATTCTTTTCATGCACTAGCTATTTTGGGTTGATTGATCAGTTAACTAGATGATCACTGAGTTTGACTGAAGTCCCACTGCTTAACTGACCTTCCACTAGTTCCTCCAAAAGTTGGAACTAGTTTAACTGAAAACAAAATGAGATAACTAACCTTGATTGCTACAAATTAGCAATCAAACATGCTTAACTGAACTCTAACTCCTCCAACTCGAATTTACTGAGTAAACTGGGGTGACACAAACCATGTCACATAAGTTAATTGCATCCAAGTTGTTTGTTGATGTGGAAATCTGATTTTTTTCAATTTAATCAAGGCAAAATCAAATTGAGAATTTCTTGTTGCATTTTTCAACAAAGTAGCCCCCACCCGCCTTTCATGTATAAATAAGGCAATCAGTTTCCTTCCAAAGACATCGAATTCTCAAGTATTATCACTGAGTTTTTCTGAGGACGTGAGCTTGTTGAATATCTGGAGAAGAAGTTTGCACTGATAAGGTTTTTACACCTAATTGTTTTATCTTTCTATGGGATATTTCGTTGGGTTAAATCGATCTTCTAAGGCATGTCTCAGGCAAAATTTCAACCCCTGTTTAAGGCATTCTTGAGATATATTTGAGTCATCTTTGAGGCATATCCAAAATTATCTCTGGCGTAAGTCTAAGTCATTTTTGTATTATATTTGAGTCATCTTTGAGGTGTATCTGAAGTCATCTCTGAGGCAAATCCGAGTCATCTTTGAGGGAGATCCGAGTCATCTATGAGGTAGATCCGAAGTCATTTATAAGGCTTATTTTCAATGGTCTGAGGCCTACTCCTGAGGCAACAATTCGGTCATCCTAAAGCCAAATTTGACCTATTCTAAAGCAGTTTGTTCCCCTTGTCTGAGGAGTTGTGTTTGAGGCCCAAGTTAGGGTTGTCCTTATTGTTGAATGAGGCATGTTTGAATGACTAATTGAAGGTATGAGTTAGAATCCATTTTGTTGTTAAATTGTATATTTTGAGAATCTTATTAGTGTAGAAGTCATAGTTGCAACAACATACATATTGGACATATCAAAATCAAAGGAGTATACCTAAAGTTGATTATAATTTAACAAAGAGAGTAGTGATTGTGCATTGTTGTAATTGGGTCACTATCTCTAGTACGGGAGTCCAAAAGTTCTTGTTCTAAGGGTGGCAAGATGGTGCTAGGCAAGGAAGTTGTAGCTTCCTTCATGAGGTTGTCTCCTCCTTCCAATGGAAGTTGGTAAATCAAGGATTGAATCCCCTTCCAATTGTAGCTAGTAAAATTGACTGTTATAGATTCCTTTTCATGATATAAATAAACCGTTAATACAAATTTTGTGTACTTCTGATGTGATATGATTGGTTAATACTATGTGATATTAAATTGCAAGAAAAATTGAAATATTGATTCCCCCCCATATTTCCAACACATAACAAGACATTACAACATCTCTTCCATACAAGGCTAGAGATCACCTCGTAGCACAACAATTATAACTTTATTTAAATTATTATTTTATTAACTATAAAGTTAATATATTAATTAAAAATTTATACATAATATAATAATATTTGATTAAAAAAAAAACATATCGCATTACAGATCCGGATACAACCAAGTTGGTTGAAATTTGTCTTACCTCAACATTTTTCAACGTTGAAGGCAAATTCTATGAAAAAATTTGTGGAGTTGCTATGGGTTCTCCACTCTCCCCTGTCATGGCTAACTTGCTCATGGAGTACTTTGAATCCAAAGCTTTGGAAGAGGTTTGTGGACGATACCTTCATCATCTGGCCTCATGGGCAAGAGAAGTTAGATCTATTTTTTCAACATCTTAACAATAAATCTAGCTCCATTAATTTTACATTGGAACAAGAAGTCAATGGTAACCTGCTTTTGATTGGCATTCTTATTGCTAAAAATGATGACGGTTCTTTCTTGCACTAGGTATTTCATAAGAAGACTCACATTGAGCAATATCTTCATGCTAAGTCCCATCATTGTCTTTCTCAAAAGTTGGTAGTTCTCAACACGTTGGCTACTCATACTTTAAGAGTTTCTGATAAAAGTCATCTTGATGATGAAAATACCCATCTCCTTAATGTATTTTAAAATAATGGCTATAACGGGGACCAAGGTCTCAAGGTTTTCCTTAAAGAAACCATAGGTACAAGGATAAAGAAAGAACCCAGGGATCTGTTTCAGGGTGCATCTTCCCTTTATCCAAGAACAATGACAATATTGCTTGGATCCTGAGGAAGTACAAGGTTACTTCCACCTTTAGGCCCCTAAACACCATTTGGATCTCCCTTAGATCATTCAAAGACCTGGTGGACACTAAAAATATGAAAGGTGTTTATGTTATCCCAAGTTCTTGTGGGACCTCCTATGTTGAAGAAACTAGCCACTCCATAAATCAAAGGATTCTTGGGCATGCAATTGACATCAAACATGGTAGGACTCGCTCCTTAACATTGGAAGAACATGTTGAGAAGATGAAACACCACATCTATATTGAAAAGTCCCAAGTCACTACAATGATTGATCATTTCCATCACCGAAAGTTTAAGGAGGCTATAGAGATTGAGAGAAGGCCAACTACTCTGAATAGAGACGATAGCTGGAAAACTAGTAGTTGTTGGATCCCTACACTTTCTTCATAGGGATCTTCATTTTTTGGTTGTATAATTTCCCCTTTGTTCTATTCTTTGTTTGTCTCCCTTTTTGAATCTAATTTGTGTTTCCTTTTTGGAATAAACTTCCTAATTTACATACTTATTATTTCTCATTCTATAAATAATTATTAATTATATATTAGTTTATTTTTTTCTGTGTTATATCTATCTATCTATATATATATCCTTAAAAATATTCTAGTTCTTAGTTCTTATTATTTTTATTTTAGTTTTTAGATTATATATTTATTTTTTATCATTTCTTTTGTCCTTGATTAAATCTTATTCTATATCTTTTAAAATTAGTTTTATATAATTTTACTTGTTTTTATTCTTTTTTCAATTGTGGTTCACGATCACTAAGTGGCCGCTACATTCACGAGTAATAATCCGCGCAGATCCACCTGAAGGGATCTACTCGTCAGCTTATCTGGTTGCGCCTAACCCCAAGGGTGTCGAAGAGATTTTACCCCGTGACCTCCGAATTGGCAAGGTACTTAGTAACGGGAACTCAACCAATTGAGCTATCCCTTGGGGCTCATTTGTTTTTTTTGTTTTGTTTTTTATTCTATTCAACATTTAAGACTCATTAATTTATTATTTTCTTATGATTTTACTTTTATGTCTTCTTATCTACATATATGAATTCTTTTATTATTTTGAACCATTATTATATTTAATTAAAACATATTATATTATATTTGTATTTTATTTTTTCAGTGAGATATATTATTTTATGAAGATTTATTTATTATTTTTTATATTATGTTTTATTATTCTTGATTATGGTATGGTTTTTTTCTCTTATTCTTTATTATATGTTTTTGACTACATGATTTTGTTTGATTGTTTGATTTTTATACAAAAATTAAGGATGATAATTTTTTATACGTGCTTTTTTTAATTTTATTTTTTATTCTCTAATTATTTGAATTCGTTAATTAATATTAACTAATTTATTAATTAATAAGTTTTTGAACATTTTTTGGAAATAACTTTTGATTAATAATTAACTTACTATTATTCATGCTATTATCATTTTTTCTCAAGGAAAAAGCGTAATTTTCATTAGAAGATTAAGAAAATTACATGTTGTATACCAGCATCTGAGAAATGCTTCACTACTATCCAGAAGATTATTAGTCCAAGAGTCATGTGCAAAGAAATATTTATAGATAATCCCTTTAAACAATAGGATCGATGGCAAACCGGGGTCATATGTCTAAAAACTAGCTATTAAAAACTGATAGCTGCAAAAAATAAAAACCTAAAAACATAAAGGATGATCTCAAAGATCAATCCTGGAGGAGACTTACCCCTTCAATGAAGGGCCTATGGTAGATCTGGAAAAAATCCCCATCCCTGAACTCATGTATCAACCAGTGACCTCTGATCAGCTGTGCAGCCTCTTTGGAAAGAAGATCAGTGACTTCGTTCCTTTCCCTGTATATATGAGAGCAGACAAAAAAATCTAATTAAGATTTTAAAAATATAGCATCCTCCAACAAATCCCTGAGTGTGTGCAAGTGACAGAGGTAGGTCCCATTGATCCAATTTATGATAAGTTGAGAGTCCCCGAAAATCTGAATTATGTGGCAGTTTTGTTCTCTAGCGAAAAGGAGGAGGTGCTTAAGGCTACTTAATTCGGCATAGTCATTTGATCCTCGCCCGAGCCCCACTTTGTTTTTGAAGAAAACATAACCATTTAAATGAAGAACAACCCCTCCACCAAAGCCATTAGGCTGCGTCGAACCATAAAAAAGGCCCAAGGTTGGTTTCTGTCTATGATTTCTAGGACGATGACTCTGATGGGATGCTGAACCGGATCCTCAGGAATCATGTTGTAGATGGCCAACATATGATTGCATGAGGCTGCCACAAAGATGCTATTTTCCTAAAAATCCATTGATTTCAGATAAGCCAAATGCCCCAACAAACAATGAGAGGCAGGTTTTTAATTTTCTGAGTGGCAACACTCGACCACCAACCCTGCCATGCTTCATTTACATTCTGTCCTACCTAGCAGGAGTAAATTGAGAGGGTTGAGATGATGAATTTCCAAATTTCAGCCGAGGCCGGACAGTGAAGGAAAAGGTGGTATGTATCCTCCAAATCAGCATTACATAGGCAACAACGGGAGGGTCCATGAAGCATGCGTTTTCTCAAATTTAGTTCAGTGGGAATTTTGTTTGAGAGTATGCCCCACATGAAGAGGCGTGATTTGTGGGGGGCTTTCAGCTTCCAGAGATGTTGCCACCACCAGCTGATTTCACCCATTGCCCGAGCCTCCATGATCGTATCAAACCCAACTCTTGGGGAGTATCTGCCAATGGGGGCCTTTGCCCAAATAAGTTCATATGCCTTGTCAGAAAATCAAATTTTAGCTTCATCCAAAGCCCCTACGAATTGCAACCAGACCCTACTCCATCTTTCATCTATTCCCAAGTTCTCAAAAGCAAGCCACTGCATGTTTGGCCAAGCCGGGCGCCCCATTACCGCAATGTGAGCTAGTTGTGTGATTCCCACTGCCACTAGGTCCTGTCGCATATATCTAGGAAGGATGTGTGCATTCCCACTACCAGCCCATCCTTCAGAACCAATTCTGATCTGAAAACCATCCCTGACTTTCCAGGCCAACCCTTTCTTTATAATGTCAAAAGAGTGGGAAATGGCTTTCCAAATGCTCGAAGCCCTCGGAATGTGGTGATCGGGACTATGGATCCAGTCAACAATTGATATGGGATGGATGTATTTGTTGTATACAACTTCCTTCCACAAACTGTTTGAGGTTATGATTTGCCATCCCATCTTTGCTCCGAGGGATTTTGCAAAATCTAGGGGTTCCTTCAGCCCCCAACCTCCCCATTTTTTGGGCTTCGCTATCCTTTCCCATTTAACCCAAGCAAAAGTTTTTTGAAATTTTGACCCTACCAAAGGAATCTGCAGCAAATCTATTGAATTCTACGAAGAATGCCTTTAGGTATCCATGGCAGTGACATCCAATAAATTAGGATTGCCTCTAGAACTGATTTTATTAGGGTGAGCCGACCAGCACGAGAGAGACATTTCTGCAGCCATATATTTATACGGTTTTCAATTTTTGCTAACAGCCACGACCAACCTACAATATGGTACCAATTTGGATTTAGCCTGAAGCCCAAATATTTCAGTCCTGAATCCATATCCTGCTTGACGAAACCGAAATGTTGGGAGTCAAATCTTTGTTCATTTTGAAGACAGGAATTAAAAATGATAGTTGTATGTCATAGTTTGGCTCTATACCTGTGGCTTTACAAAACAGAGATAGAATTGACTTGAAACAAGAGGAATCACGAAAAGATCCATTTAAGAAAATAAGAAAATCACCTATAAATAAAAGATGTGAGATAACAATCCTGTTAGTGATTGCAACTCTTCCTAGTGTTCCATTGGATCTTGCCTTTTTTAATAACCTGCTAAGGCCTTCCATAATCAGAAGAAACAACAATGGGGAGAGGGGGCAGCCTTGTCTGAGACCTCTCTCAACATGGAAGAAAGTTGAAGCCGCCGCATTAATTAGGACACTGAAAGATACAAAAGTAAAACAACATGCAATCCAATTGATGAACTGGTGAGGGAAACCAATGTGGGTAAGCATGATTTTTAGATAGGTCCAGCTCACTCTATCAAACGCCTTGGATAGGTTGAACTTAAGGATAGAAGCCTTCTTCAAAAGATTTTTAATCGAGTGGAATGTTTCTTGGGCATTGCCTATAGCTTCATGGATTTTACAGTGGCTGAGGAAAGCAAACTGTTCCTTTGAGATTATCCTAGAGAAGATTGGCTTAATACGAAGAGAGATGATCTTGGAGGTAATTTTTTAAACACAATTGCAAAGGGGGATGGGCCTAAATTCATCAAAATTTTGTGGCTTGTCCACCTTAGGGATGAGGGCAAGGAAGGTAGAATTGAATGCCTCCGACATCCTTCCTGATGTTTGAAAATCCTCAATGGCTAGTAGCAGGTCCTGCCCAATGAGCTTGTTAGCACCTAAATCTGCCTTAGGCTGAAGGAAGGCAAAAATTAGGGTAACCACAAACCACACTCAGTCTGGTAGCTAGTCCTACCAGAGCAGGAGAGGGCTCTCTCCAAGTCACGCTCAGGGAATAGATAGGCAAAATGGTTTGAGATGACTTACAATGCGATATTGACCTTAGGCTAGTAAGTGAAAAAGGATTTTGGAAAAGATTTTTGAAAGTGGCCGAGCTTCTGGGATGTATATGGGACTGGCGATTAGCAAAGAACAGAGAATTGAGAATGAAGGCACAGATTATTCCGTGAGGCAAGGTAGGCGGGAAGCGCAGCAATTTCAACTTAAGGTGATGCGGAATGGAAAGATTGCCGAAGAGGGTGAAAAGGGCATGGTCGCATGAATCCTTTTCAATAGAAGAGTAACACTGCACATGAAATTTTCCCACAGGCAGAGCAATATAAATTGAATTCTACCTAATCTCACTTAGAAAATTTCACTGAAATGAAACATGAAATGAATTATGGAACATAACAAGATACATATGGAACATAAGAACACATTTTCTACACTCACAACCACAAGAATCTCATGAAACAGAGCCGCTGCCTTTCATTAATCCTCTGTCAAAAATACACAGTGCAGAAACAGAGTTTCTTTCCCACAGTCTCCCAGAAGTTACAAGCCAGCCAACCCTTTGCAAATAACTTGCTTACAATATATAGAAAGTGTAGAGAAGAGATGGAACGCCCAGGGGTTGGGAAGTTACTCAAATCATTTCGAAAAGGAGATGGAGAGCCAACCATCAGCTATAGGTGCAACGCTCTCAAGCATGACATTTGGCTGGGGTGACCCTTTGCATTCTTTTGCCACTTGGATAGATGCCCACCTGGAGAGAAAATTCTTTAAAAGGTGCCCTTGGTGCCAAAAAACTGAAGAGTAAATGACCGGGCCCACTTGGAGAAGTCGCGACCTGAAATTTCGCGAAACGGGAGCAATTTGGCCGTTTTTTCCCCTGTGCACCGTGCCAAATTCCCTGTGCATCGCGCCACTTTGGAGCCTGTTTTGGGGCACTTTCAGGTGTCCAAAATGTGCCCAAGTGGGCTTGTTGGAAATCCTGTCCTGTCTACTTTCCAACCCAACTGGAATTTCTGAATTTGAAGCTCATTTGCCCCTCCAAAACTTCATTCTCCCAAGACTGCTTTCTGTGTGTCCAAAAAGTGGCAGAGAGGCCATTTTTGGGTGTTTTTTGACCTTTAGGAGACCCAAAACTTGTCAAAATTTCTTGCCCGGACACCAGTAGATGTATTTTTCGATGCTGAATCCAAATATGCAAGCCGTTCCTCGATCTGAGTTCTAGATTTTTAGTGTCGCACCAGTGGCGCGGCGCACAGGGAGGAATTTCCTGTTTTGTGCCCAAAAATTTTTCCTGTGACCAAAATTTGCCCAATTTTTTTGGAATTTGGGCTGGAGGTTCCCTATGAAGTGCTTTGTTGTGCCAAGGAGGCCTTAGCCAAGATTCGAAGCCGATCTTGCTCCTTTTCCTCCTTTGCCTCTTTTGCCTCTTTTCTCGCTTTGCTCAATTTTTCCTTTAGGCTCCTGATTCTTGCCTTGGAACTCATGTTGCGTGCCTGGTAGTGATGAGTCATGCACCTCAGCATGTCTTTCTCCCTGTTTTCTTTGCCCAACCGCTGCTCCAAGTGAACGTTCACTTTCTCTAGCACATACTCCTGGTCTTCGTCTCTTTGCTCCATAGGTCTGCCTTGCGCTGCTAGGATGTGTCGCCGATTTTCCTTGATCATTTGCAACTCTATCTCGGTTAGTTGATCCTCAAGTTGCTTGTTTCTCTGCTCTAGATATTGCACGTTCCACTTGGCCCTATCATAGTCCAGGGATAGTTTCTCAATCACAGATTGCTGCTCCTGAATGATCTCTCCCAGCTCAACATTTGTAGGTTCTGCATCCGTCTCATCATCCAGGAGGAGAACAAACTCGGTCTCCTGCTCACCTGATGGCCCCTCCTCATACACTGGCTCCTTGCCCTTGCCCTGCTCCTGTGATGCTGACGGCGGAAGCGAGGCCCCTTCCACCAGGAGTGGAGATAACACTCGCTTTGCTGTTGCAAACAACGGTCTGGTGCCTTTCGGATAACCTCTCTGATATGTGATGAAAACGGGCATGGTGGCAGTCTCATGACTCTCAAACTGATGTGAAGGACTCTCCACCTCACGCTCAAACTGATGTGAAGGACCTCCTATATCATGCTCAAACTAATGTGAAGGGCTCTCCACCTCACACTCAAACTGATGTGAAGGACCTCCTGTATCATTCTCAAATTGATGTGAAGGGCCTTGAGCCTCATGTTCTGCCTCTGATATCACCGGTGGAGCGCTGAAGAAATCACGGGAGATGAAGTCCTCCCAAGCAATACCCTGCAATCCCAACTGATGGTCCACCAGAATCCGGATGAGAGCAAAATGATAGACACTGTTTAGCTGCTGTCGTGGGGTCTTGTGCTGCATGAATTTCTTCATCTTCTCAATGTTGTTGCAGATGAAAAATGGGAGGCTCATCATCTTCACCCTCGTGAAGTGCATGAGAAAGCAGATGTGATAGGCATAAAGGTGAGAAAACCTCCCCTCGCAACTGAAATATTTCATGATCAATCTCATGAGTGGGGGATACTCATCCCTCAAAAATTTGAATGGAAAAACCCTGGTGAGCTGGCTCAAGCTGTTGTTCTTGATGTAAGGCTCATAGTGATGCCTCTCCACCTTCTTTTTCTTATGCCACTGCTCCCCAAAATTAGGTATCCCTGTTGCCACTAATATAGCCTCCGGTGTCAAGGTGAAAGTGACCCCAGCCAGGACAGATTGGCCTCCCTGTAGATGAAGTACAAAAAGGTGGGCCAACTCATGATGTACTCTAACATTTGCCACCCTTTGGCAAAATTCATAACATGCCAAGTGCTGGAAACAAGACATGGCAAGTGGGCATTCCTGTAGCTCTGTGAGGGTGTTGGGCTCGTCTCTGAGATGTCTGCCACTTCGGTGATGTCTCCTATGGGCCCTCTCTCCTGAAGATGTGTCACTGTGTGTATCCCCCTCATAATCTGATGAATTTTCTGATGCCATCATTGCTGCTTGTACCCTGAGTTTAGTGCTGCCCTTTGAATTCAATGACACTGATGAATGCTCTGAAAATCTGTTACCAAGGGGACAATAAAATAGGGGAGTGTTAGGAGGGGAATGATGAAAAGGGGAATAGGGGTTTAAAGGGGAAATTTATCAGGGATTTGGGAGTGTTTGGGGTGTGTTTTTGATGGGGTAGGGTTAAGGAACTTTTGAGCTATATGAGTAAAGGGGACAAAGGGATATGATTGCAATGTAGCTAGGGTAACTATCAGGGGAAAATTCTCCAGGGAAATCAGCTGATCAAGGTAGGGTAGGAGCTTATTTAGCAATTGTGTTACTGTAGCAAAAACCCTAGCTTTTTGTCCTCCTTTGTGTCATTTTTGTGTTTGCTTAATAAAAATTTGTTTTTGATCTCATGGTCACCAACATCATATTTTTCTTTGAGTTTAAGGATCAGTGATGAAGGTTTCTAGGGCCACTTTTGCAATGATGAGAGCCAATTTCAAAAAATTTGGGTGATTTAGTGGCTTTTTTAGGCTCACAGGCCTGTGCGCCGCACGCTTTGCCCAGTGTGCCGTGCGCTTTGCCCAGTGCGCCGCGCGCCGGGTATGCGCCGCGCCAGTGTAATGTTAACACTGTGGCGGGGCTCCCAGTGCGCCGCGACACATTGTGTGTGCACCGCGCGTGGTCAAACGACACAATTTTTGTTTGAAAAATAGGGGAGGGAGTTTTAGAGGGATTTTAGGTTGGTTTGCTTGGGAGACAAGGAGGAATGGAGGTGAAAACGATGAGGAGTGAGGGGACAAGGGGAGGAAAGTGACCTTGGTGCTAATCATTACAATCTGGCAACCCCATCAGCCGTTTTTCTTGTTGCTTTTTCCATGGAAGGCCATTTTGCTTTTGGATACCTTTCAAACATCTTACAAACAGTGAAACATTGACCAAATTGATGGAGAAGAGGTGTCATAAGGCCTACCTCGTGATTTGATAGCTTTCACAAATATTTGAAACGGTTTGGGACTGTTTTTATGCCCCTGGCTGTGTGCGTCGCGCGCCAAGCCCAGTGCACTGCGCGCCCTGAGTGCGTCGTGCCCTTGTGGATTTTGCACTGTGGGCTGGTTGCCAATGCGTCGCGCCTTCTGTGTGCGTCGCGCTCCTTGGTGTGTGCGCCGCACTCCCTGGTGTGTGCGCCACGCTCCTTGGTGTGTGCGCCGCGCTCCCTGGTGTGTGCGCCGCGCTCCCTGGTGTGTGCGCCGCGCCCTGTGGTAACCGGCTCTCCTTCACTCAAACCCTCATGAATTTGCTCTCTCACCTTTCTAATTTCTCTCCAAGCTTGCCAAAGCACAAATGGTCTTTGTTTTGGGCAAAAACAAACATATATAGGCTTTGGGAGAGTTGGGTTTAATTTTTTCCTCTTTGGAGACCCACTTTCTAATGTTTGAGTTTTGCACTTTTCATTGACTTTTAAAACACTTTGTTTTTCCCTTTTTCTTTGAAATTTTGGCTCTCATGATAAAATTTTCGGTGTTTCTTTGTGGGGATTGTGTGACTGGGCCTCAAGCTTTGAAATCCATGACTGCATCTGAAAATGTCAATTGGCGATTTTTTGGAAAATTTTGTCATAGTTGACCTTGTTTGACTTTTCTTCAAAACGGAGTTTTGAAGAAGAGTCGATGTCTCTTTAGGTGATGATGATGCTTTCTTAAACCGTAGCTGTATAAGATCTCCCTCTAGCCTGCATGACTTTGTTCTGGACATGTTTTTTCAAAAACCACATTGATGATTTCCTAGACCCAACAATAAAAAGGACTTTGACCTGTAATATGACCAGACCTTGGCTATCATGAATTTCAGTGATTGTGGATCAAGACCTGAACCAGCAGGGGCCATACATGAGGGAAAATGAGTAGCATGACTTCCTCCATCAGATCATGACATGTCCCTAGCGAAATGCAGCTGAGTGGATGGAGCGGGACACCTAAATTTGAAATGCACAAAGAGCTTTGATCTCTGACGGAGGGCTGACCAGACCGACTCTAACATTGGCTCCAATGGGGGATGGTAGCTCCTTGGAGGTGCCAAGAACAGCAGATCTCTGGAGGAGCTAGATAGTGCCTCTTTGTCCATTGGGCTATGGAGTCATCATTTTGATAAACAGCACAAGACTCTGACTTATTTACAAGACTGAAGTAACCAAGAAATTGACTCAAACTTGACAATTGGAATAACTCAAAAACTGACTTTACATACTGAAACCAAACTGAAATAAAAATGGTATTTACAATGACAGTGGAAGCAACGTTAATAGATCAACAATGATACCGCTTGAGCAGCCGACCATTGATCGGCCCTCCAGGACAGTCTTCCCCGTTCATTTCTTTCAGAAGAAAGGCATTTTGACCCCTGTATGTTGCGATCTTGAAAGGACCTTTCCATAGATTTTCGAACTTTCTGTGCTTGCCTTTCTCTTCATTCCTTGCATCCCACTTCAGCACCACATCATCCAACTGAAATTTGTCCGCTTTAGCTTTTCTATCATAAATTTTCTTTATCTTCTCCTGCAACTTGGATGTGTTTTTGAAAACTTCTTCTCTTGTTTGCTGCAAGTGGATCATTTGATTCAGCCTTCTCTGCATGGGATCTTCCTCACTTCCGGCCTCCTGAAGAAGTTTGACCACCGGGTCATCAAGAGAAACGGGAAATACTGTGTCCACTCCATAAACCAGCTCAAACAGTGACATACCAATAGACTTTTTTTGACTAATCCGATCTGCCCAAAGTGCATGGACCAGCCTCTTGTTCCAGCTCTTCTTATTTATTTCCAGCAGCTTCTTGATGATGTTGACCAAAGATTTATTCGAAGATTCCGCCAATCCATTGCCTTGCGGATGATAGGCAGTTGAATGACCCAAAATTATGTGATATTTGTGACAAAATTCTACCATCCTTTTCGATTTAAAGGCTGCTGCATTATCAGTGATTATTTTGTTTGGACAACCAAAGTGAGACAAGATGTTATTTTTGAGAAATGAGATGATTACCGTGTCCGTCGCTTGTCTGGTGGGTGCTGCCTCAATCCACTTTGTGAAGTAGTCCGTCGCTGTAAGGATCCACCTATGCTGTCCGGAAGATGCGGGATGAATTTCCCCAATGAAATCCAACCCCCACTGCTGGAATGGAGCGCTCACTTCGATAGGTTTGAGTGGCAAAGGTTGTAGTTTCTATTTTCCTTCGAAAATTTGACACTTATGATAGCGCTTTACCATCTTATGCACATCAGCAAACAAAGTAGGCCAGTAGTACCCTGCTCTCAAAATTTTGTTAGCTGTTGACTTCCAAAAAAGATGTCCACCACACTCTCCTCCGTGGAAGTCCTCCATGACTCTCTTTGCCTCCTCTTCCACCAGACAATTTAACAAAATGCCACCGGGATCTTTCCAATACAGTGTAGAATTCAAGATACAAAATTTGGCAGCCTTCAATTTAAGTGTTCTCGCTTTGTTCCTAACCATGTCGGGAGGTGGTGATAGATTTTTCAGCACGTAGATTATATCAGAATACCATGGGGACAAAGCAAACATTTCGAATACCTGAACTGAAGTTCCTTCATCATTCTCATCGGACATGGCAGTGATCAGATTTATGTCCAATGCATGCAAATTTGACTCAGCCATTAGCTTCGCCAATCCCTGTCCTTTGACCAACTTTGTAGGCTTTATCTCCACATCGTATTCTAGCAAGGCTGCGATCCATTTTCCCCTTCTCCCTTCCGGATCGGTCTGCACTAAAACATCTTTCACAACAGTATTAGGAACATAGGCCAGAATGTGAGAATGTAAGATATACACCCGGAAATCTTTCAGTGCCTTCACCAATGCCAGGGCTTGCTTCTCAATGATGTTGTACTTCAAAGCTGCATCCCTTATAGCCCTGCTAAAGAATGCAATGGGTCTTTCATGATCATCCCTTTTCTGCAACAATACCGCTGCCATAGTGTGCTCAAAAGCAAATAAAACAATATGAAATCTTGAGTATAATCCGGGCTGACTGGGACTGGAGCTGAAGAGAGGGCCAATTTGACCAGGTTGAAAGATTTTACAGCCTCATCCGTCCATTTCACCTGGCTGTCCTTCTTAAGCATGTTGGTCATTTCTTTCAAGTGTTCCGCAAGATTAGGCACAAAGCGATGCAGAAAATTCATCTTACCATTAAATGATTGTATCTCCTTTTTGTTCCTAGGTAGATCAATTTGCTGAATTGCTTGGACACGTGTTGGGTCTATGCGGATTCCATATTTTGAGATGATATGCCCAAGTAATTTTCCTTCCTCCATGGCGAACAAGCTCTTCTTAGGATTCAGAGATAGGCCATATTTCTTGCATTTTTGAAAGAAAATTTTTAGGTGATGCATATGCTCTTCATCAGATTTTGAAAACACCGTCAAGTCATCCAAGTACACCATCAAAAACACATCCTTCTCATTTGCAAACGCCAAGTCTATTGCACGCTGAAATGTGGCACTTTCATTCTTCAAACCGAATGGCATTTTGGCATAGTGAAATGTTCCCCATGGAGTTGTGAATGCTGTCTTATCCCTATCATCTTCATGGACTGAAATTTGGTTATATCCTAAATAACCATCAAGCAGGGACATATGAGATGCCCCCACTACTCGCTGAAGTATATGGTCTATCTTGGGCAGCGGATAGTTGTCCTTCAATGAGACCTTGTTTAGATTTATGAAATCAATGCATAGGCGGATCTCACCAGTCTTCTTTCGTACAGGCACTAAGTTAGATATCCAATCTGAAAATCTGATAGGCATAATGATACCTAACTTGTACAACCTATTTACCTCTTTTTCGATGGATGGCAGCAACTTTGGATTGATCCTTCTCAGCTTTTTTCTAAATGGTTTCTGATTGGGCTTGATAGGTATGGTGTGTTGAATGATGTTCGTATCATAGGTCTTTAAATCTGAATAATCCCAAGCAAATACATCTGCAAATGAAGCCATCAAATTGATATATTTGTCCTTGATCTTTGGCGGTAGTGTCTTGGACAATTTTACCAATTTTGGATTTGCTGTTGTACCGATGTTGACTTCTTCTATACCTTTCTCCGTGGGCTGCAAAGTTGGCTTGCGGGCTACATCATCCTGATCGAAAAGT
Organism: Pinus tabuliformis; assembly: GCA_031772625.1. Classification (NCBI taxonomy): domain Eukaryota; kingdom Viridiplantae; phylum Streptophyta; class Pinopsida; order Pinales; family Pinaceae; genus Pinus; species Pinus tabuliformis. The sequence continues at coordinate 60,483,476 of CM062810.1, read as the reverse complement.
TCTTCTAGGGATATCAAGCCTTTAGGAATGATGTTGTTCTTCAGCTGCAATACGTCCATTTGATTGATTTGTACTTCTTCTGTACCATTCCCTTTATTCTCATCATTTTCCACATCGATTAAGGTTTCTTTGAACTTGCCTTTGTTGAGCAGAAAATCCTTAATCTCCTCCTCATCTTGGAACAATTGCCAATGTCGTTGATTGTCTGGAATGGTTGGACGGTGCTTGACATGGATTTCAAATTTGTTGCTGGAGTTCATGGGGATCTTCAAGCTGCTCGCTGCCTTGGAAAGAGCATCAGCAATACTATTTTGTATTCGTGGCACACATGTCAAGGTGTATTCAGAAAATATCTTCAAGATGTCCAAAACTGCATTACGATAGGCCCGCATCCTAGGATGTTTTGCTTGGTACTCACCTCTGACCTGTTTTATCACCAACTCGGAGTCGCCATATACTGAAATCCTCTTTGCATTCAGCTTCCTAAGAATTTTCAGGCTAGCAATCAGAGCTTCATATTCAGCTTCATTATTGGAACATTCGAAGGCCAGCTTGTAGGAGCAAACTCTCACGTTGCTAGGTACTTTGTTTGGGGCGGAGAAAGGACTGCGTACCCAAATACCAATACCAACTCCATCATTCCCTACTAGTCCATCAAAATCCATGGTCCATAAGCCTTCTTTTTCCTCTTGCAAGTGCTGAAAATCTTTTTGCTGTCCATTGTTTGTTTGCTGTCCATTGTTTTCAACTGATTGCCCAATATTTTACTGCTTTTCTTGTCTTTCTTTCTTAAAAATCGCTTTAAAATTTTCTGTTATCTATGGAATGTCGTCTGCTTCTACTATTGGACTATCTATTTCATTTAAACTATCTGAAAATAAAACAAAAGACTCTAAATCTGTATGTACATAGTTTATAGGATGATTTATCGGTTTCTCCTTGCTTGTGATCATATACTTCATCTTTTGTTCCCGATATAATTTCCTCGTTTGTCCAAACACCAGGATTGTTGCAAAGGAGAAATCCAGTTGTAGTGTCCCCTTCAATTTTGCTACCCAAGACCTGGAAAGAAGCATACCAAACCTTGGAGGGTGTCTGCTACCACTATGTCCATCAGAACATTTTTCATAGGAAGCTGATCCAAACTCACAACTAAGTCTTTGATGAGCCCTATGCACCTTACTCTGTTGGAGTCGAATGAATAGAGATCATGATATTGGCGGGTGATGTCCAGACCAAGCTTGTCCATGATAGCCTTGGGCATGAGATTGTGAGAAGCTCCGGAATCGAACATGGCATTGTGTAGCACAAAGTCATGCAATCGTAAACTGATATAGAAGGGTGGCACTTCGCTCTCGGGAGACTCACCATTTGTCGCTGGCCCAAAAATCATTTCAGGTTGATCATCTTCCATGTTTACCATGTCGGACATTGGGTCCAAATTCAACATTTTAGAAATCTGTCCTCTATAGCTACTGTTCTTCATGATTTCAGTCAAAGGGATGGATACCTTTAGCTTAGAAATCTCATTCTCTAGGCTGAAATCGGGAGTTATTTCTGCCTCTTTGACTGGGATCTCTTTCCTTTCCTTGTCTTTTGAGATGGCCGGTTGCTGTGATTGTTCTATAGATTTCGATTTGCTGCTCACTGGAACAACTGCCTCCTTTCCCTTTCTTTGTGTAGCTGATAGGTATTTCTTTGTTATTTCATCCTCCTTCTTTTTCTAAATTTGTTTAGCTGGTACATCTCTGTTTCGAAGGGAATATCGTTGTTGTTGTGTGGACAAAGCATTCATATACCCCCTTTGATATTCTTCTGACTCTTCTTCCAACACGGTTTCATTAGCTAGGATAAAATTGGTGTCTTGGTGTGTAGCTGAATTCACTGCACATTCTTCTTCTTCGGTGATGTAAGTAGGCAACTCATCTGGAGTAAAAAGATGGTTTTCCTCGCCTATTACATTTCCTTCCTCATCTGATTCCGGTCCATGTACAAAATTCTGCTGCAACGGTGTTTCTATCGGCTGTTGTGCTGTTTGCTCTTGAGTCTGCTGATCTCTTTGTCTTATCCTATATTGTGGCTACTGTTGGCCACGTAAGTTAGGATTCCTAACTTGTGGCTTTGGCTTGTCAAGTTTTACCCTTTCAAGCATTTGTTCTACCTTCTTGAGCAGCTGATCCATTGAAGAAGATTCTTCTTTCATCGTAGTTTTCTTCTCTGCTTTCGCTCTTGCTCTTTTGGACAGTAGGTTAGCCTCAATGCTGACTGCAATTTTTTGCATATCTTCCATTGTAGCCGGTTCTCTCTCTCGTAATTGGTACGCCATGTCAGCATCAAAACCATCTAGAAAATTCATCATTGCTAGTCCCACAGGTGGCTTTAGATGGTCTGGGATGTCGTTGTAGACTGCATTAAATCTAACACAATAATCTTGGACCGACATTCCGCTTGATTTGTTCATACTCGGCCAGAATTTGAAGGGGATTCTTTTTGACTTCCCACCTGTTCAAAAATTGTCTTTGTAGCTCAGCCAAGGTGGTGATACTTGCAGCCGTCAAACCTCTGAACCATTTCCTCACATCACCTGCAAATGTTTGTACAAAGAGCCTCATTGCCACGTTCTCCGCATCGATCTCATGAAGTTCATAGAAATCTGCCATTTTATCCACATGTTGTTGAGCTGTAATGCTGTTAGGAGTGCCATCAAAAAACGGGATTTTACTTTGATAGTCATTTGGCATGTCATCTAGGACTTGGGGCAGAACAAGAGGAGTGAAACGGGCAGCCATCATTCTTGATGGATTTGTCCTTGGAGGTGTTGGAGGAGTGTGCAAAGTTTGCAAGGGGCTTGCACTTGGAGTTTGGGGCTGTGTGGCAATGTAGTTATCGATTAATCTATTAGCTCTTTCCGTCTCAAGGTCTACAAGAAATTGCAGATCGGGGACGGTGTAATCAACAACCTTTTCGGATTTAGATTCAAACAGTGATATCTCAAATCGTTCGTCAAACTCAAGCTCTTCAAGATACTCAAAAATGTCGGGACATGAAGGGGATTTGAACACGGGGGTTATGGTGCTTTCTTGACGAAGGAGTCTTGGGATCAAATTTGGATTTTCGTAAATGTGAGGAGGGTCCGGGTCCGGATTCGCTCTAGTGTATCGTCTTGAAGCCAACGTGCTATTGAGAGGAATTACGGGACACAACCAACTTACTCAGCCTTTCCAATCCTAAGCTCATCATCCGGGAGCCTAGAATTCTTATGAAACAAGGGGATTTGATTTTCAACTTAAGTCCCCAGTGGAGTCGCCACTATGTTAGCACCTAAATCTGCCTTAGGCTGAAGGAAGGAAAAAATTAGGGTAACCACAAACCACGCTCAGTCTGGTAGCTAGCCCTACCAGAGCAGGAGAGGGCTCTCTCCAAGTCACGCTCAGGGAATAGATAGGAAAAATGGTCTGAGATGACTTACAATGCGATATTGACCTTAGGCTAGTAAGTGAAAAAGGATTTTGGAAAATATTTTTGAAAGTGGTCGAGCTTCTGGCATGTATATGGGACTGGCGATTAGCAAAGAACAGAGAATTGAGAATGAAGGCACAGATTATTCCGTGAGGCAAGGTAGGCGGGAAGCGTAGCAATTTCAACTTAAGGTGATGCGGAATGGAAAGATTTCCAAAGAGGGTGAAAAGGGCATGGTCGCATGAATCCTTTTCAACAGAAGAGTAACACTGCACATGAAATTTTCCCACGGGCAGAGCAATATAAATTGAATTCTACCTAATCTCACTTAGAAAATTTCACTGAAATGAAACATGAAATGAATTATGGAACATAACAAGATACATATGGAAAATAAGAACACATTTGCTACACTCACAACCACAAGAATCTCATGAAACAGAGCCGCTGCCTTTCATTAATCCTCTGTCAAAAATACACAGTGCAGAAACAGAGTTTCTTTCCCACATTCTCCCAGAAGTTATAAGCCAGCCAACCCTTTGCAAATAACTTGCTTACAATATATAGAAAGTGTAGAGAAGAGATGGAACGCCTAGGGGTTGGGAATTTACTCAAATCATTTCGAAAAGGAGATGGAGAGCCAACCATCAGCTACAGGTGCAGCGCTCTCAAGCATGACATTTGGTTGGGGTGACCCTTTGCATTCTTCTGCCACTTGGATAGATGCCCACCTGGAGAGAAAATTATTTAAAAGGTGCCCGTGGTGCCAAAAAACTGAAGAGTAAATGATCGGGCCCACTTGGAGAAGTCGCAACCCGAAATTTCGCGAAACGGGAGTAATTTGGCCGTTTTTTCCCCTCTGCGCCGTGCCAAATTCCCTGTGCATAGCGCCACCTTGGATCCTGTTTTGGGGCACTTTCAGGTGTCCAAAATGTGCCCAAGTGGGCTTGTTGGAAATCCTGTCCTGTCTACTTTCCAGCCCAACTAGAATTTCTTAATTTGAAGCTCATTTGCCCCTCCAAAACTTCATTCTCCCAAGACTGATTTCTGTGTGTCCAAAAAGTGGCAGAGAGGCCATTTTTGGTTGTTATTTGACCTTTAGGAGACCCAAAACTTGTCAAAATTTCTTGCCCAGACACCAGTAGACGTATTTTTCGATTCTGAATCCAAATATGCAAGCCTTTCCTCGATCTGAGTTGTAGATTTTTAGCGTCGCGCAAGTGGCGGTGCACAAGGAGGAATTTCCTGTTTTGTGCCCAAAATTTATTCTTGTGACCAAAATTTGCCCAAATTTTTTGGAATTTGGGCTGGAGGTTCCCTATGAAGTGCTTTGTTGTGCCAAGGAGGCCTCAACCAAGATTCAAAGCCGATCTTGCTCCTTTGCCTCCTTTGCCTCTTTTGCCTCTTTTCTCGCTTTGCTCAATTTTGCCTTTAGGCTCCTGATTCTTGCCTTGGAACTCATGTTGCGTGCCTGGTAGTGATGAGTCATGTGCCTCAGCATGTCTTTCTCCCTGTTTGCTTTTCCCAACCGCTGCTCCAAGTGAACGTTCACTTTCTCTAGCACATACTCCCGGTCTTCGTCTCTTTGCTCCATAGGTCTGCCTTGCGCTGCTAGGATGTGTCGCTGGTTTTCCTTGATCATTTGCAACTCTATCTCGGCTAGCCGATCCTCAAGTTGCTTGTTCCTCTGCTCTAGATACTGCATGTTCCACTTGGCCCTATCCAAGTCCAGGGATAGTTTCTCAATCACAGATTGCTGCTCCTGAATGATCTCTCCCAGCTCAGCATTTGTAGGTTCTGCATCCATCTCATCATCCTGGAGGAGAACAAACTCAGTCTCCTGCTCACCTGATGGCCCCTCCTCATGCACTGGCTCCTTGCCCTTACCCTGCTCCTGTGATGTTGATGGCGGAAGCGAGGCCCCTTCCACCCCAGGTGTAGATAACACTCGCTTTGCTGCTACAAACAACGGTCTGGTGCCTTTCGGATAACCTCTCCGATATGTGATAAAAAATGGGCATGGTAGCAGTCTCATGACTCTCAAACTGATGTGGAGGACTCTCCACCTCACGCTCAAACTGATGTGAAGGACCTCCTGTATCATGCTCAAACTGATGTCTCCTGTATCATGCTCAAACTGATGTGAAGGGCCTCCCACCTCATGTTCTGCCTCTGATATCACCGGTGGAGCGCTGAAGAAATAACGGGAGATGAATTCCTCCCAAGCAATACCCTGCAATCCCAACTGATGGTCCACCAGAATCCGGATGAGAGCAAAATGATAGACACTGTTTAGCTGCTGTCGTGGGGTCTTCATGAATTTCTTCATCTTCTCAATGTTGTTGCAGATGAAAAATGGGAGGCTCATCATCTTCACCCTGGTGAAGTGCACGAGCAAGCGGATGTGATAGGAATAAAGGCAAGAAAACCTCCCCTCGCGACTGAAATATTTCATGATCAATCTCATGAGTGGGGCATACTCATCCCTCAAAAATCTGAATGGAAAAACCCTGGTGAGCTGGCTCAAGCTGTTGTTCTTGATGTAAGGCTCATAGTGATGCCTCTCCACCTTCTTTTTCTTATGCCACTGCTCCCCAAAATTAGGTATCCCTGTTGCCACTGATATAGCCTTTGGTGTCAAGGTGAAAGTGACCCCAGCCAGGACAGATTGGCCTCCCTGTAGATGAAGTGCAAAAATGCGGGCCAACTCATGATGTACTCTGACATTTGCCACCCTTTGGCAAAATTCATAACATGCCAAGTGCTGGAAACAAGACATGGCAAGTGGGCATGCCTGTAGCTCTGTGAGGGTGTTGGGCTCGTCTCTGAGATGTCTGCCACTCCGATGATGTCTCCTATGGGCCCTCTCTCCTGAAGATGTGTCACTGTGTGTATCCCCCTCATAATCTGATGAATTTTCTGATGCCATCACTGCTGCTTGTACCCTGAGTTTAGTGCTGCTCTTCGAATTCAATGACATTGATGAATGCTCAGAAAATCTGTTACCAAGGGAACAATAAAATAGGGGAGTGTTAGGAGGGGAATGATGAAAAGGGGAATAGGGGTTTAAAGGGGAAATTTATCACGGATTTGGGAGTGTTTGGGGTGTGTTTTTGATGGGGTAGGGTTAAGGAACTTTTGAGCTATATGAGTAAAGGGGACAGAGGGATATGATTGCAATGTAGCTAGGGTAACTATCAGGGGAAAATGCTCCAGGGAAATCAACTGATCAAGGTAGGGTAGGAGCTTATTTAGCAATTGTGTTACTGTAGCAAAAACCCTAGCTTTTTGTCCTCCTTTGTGTCATTTTTGTGTTTGCTTAATAAAAATTTGTTTTTGATCTCATGGTCACCAACATCATATTTTTCTTTGAGTTTAAGGATCAATGATGAAGGTGTCTAGGGCCACTTTTGCAATGATGAGAGCCAATTTCAAAAAATTTGGGCGATTTAGTGGCTTTTTTAGGCTCACAGGCCTGTGCGCCGCGCGCTTTGCCCAGTGCGCCGCGCGCCGGGTATGCGCCGCGCCAGTGTAATGTTAACACTGTGGCCGGGCTCCCAGTGCACCGCGCCACATTGTGTGTGCGCCGCGCGCGGTCAAACGACACAATTTTTGTTTGAAAAACAGGGGAGGGAGTTTTAGGGGGATTTTAGGTTGGTTTGCTTGGGAGACAAGGAGGAATGGAGGTGAAAATGATGAGGAGTGAGGGGACAAGGGGAGGAAAGTGACCTTGGTGCTAATCATTACAATCTGGCAACCCCATCAACCGTTTTTCTTGTTGCTTTTTCCATGGAAGGCCATTGTGCTTTTGGATACCTTTCAAACATCTTACAAACAACTAAACATTGACCAAATTGATGGAGAAGAGGTGTCATAAGGCCTACCTCGTGATTTGATAGCTTTCACAAAGATTTGAAACGGTTTGGGACTGTTTTTATGCCCCTGGCTGTGTGCGTCGCGCGCCAAGCCCAGTGCACCGCGCGCCCTTGTGGATTTTGCACTGTGGGTTGGCTGCCAATGCATCGCGCCTTCTGTGTGCACCGCGCCCTGTGGTAACCAGATCTCCTTCACTCAAACCCTCATGAATTTGCTCTCTCACCTTTCTAATTTCTCTCCAAGCTTGCCAAAGCACAAATGGTCTTTGTTTTGGGAAAAAACAAACATATATAGGCTTTGGGAGAGTTGGGTTTAATTTTTTCCTCTTTGGAGACCCACTTTCTAATGTTTGAGTTTTGCACTTTTCATTGACTTTTAAAACACTCTGTTTTTCCCTTTTTCTTTGAAATTTTGGCTCTCATGATAAAATTTTCGGCATTTCTTTGCGGGGACTGTGTGACTGGGCCTCAGGCTTTGAAATCCATGACTGCATCTGAAAATGTCAACTGGCGATTTTTTGGAAAATTTTGTCATAGTTGACCTTGTTTGACTTTTCTTCAAAACAAAGTTTTGAAGAAGAGTTGATGTATCTTTAGGTGATGATGATGCTTTCTTGAACCGTAGCTGTATAAGATCTCCCTCTGGCCTGCATGACTTTGTTCTGGACATGTTTTTTCAAAAACCACATTGATGATTTCCTAGACCCAGCAATAAAAAGGACTTTGACCTGTAATATGACCAGACCTTGGCTATCATGAATTTCAATGATTGTGGATCAAGACCTGAACCAACAGGGGCCAGACATGAGGGAAAATGAGTAGCATGACTTCCTCCGTCAGATCATGACATGTCCCTAGCGAAATGCAGCGGAGTGGATGGAGCGGGACACCTAAATTTGAAATGCACAAAGAGCTTTGATCTCTGATGGAGGGCTGACCATACCGACTCTAACAGATCTCAAAAAAGGTGATGTAGAAATCAATTGGCCAACCATTCGGGCCTGGGATTTTGTCTTTGCTAAAACCTTTTATTGTTGCTTCCAATTCCCCCAAAGTGACAGGTTGATTTAGAGCCTCCCTTTCCTCTTCCTCAACAAACTGAGGCATAACTTCTGCAACCTGAAGGATTTCATCTATATTGGTTCCCCTTCGGTCCTTATAAATGCTTGAGAAGTGCCTAACTCCCATGTCTGCTAGCTGGGCGAAAGAACTGGCCTCTCTTCCTGTGTGGTCTTTCAGTGCCCAGATCGTATTAATAGCTTTTCTACCCCTGGTGAACTGTTGAAATAATTTTGTATTTTCATCATCTGAATTCAACCATAAAGCTCTTCTCTTTAGGCACCAGGTCTCCTCAGTCCTTCTCAGCGGCCTGATATTCTCTTTTTCTAGTTTTATGAGATGATCTTCTGTTTGCATTGAAGCATAACTGGAGAGTCCCAATGATTCCAGGTGCTTTAGCTCTTTTTCAATCCTATTTAGCTCCTCACCCTCCCTTTTCTGCTTGGCCTTAACTCAGTTGATAGTTTTTTCCTTCAGACGGCCTAGGTTGTTGGATATGACCGTCACTGGGGGGGGGGAAGAGGGAGGAATCCTGATTATATTGACTTCAACATTCCTTGACTATAGCATGAAATTCATCCTCGTTGAGCCATGCAACATTAAATTTAAAGGGGGATCCAGGTTTGAGGTTTGCATCCTCGATTTCCAGAAAAATCGGTGAATGGTCCGAGCATCCCCCCAAACCAACCCATTGACGAATATGAGCGAGGCGATTTAATAATGGGAATTTGATTAGGAAATGGTCAAGCCTTCGAGCCAAGGCATCCTCCCCCATTTTGCGATTCCTCTAGGTTGGCATGAGACGAGCCGAATCAATGCTTATTAGGTCATGGCCATCCAACAGGTTTTCAAAAAAACCTGTTAAAACATTTGACTAGGCCCTGTGGCCCCAGGACTCAGCAAGCCCAAGAGAGAAATTAAGGTCACCCCCAATGATTAGGTTCTCAGCTTGCATAAAATCTACCTGAAGCAGATTCTCCCAGAAGACCTCTCTATTCTGACATGACCCATAAATGTTTATAATCCTCAGGGGGATATTGAGCGAGATGGATATGAAATATGCTCCCAGAAAACCTTTACCACCCCAGGCATTTAAGATCCTGATTGATTTTTTATTGAAACCAAAGGCACAGCCCTCCGAACGCCCTCTCACATCCAAGAAGAAGAAATCTGAATCGGGTAGCAAATAATTTAGGGTTTTGTTACAAGGGGTCCGTCACCTAGGGTTTCTTGCAATAATAGAAAATCCAGTTTTCCTGACAAACACAAAATTTTTAGTGCCAATTTTTTATCCGGGCTGGCTAAATCCCTACAGTTGAAAGAGATGCCTTTCATGGGTCAACCTTTGCAGGGTTCCCCTTTTCTGTAAGGACTTGGTCAATGGGAGTTTGAATACTTGAGACCACCTCAAGGCTATCCCTTTTGATGGCTTTTGAGAGATGAGATTGTCTACCCTGAGGGGCCTTGGGTGGAAGGGGTGGGTGTGGATCCTCATCCAGTCCAAAGGCATGGAGGGAGGGGGGAATGGAGCACAAATTATATCGATGGGAGGTGCTGGAGGCCGAATCCCCTAAGGGGTCTTGGGATAGATCATGTTGGACTATAGAGCAGGGGGTACTGAGGAGGGGCGCAGGGGCAGAGGCCACAGGGAAGATGACGGGGCTCAACTTACCAGGAGTAGATACAATATTAGAAATACAAATTGAAGATGCAGAAACATATAACATGCAATCATTTGTAAAATGAGGATGGAGGGGAGAAGAGGTACTCGATAATACATTATGTCCCCTTGTGCGTGCTCTGGTTATCGGGGCTTCCGTTGTCCAAGCATCTAACTCAGACGTCACAGAAGTCGGTCCATATTGAACATGCCTCAAGCTGCCCTGAAGCGCGTCGAGATCCTCCATCCCGAGCTCTGTTTGAGTGCATGCCACAGACAAAACATTTCGGGGGACTCGGCCTTCACCCAATGACCAAGGGGCAGGTTTTGTAAAGGTGGCCAACCTCATGGCATCTTCGACACCTGAAGGGGATGCCCTCATAATCCAGTTCCTGCCAATGGATAATGTCGTCCATCTGAAAGAGATAACTCTCCACCAGGCCCTCTCTTGTGTTCAGGTGAACTAGAATTCTATCCATTTCCAGACACCCCGAGTCCATATAAGATCTGTCATGATCTAGGTATGTGCCCAAATCATCGCCTATCACCCGAAAAATGTTTTCGTACCAAAATTGTAGTGGGAGCCTTGACAGACGGACCCATATCGTCCTTGCACCCAGACTTTCCTTCTCTGGGTCAAAGAGAGGTGTCCAACGTTTGAGAAGGACAGGGATCATTTCTAGGTTCCAGTAGCGTGTCAGTAGCCAGTTAACCTATTCCGGCTCTAAAAATATAAGGGTGAACCAACCCCTGGACATCGACAAGACCGCAGGAAGTTGTTCAAGTACATTTCCCCATACTTCCATTGTCCATCTCTTCAATCGACCCGGTGAGTAGTTTCTACCTTGGACCCTGCCCACTAGCACTGTTCTTGATGTCAATGGCACTTTGTCCATGCCAACGCCGTCCCCAAAAACTAGCAGTCGACCCCTTTCTCTTGATTTGGAGAGCTTGGATTTCTTGTTGGCCTTCGCCTTTGGGCCTAGGCCTGAGGGTTATTGCCGATCAACCCCCTACTAGTTATCATCTGAATCCGAGGCACGAGCCTTATCCCCCTCAACTTCCTTATTCGCTATGACGTCGAAGAACCCTGAGGGCATAGCACTACTTCCAGGTGAGATATTTGTGAAACCATCCGAGTAGGGTTTTGATCTACTAATGGTGATGTGCACTACACCATGAAGATCTACCAGAACATTAGGGCCAAGACCAAGCCCCTCCGACCCTACCATCGTGATACCCTCCCTGTTCAGAAAAACTTCTACATGGTGGTTTTGTTCACTCCACGTTAACAATTCTGAAGGTGATGGTATTGAGAGAAAAGGGGAGCTTGTGCCTTCACCAAGGTTTATAAACCCCTCTGAAATTTCCGCGGCCGGTTGTGTGAGGTCCAGGATTTGCAGTGACTCTTCCATATCAGCCATACCTGACCCTAGTTCACTTACCTAATCTTTCGGTGGAGGAGGTGATGTCGGTCTAAAGCCAACTCGTGACAACAGGCATCATGTTATTATCGTTATATTCTAATTGTGGGGAATTAGTTATCTCTACATCGTTACAATATTTATTCTCACGATATGATCATACTCTTCATCTTAGTCATGACAATGAACCACACTAGGTGATTTGAAATGCATTGGCATGATAATTTGAATGTGATATTTTACCGAAATATTTTCAAAATGTAACTAGATTCTTAACTATGAAGATTCACCTTCATTACACCATGGTATTTGTTATAATATCACAGGCCTATACTATGGCTTATCAATACCACATGTCTAAAAAACCATAACTCATTTATTCATATGTCATGTTTTTTAATTAATCATTTTAATTAAAAATACAAAAAGAACATAACAACTTTGGAAATAAATCTCAACCTTTGATTTGTGTATTTATTCTAGGAACTTAGGAAAGTACATTAAATTTAACAATTTCACACATTAGGGGAACCAACTCCCTTAGTAAATGAAAAACCCCTATTCTAGTCAAAATACATTTTGACTTGGAAGTGGATTTCTCTTGCATCAGACTCCCAAGATGAAAAAAATTCATGGTCTTATGACCATGTGCTCTCATAACTAGTTGAAATCCTCCTGGATCTCAAACTTTGACTTTCAGTAAATCAACTGCTTTGTCGTGTTGTTGTTACCCAATTGTTGTTTCCTTCTTCCTCCCTGGTTTCCAAATCTTGTGCTGTAGTATTCCTCCTTCCATGCTGATTTAGGCTTTCATAGTTAATTGCAACCTGCTATCAGGTTTCCTTCTATTTGTAAAATACCTCCTTTCAACCACTTTCACCTCCCACTTTCTCATCTCCTCGATTTCTATGTCTAGCTAGTCCTTTGGCTGGTACATACTTTGCCAATATGTTTCTCTCTTCTTGCATCTTGCTATCACTGGTCTTCTTCATTGATTGTTTTGACTTTCACAAGGAATTCACATGGTTGTTGTCAATTCCAGCTCCTCATATTTATGCTCAACAAAACTATGTGTCCATTGTTGCCTATCTTCAAACTGTAATTTCAAGTTGTTTGTCTATTCCAATAACTTCATAATCTTCATTCTGTTAAAACGACAAATTTTCCATAAATAACTCATAACTTTACGCAAGGTTTCCTTCATAATTTTTCTCCATTCTTTTGCTTCCATTTCCTCTTTTACCAGTGTCATTCTTATTCCCTTGTAGTCATGCATAGCTTCTTCCAATGTTCCTTGTATTTCTCCATAGTGGGTTCTTCCTCTACGCAAATCCTTCCAAAGCTTGACCTTCATCAACATGCACTCCTTGGAAAATATATATTCATAAAAGAAATGCTTAAGAATGACAAATAGAGACTCGATACTTAAATACACTCAAACAGAGTGGTTCTATCTTATATAAAAATAATAAAAAATACCATAGGCCTAAAAATATATCATTTGATCCTCCTGGCCTTGTGGACACTCTCGGCCTCTATGCCTCTCTCCTCCTCCCTGGCCTTTTTGGCTTAAAAAGTATATATAAAAAGGGAATCTGAACTAGAAATAGTTGAGATCCACAATTTCATCAACATAATCCTATCTCTAGATCTAGATCCACAAAATTCTCTCAGAAATCTACCTAACTCTTGTATCTCTCTAACTCTCCCAAATACTCTCGAGATCCATCATTTAGAGAAGATTTGATTCATCAATCCTCACTTTATTCACTTGAGATCCACAATTTCATCAACAAAATCCTATCTCTAGATCTAGATCCACAAAATCCTCTCAGAAATATACCTAACTCTTAAATCTCTAGAAATCTCCCAAATCCCCTCGAGATCTATCATTTAGAGAATATTTGATTACATCAATCCTCACTTTATTCATTTGTGTACAATTATTCTAGGAACATAGGAAAATACATTAAATTTAACATTTTCACACATTCACGGAAATAACTCCCTTAGTAAATGAAAAACCCTTATTCTAGTCAAAATACATTTTGACTTGGAAGTGGAATTCTCCTCCATTAGACTCCCAAGGTGAAAAAAATTCATGGTATTCTGACCATGTGTAACTAGTTGAAATCCTCCTGGATCCCAAACTTTGACTTTCAGTAAATCAACTACTTTGTCATGTTGTTGTTGCCCAGTTGTTGTTATCTTCTTCCTCCCTGGTTTCCAAATATTGTGTTGTAGTCTTCCTCCTTCCATGTTGATTTAGGTTTTCATAGTTAACTGCAACCTGTAATCAGGTTTCCTTCTATTTGTAAAATACCTCCTTTCAATCACCTTCACCGCCAACTTTCTCATCTCCTCAATTTCTATGTCCAGTTGGTCCTTTGACTGGTACATACTTTGTGAATTTATGTTTCTCTCTTGTTGCATCTTGCTATCACTCGTCTTCTTGATTGATTGTTGATGACTTTCACAAGGAATTCACATGGTTGTTGTCAATTCCAGCTCCTTATATTTCTACTCAACAAAACTATGTGTCCATTGTTGCATATCTTCAAACTGTAATTTCAAGTTGTTTGTTTGTTTTGATAAATTCATAATTTTGATTCTGTTAAAATGAAAGATTTTCCATAAATAACTCATACCTTTATGCAAGGTTTCCTTCATAATATTTCTCCATTATCTTGCTACCATTTCCTCTTTTACTAGTGCCATTCTTATTCCCTTGTAGTCATGCATAGCTTCTTCCAATGTTCCTTGTATTTCTCCCAATGAAGTATCTTCAAGCCAACATATTGTTCCTTTTCCTTCTTGATTCTCTTGGCAATTTTTACTATTTGTATATGTATATCCTTTTAATGTTATTTCCTCCTCTGAAATGATATATTTATAAGTATATCTCTCCTTGCATATCTCATCTCCCACAGACACAAAACATTTGTCATTTTTAAAAACACGAGACTTTCTAATTTTTGTGGGTGCTTCCCACATCTCATTTTCATGTATGATTGGAAACATGAAACTATTTATCAAGTTCTTATTCGCCTCCTTTATCATGACAAATTTTTCATCTTTTTGCTTGACCAAAGTTTCATCACCTTCATCAATTTCATTACAAAAATTAAATGCCTCCATCTCAAGCACCTCATCCAAGAACAAAAATCGTTCTACCATAAACTCTTCTTTCATAAATGTGCTTATCCATTATTTATAGTCTCCACTTTGATTACCTTTCCAAGACAATATTTTTCCTTTCATCCTTCTTTATAAGAATTCCTAGTGACTATTTTCCATCATTATATCAAACAAAATCGATGTTGTGTCCATCATCTACAACAATTCCTGTATTCACACACCGATTATCAGTTTTAAAAACAAAAGGCTCTCTAGCATGATCTAATGTTGATCCTCAAAAGGTTTCTTCTCAACATTTTCTTCATCCTCACTTTCTCTAAGGATTGATCCTTACTCTGGTTCACAATTAACTCTTATCTAGCACTCAACTTCTCTGAGTTCTTCATTCATCCTGATACACATCCACTGTTTCAATTCCATTTGTAATGAAGGCCATATTACCTTCTTCCTCTTCATTATCCAACCATATGTCTTGTCTCGTAATAGTTGTCTCAAATTATTGAATTATGCCTTCAACTCAATCATCTCTCTCTTGAACTCTTCATCAATCATCCTACTTATGCCAACTTCCTTGGCATTTTTATTTACCTGATTGTAACTTCTCCTCGAACCCTGCACATGGCTATCAATAGCCATTCCTTCTTCTTTCTTCAACACTCATCGTCCACTTGTGCGCTGCAACAAGCCTCTTCTCTGTCTCTCTATCTTTGTCTACGTATTTGGGCAATTCTACCCACAATCACTGTGGAAATTCTCATAACAAATTCTACCCAACTTCTGTGTGTTGGAAGTTGTCCTCTTCTTCTAGTTCTCTACAGTAGAACCTCTTCTTCTTCTTCTAGAGAACACTTACTCTTTAACTTCAAAAGCTATTGCATTGTTGCAATTTCAACTTCTCACCTTCCGTTTAGAGAAATTATGTTGTCCTCATCTTCAACAATTCATCTTGTTGTTGGATTTTGTCACAATCCTCCCTAAAAAACTTCTACTTTATTGCTATTACCTCTCCTTGGTCTGCTATCTGCAAACAAACTCATAAAATTTCATACATGTGCCAAGATCTTCTTCAATAGGTTCTCTAAATCAATTCTTCCTACTTCTGCTTCTTAGGCCAATCCTGCTCTACCTCCTCATACAATAAATGTCTTTTGCACAACATTTCATTCCACAATTGTCAATCTTCTATTCAAATTGAAAAAATAAATTTTTAGACTATGTCTATTTTTAGACATATGGATCATGGTCTATGAGTTGCAGGATGTTATTTGTGGATGATTGGTCATGTTGGTAAAAATAGATGGACTTCTATTTTTAGACATATGGGCGGAGTCTATTTTTAGACTGCCATGCTAAAAATAGAATAGTTGAATATTATTAGCTCATAATAATATTTGGACTATAAACATTATCTTATCCTCTTGGAGCACTTCAGTTCGAGCTACGGATGTGGCACATGCAACTGCCAGAAGGAAATACGCTTTTCTTATGGGTCAGTTGAGCTATTGCATGATGGACTTCAGTTAGAACTCGAGTGATTGAGTTTGGTGGAGTTGATTGAGGAGTTGATGGAGTTGTGTTCAGTTTGACTTGGTTGAACTAGTTGTATTTAGTCTAACTGCAGAATACACTAGTGATGAGTGATGTGAATTAATTATTAATTAATTCACTAATTATTAACTCATAAAGCAACTAAAGAATACATCAGTTAACTCAGTGCATGGACAATTCAGTGGAGACAGGTGTGAGAGGTGGAGGCTACTATCAATTGTGACTATAGCTGTGCATGAGATTTGCAAAATCAGTGGTAGAGATTACCAATGAGGATTGCGTAGTACAAGCCAAGGAAAACAAGCTTGGATCATTCACTATTCACACATTGGATTGCGCAGTAGAGGCATGCAGACAGCGGGGGAGATTTGAACCTGTGACTTGATTCAGATCTGAGCTAGTTTGTGTGTAACAGGTGGAGATAGTACTGAGTACTTGTGAGAAGTATTGTACTATGTATTGTTACATGTTCTCTATCATTATAATATACAGATGGTTGGGGGTTTTCAGCTGTATGCTTTCCCCGGTTACACACTGTGTTGATATGTGTTATTGATGTGTTTCAATGTGCACATGCGAATGTTTTGATTCTGCAAATTGATGATCAATGTAGAGGAGGTTATGTATTATGTATGAATTCCACAAATAGTGTATAATTAGGATAATCTCTGTGAATAAGTGTCATATTATTCAAAATTTCTACATGGTATCAAAGCAGAGTTGATCATCAGATCTATTATTCAGAAAGTGATTACATTTTGTTTCTTCAGGCAGAGTCTGTAATCGGGCCAGGTAGCCTCTGGATTCATCCTTCTTTTGGGAGGTGAGATATCCGGTAAAAGCCCATACAGTCAATCTCTGTATGAGAAATACTTTGTTCTCATGAATTTTAGATCAGAAGCGGTTGAGTTTTGAGCTGGTGGAATTCGAATTTGCAGCAGTGTTTTCTTGGTGTCAAAGTTGAAATGTCTTTCAACAGATTGCGATTGGAGTATGCTCTTGAAGGCAGCTCAAACTATATTGCATGGAAAGACAAGATGGAGGTCGTGTTAGATGACAATGGGCTGAAGGAGTTCATAGAGGCTGAGGTCCCAAAGCCTACTGATGCTGCTCACGTTGAGGCTTGGCAAAAGAAGACAGTAAAGTGTCGAAGGATTCTGTTGGAGGGCGTGAAGGATCACATTGTATCTAGCCTGCATGGAAAGGCTTCTCCATACTTGATGTGGAAAGTGTTGAAAGATTTATTCCAAAGCAAGAGTGACCAGAGGAAGTTGGCGCTCAAGGATAAACTCAGAAACATTAAGTGTGAGAAGGGAGATAGTATGCCCAAGTATCTCACGAAGTTCACCTAATGCCGGGATGAGCTGGGAAGTGTGGGGGTGACTGTCGATGATGAGGACTTGGTGAGCTTGGCTCTACTTGGTCTTCCTAAGAGTTGGAATTCCTATCAGGACTCTGTCAATAGTCGGGAGAAATTGCCAGGATGGGAGAGACTTTGGTCAGATCTTGTGCAAGAGGATATCAGGCGGAATACCAGGGACGGATCTTCATCGAAGGCATCTGATGAAGAAAATTGCGCTTTGGCTGCCAAAGCAAAGAAGGGGAAGAACAAGAAAGCTTCTCATTCCGGTGCGAAAGGCAAGAAGCAGGACATGTCCAAGGTGAAGTGCTTTCACTGTCACCAGCACGGACATTATGCCACAAATTGTCCGCAGAAGAAGAAAAATAAGCAAGCTGCTGGATTTGCAGTGGGAGAGGCCTTAGCCTCGCAGTTTGAGCTGGATTTTTCATTGATCGCATGCTTGGTATCAAGTGTGATGGGATCGGTATGGTTCTTGGACAGTGGTGCGTCTTTTCACATGACAGGAGATCGAGATTTGTTTTCTGATCTGGATGAGAAAGATCTTGGAGTGCACATCGAGATGGGCGATGATGGTAGATACAGTATGACCGGTATCGGTACCATTTCCTTTGAGAGGGAGTCTGGTAAACCCTTCGTATTGAAGGAAGTGATGCATGTTCCAGGATTGAAGAAGAATCTTATCTCTGTGGTGATGTTAGAAGACAAGGGATATGATGTTGTTTTCAGCGAGGGAAAGGCTTTCTTGCGCAGTAAGACAACTGGAGAAACCCGGAAGATAGGGGTTCGAGTCAGGAACCTTTATCAATTGCATGTAGATGGCTGCACAGCAATGGCATGCAAGGCAGAAGGATTGGTGAGCCGGGATGATGGCGAGCTGTGGCACAGGAGATTGGGCCACCTTCACCATGGAGCCTTGAAGATACTGCAGCAGATTTCTACTGGGCTTCCTAAAGGCACTCTTGCGTAGTCAGATCAATGCAAGGGGTGTACTTTAGGAAAATTTGTGAAATCCACCTTTCACGAGAAGGATAGTTGCACCATGACAATCCTTGAGAGAATTCACACAGACGTGTGTGGACCTTTCTCAGTAGCTTCGACAGCAAAGCACAGGTACTATGTGATCTTTGTTGATGATTTCTCTCGGAAGTGCTGGATCTTCTTCATGCAGAAGAAGAGCGAGACATACTCAAAGTTCTGTGAGTTCAAGGCACTGTTCGAGAAGGAATCGAGGAAGAAGGTGAAGGCTCTTAGGAGCGACAATGGTGGTGAATTCATCTCTGGTGAGTTCAAGGACTTCTGTAGCGCAGAAGGGATTCGAAGAGAGCTCATAGCTCCCCATAACCCACAACAGAACGAGGTTGCTGAGCGGAAGAACAGAACGATCGTGGGTGCTGCACGGGCGATGTTGCATGATCAGGGCCTACCCCTTCACTTGTGGGCGGAGGCATGCAATACTGCAGTATATGTGCAGAACCGTTGTCCTCACAGGATACTTGGCATGAGTACACCCGAGGAGGCTTATTCTGGTAAGAGGCCTGATATTTCCCATTTGAGGATTTTTGGTTCTAACGTTTACATGCATGTGACAAAGGATGCCAGGAAGAAGTTGGAGTCGACTGCAGAGGTTGGGATATTTGTGGGGTACACTGATACGCCCCACAACTATCGTGTGTATTTTCCAGATAGTCGCAAGACTGTTGTGCGACGGGATATCAAATTTTAGGAGGAGAAAGCCATGAAGTGTTTGCTTGAGAGGGAGCCACACTTGCATGCAGATGAGCAGCTATTAGTTCCTAAGGATGAGCTTCAGGACGTGGATCAACCACAAGATGAAGTTCATGGAGTGGAAGAGACCGCTCATGCAGCGCCAACCATCAGAGGGCGAAAGTGCACTACAGAAGCTGAGCGACTGGCTCAAGATGCAGAGAAGGTTGTAGGACCACCTACAGGACAACGCAGACAGAGACAGTCACCTGATCGGTACACTAGATACATGGCTCTTGTGAGAAAATGTGTTGTGACTGAGCCATCCTCTTTCGAGGAAGATGTGGAGGATCCCGCATGGGTAGATGCCATGGTGGAAGAGTATGATTCAATTGTCAGAAACAGTGCATGGGAGATTGTCCCAAGACCGGAGGGGAAATCAGTGGTGGGTTCAAGATGGATCTACAAAGTGAAGCAGGCAGCTGACAGGAGTGTGGAGAAGTACAAGGCAAGATTTGTTGCTCGAGGCTTCTCACAGATAGAGGGGATTGATTATGAGGAGACCTTTGCACCTGTCGCAAGGTATTCTTCCATGCGGACGATTCTTGCTCTCTCAGCGCAGATGGGATGGCACATTCATCAGATGGATGTGAAGACTGCGTTCCTCAACGGAGTCATTGAGGAGGAGGTGTACATAGAGCAGCCCGAAGGTTTCGAGATCTTCAACAGCGAGTCGCATGTGTGCAGGCTCAAGAGAGTGCTGTATGGGTTGAAACAAGCACCACGTGCTTGGCACACATGGATAGACAGTTATTTCACCGGACTTGGATTCTCCAAGAGTAAGGCGGATCCTAACCTATACCAGATTTTGGTGGAGGGTAAGTTTCTTATCATTGTACTTTATGTAGATGATTTGATTTTTACGGGAGATGAGATGTTGATACTTTCATGCAAGGAGGATCTTGCTAGACAGTTTGAGATGGAGGACTTGGGCCTCCTTCATTATTTCCTGGGACTGGAAATTTGGCAGCGTAGTGATGGACTATTTGTTTCTCAGGGTAAGTATGCCCGGGAGATACTGGAGAAGTTCAACATGCATGGCTGCAAGCCTGTTGATACTCCTCTTCCTGGAGGTTGGAGGAAGGAGGATGCTACTTCAGCAGAGGTAGTGGATGCCACTGTTTATCGACAGTTGGTGGGGTCGCTTATGTATCTGGTCAATACACGACCCGATATATGCTATGCTGTTAACCAGCTTTCACAAGCTATGGTTAAGCCAACCAATCTCTTCTGGAAGGCAGGCAAGCATGTATTGCGTTATCTCAAAGGCACATCGAGATATCGATTGTGGTACAGACAGGAGGATGAGGTGAAGCTATGTGGCTTCACGGATGCAGATTGGGTAGGGAGCCCAACGGACAGAAAGAGCGCATATGGAGGGATTTTCAGTATCGGGTCAACAACAGTTCCTTGGTACAGCAGGAAGCAGAGATCCGTGGCACTCAGTTCAACAGAGGCCGAGTATATGGCAACAAGTTTGGCTGCATGCGAGGCTATATCGATGAGGAAGATCCTGGTCGGGTTGTTTGGGTCACACTTGGAGCCTACAGTGATTTATTGTGATAACCAGAGTTGCATTAAACTCTCGGCTAATCCAGTATTTCATGATATATCCAAGCACATTGACATCAGGTACCATCATATCAGAGATTGTGTGCAGCGGAGAATCATGTTACTTTCATACATTCCCACGGAGGATCAGGATGCTGATATCTTGACGAAGGCGCTCACCAGGAGCAAATTTGAATACCATCGAGGCAGGATAGGGGTTGCTGATAATCCATATCTTGTTGAGAGGGAGTGTTGAAAATGCAACAAGATGATGGAGCTTAGTGGAAAGGAGTTGCCTTCACTAAGTAGGCCCGCACGCTATTTTTGGCACAAAGTCTATTTTTAGACATATGGATCATGGTCTATGAGTTGCAGGATGCTATTTGTGGATGATTGGTCATGTTGGTAAAAATAGATGGACTTCTATTTTTAGGCATATGGGCGGAGTCTATTTTTAGACTGCCAGGCTAAAAATAGAATAGTTGAATATTATTAGCTCATAATAATATTTGGACTATAAACATTATCTTATCCTCTTGGAGCACTTCAGTTCGAGCTACGGATGTGGCACATGCAACTGCCAGAAGGAAATACGCTTTTCTTATGGGTCAGTTGAGCTATTGCATGATGGACTTCAGTTAGAACTCAAGTGATTGAGTTTGGTGGAGTTGATTGAGGAGTTGATGGAGTTGTGTTCAGTTTGACTTGGTTGAACTAGTTGTATTTAGTCTAACTGCAGAATACACTAGTGATGAGTGATGTGAATTAATTATTAACTAATTCACTAATTATTAACTCATAAAGCAACTAAAGAATACATCAGTTAACTCAGTGCATGGACAGTTCAGTGGAGACAGGTCTTAGAGGTGGAGACTACTATCAGTTGCGAATATAGCTGTGCATGAGATTTGCATAATCAGTGGTAGAGATTTCCAATGACGATTGCGTAGTACAAGCCAAGGAAAACGAGCTTGGATCATTCACTATTAACAAATTGGATTGCGCAGTAGAGGCAGGAAGACAGCGAAGGAGATTTGAACCTGTGACTTGATTCAGATCTGAGCTAGTTTGTGTGTAACAGGTGGAGATAGTACTGAGTATTTGTGAGGAGTATTGTACTATGTATTGTTACATGTTCTCTATCATTATAATATACAGATAGTTGGGGGTTTTCAGCTGTATGCTTTCCCAGGTTACATACTGTGTTGATATGTGTTATTGATGTGTTTCAATGTGCGCATGCGAATGTTTTGATTCTGCAAATGGATGATCAACGTAGAGGAGGTTATGTATTATGCATGCATTCCGCAAATAGTGTATAATAAGGATAATCTCTGTGAATAAGTGTCATATTATTCAAAATTTCTACAAAAACTTCGATGGACACACAAACCACGTGAGCTTGCTTCACATAGCCCACTCCATTTCAATCCCGACGTTGTTGGGAAAATATTTTAATAATCCCACCGGGGTAATAGCTCAAGGTGAAACCCACTTTACATGCGGGCCTGACCTCCTCTACCCGACTCCTTTCCTATGGGAGTTATGAAATATTTCGGGCACAATTTATCAGCACGATGCTCTCAAGTGATGACGATCCTTAGTTCTATCTCTTAGCGTTGTCATCTGACATACCCAAAAATAACTAAGTGTTTTCCTCTCGGTCTTGGTTCCTCTTTGTGCCAATGTTTCTACTACTCACTCTGATTCTTCATCCATTGTGCACTCTGATCCTTCACTACAACTAGATCATTGATCACTCAGTTGATCAATGATCTCGGCTTCCTAACCGAGTCTGAGAAGAATCAAAGGATTCTTGTCTTCGTAATTATCTAAAGCACTATCGCTCCATAGCTTGTTAATTCTAATACGCCTTATGTTACTCCTCTACTACGCATCTTTGATAACTCTGTCTTTATCATGTGAGCTTCAGCCTTTGTGCACTCTTTATCGTTCTTCCTCTACACGAATCCTTCCAAAGCTTCACCGACATCAACCTGCACTCCCTGGAAAATATATATTCAAACTATTTATTTCATAAACGCAATGCTTAAGAATGACAAATAGAGACTCGACACTTAAATACACTCAAAAATAGTGGTTCTATATTATATACAAATAAAATAAAAAAGCCCATTGGCATAAAAGTACATCATTTGGCCCTCTCGACCTTGTGGCCACTCTTGGCCTCTATACCTCTCTATAATCCTCATATTCCTCTCTCCTCCTCCCTATCATTTTTGGCTTACAAATTATATACAAAAAGGGATTTCGAACTACAAATTGTTCAGATCCACAATTTCATCAACAAAATCCTTTCTCTAGATCTAGATCCACAAAATCCTCTTAGAAATCTACCTAACTCTAAAATCTCTCTAACTCTCCCAAATACTCTCGAGATCAATCATTTAGAGAAGATTTGATTACATCAATCCTCACTTTATTCATTTGTGTACAATTATTCTAGGAACTTAGGAAAATACATTAAATTTAACAATTTCACACATTCATGGAACCAACTCCCTTAGTAAATGAAAAACCCCTATTCTAGTCAAAATACATTTTGACTTGGAAGTGGAATTCTCTTACATCAAACTCCCAAGGTGAAAAAAATTCATGGTCTTCTGACCATACTCTCATAGCTAGTTGAAATCGACCTCGATCCCAAGCTTTAAGTTTCAGTAAATCAACTACTTTATCATGTTGTTGTTTCTCAACTGTTCTTTCCTTCTTCCTCCCTGGTTTCCAAATCTAGTCTTCCTCCTTCCATGCTGATTTAAGTTGATGTAGTTAACTGCAACCTGCAATCAAGTTTCCTTCTATTTGTAAATACCACCTTTCAATCACCTTCACCACCAACTTTCTCATCTCCTTGATTTCTATGTCCAGCTGGTCCTCTTGCTGGTACATACTTTGCAAATTTTTATTTCTCTCTCGTTGCATCTTGCTATCACTAGTCTTCTTCATTGATTGTTGGTGACTTTCACAAGGAA
This sequence comes from Pinus tabuliformis, assembly GCA_031772625.1. Lineage (NCBI taxonomy): Eukaryota > Viridiplantae > Streptophyta > Pinopsida > Pinales > Pinaceae > Pinus > Pinus tabuliformis. The sequence goes on along the minus strand of CM062810.1, from coordinate 60,459,642 downwards.
TTCACATGGTTGTTGTCAATTCCAGCTCCTCATATTTCTACTCAACAAAACTATTTGTCCATTGCTACATATCTTCAAACTGTAATTTCAAGTTGTTTGTCTGTTCCAGTAACTTCATAATTTTCATTATGTTAAAATGACGAATTTTCCATAAATAAATCATACCTTTATGCAAGGTTTCATTCATAATTTTTCTCCATTCTTCTGCTGCCATTTCCTCTTTTACCAGTGCCATACTTATTCCCTTGTAGTCATGCATAGCTTATTCCAATGTTCCTTGTATTTCTCCATAGTGGGTTCTTCCTCTACTCCAATCCTTCCAAAGCTTGACCTTCATCAACCTACACTCGGAAAATATTTATTCCATAAACGAAATGCTTAAGAATGAAAAATAGAGACTCAACACTTAAAGACACTCAAACATAGTGGTTCTATCTTATATACAAATAATAAAAAAGACAATTGGCCTAAAAATACATCATTTGGCCATTTTGGCCTTGTGGACACTCTCGACCTCTATGCCTCTCTATAATCCTCATATTCCTCTCTCCTCCTCCCTGGCCTTTTTGGCTTACAAAGTGTATACAAAAAGGGATTTCGAACTAAAAATAGTTGAGATCCACAATTTCATCAACAAAATCCTATCTCTAGATCTAGATCCACAAAATCCTCTCAGAAATCTACCTAACTCTAAAATCTCTCTAACTCTCCCAAATACTCTCGAGATCTATCATTTAGAGAATATTTGATCACATCAATCCTCACTTTATTCATTTGTGTAAAATTATTCTAGGAACTTAGGAAAATACATTAAATTTAACAATTTCACACATTTAGCAAACCAACTCCCTTAGTAAATGAAAAACCCTGATTCTAGTCAAACTACATTTTGACTTGGAAATGGAATTCTCTTGCATCAGACTCCCAAGATGAAACAAATTCATGGTCTTATGACCATGTGCTCTCATAACGAGTTGAAATCCTCTTGTATCCCAAACTTTGACTTTCAGTAAATCAACTACTTTGTCATGTTGTTATTGCTCAACTGTTGTTTCCTTCTTCCTCCCTAGTTTCCAACTCTTGTGTTGTAGTATTCCTCCTTACATGCTGATTTAGGTTTGCATAGTTAACTTCAACCTGCAATCAGGTTTCCTTCTATTTGTAAAATACCTCCTTTCAATCACCTTCACCACCAACTTTCTCATCTCCTCGCTTTCTGTGTCTAGTTGGTCCTTTGGCTAGTACAAACTTTGCCAATCTGTTTCTCTCTTGTTGCATCTTTCTATCACTAGTCTTCTTCATTGATTTTTGTTGACTTTCACAAGGAATTCACATGGTTGTTGCCAATTCCATCTCCTCATATTTCTGCTCAACAAAACTATGTGTCCATTGCTGCATATCTTCAAACCTGTAATTTCAAGTTGTTTGTCTATTCCAATAACTTCACAATTTTCATTCTGTTAAAATGATAGATTTTCCATAAATAACTCAAACCTTTATGCAAGGTTTCCTTCATAATTTTGCGCCATTATTTTGTTGCCATTTCCTCTTTTACCAGTGCCATTCTTATTCCCTTGTAGTCATGCATAGCTTCTTTCAATGTTCTTTGTATTTCTCCATCGTGGGTTATTCCTCTACGCCAATCCTTCCAAAGCTTGACCTTCATCAACCTGTACTCCTTGGAAAATATATATTCAAAATATTTATCCCATAAACAAAATGCTTAAGAATGACAAATAGATACTCGACACTTAAATACACTCAAACATAGTGGTTCTATCTTATATACAAATAATAAAAAAGACCATTGGCCTAAAAATACATCATTTGGCCCTGTCGGCCTTGTGGACACTCTTGGCCTCTATGCCTCTCTATAATCCTCATATTCCTCTCTCCTCCTCCCTGGCCTTTTTGGCTTACAAAGTACATACAAAAAGGGATTCTGAACTAGAAATAGTTGAGATCCACAATTCCATCAACAAAATCCTATCTCTATATCTAGATCCACAAAATCCTCTTAGAAATATACCTAACTCTAAAATCTCTCTTAACTCTCCCAAATACTCTCAAGATCTATCATCAAGAGAAGATTTGATTACATGAATCCTCACTTTATTCCTTTGTGTATAATTATTCTAGGAACTTAGGAAAATACATTAAATTTAACAATTTCACACATTTAGGGAACCAACTCCCTTAGTAAATGAAAAACCCCTATTCTAGTCAAAATACATTTTGACTTGGAAGTGGAATTATCCTGCATGAGACTCCCAAGGTGAAAAAAAATCATGGTCTTCTGATCATGTGCACTCATAACTAGTTGAAATCCTCCTGGATCCCAAACTTTGACTTTCAATAAATCAACTGCTTTGTCATGTTGTTGTTGCCCAACTGTTGTTTCCTTCTTCCTCCTTGGTTTCCAAATATTGTGTTGTAGTCTTCCTCCTTCCATGTTGATTTAGGTTTGCATAGTTAACTGCAACCTGTAATGAGGTTTCCTTCTATTTGTAAAATACCTCCTTTCAATCACCTTCACCACCAACTTTATCATCTCCTCAATTTCTATGTCCGACTGGTCCTCTGGCTGGTACATACTTTGCGAATTTATGTTTCTCTCTTGTTGCATATTTCTATCACTGGTCTTCTTCATTGATTGTTGCTGACTTTCACAAGGAATTCACATGGTTGTTGTCAATTCTAGCTCCTCATATTTTTTCTCAACAAAACTATGTTTCCATTGCTGCATATCTTCAAACTGTAATTTCAAGTTGTTTTTCTGTTCCAATAACTTCATAATTTTAATTCTATTAAAATGACAAATTTTCCATAAATAACTCATACCTTTATGCAAGGTTTCCTTCATAATTTTGCTCCATTTTTCTGCTACCATTTCCTCTTTTACCAATGCCATGCTTATTCCCTTGTAGTTACGCATAGCTTCTTCCAACGTTCCTTGTATTTCTCCATAGTGGGTTCTTCCTCTACGTCAACCCTTCCAAAGCTTGACCTTCACAAAACCTGCACTCCTTGGAAAATATATATTCAAAATATTTATTCCATAAATGAAATGCTTAAGAATGACAAATAGAGACTCGACACTTAAATACACTCAAACAGAGTGGTTCTATCTTATATACAAATAATAAAAAATGCCATTGGCCTAAAAATACATCATTTGGCCCTCTCGGCCTTGTGGACACTCTCGGCCTCTATGCCTCTCTATAATCCTCATATTCCTCTCTCCACCTCCCTAGCTTTTTTGGCTTACAAATTATATTCAAAAAGGGATTATGAACTAGAAATAGTTCAGATCCACAATTTCATCAACAAAATCCTATCTCTAGATCCATAAAATCCTCTAAGAAATCTACCTAACTCTAAAATCTTTCTAACTCTCCCAAATACTCTCGAGATCTATCATTTAGAGAAGATTTGATTACATCAATCCTCACTTTATTCATTTATGTACAATTATTCTAGGAACTTGGGAAAATACATTAAATTAAACAATTTCACACATTCAGGGAACCAACTCCCTTAGCAAATGAAAGAACCTTATTCTAGTCAAAATACATTTTGACTTGGAAGTGGAATTCTCCCTCATCAGACTCCCAAGTTGAAAAACAATTGTGGTCTCTTGACCAGGTGCTCTCATAGCTAGCTGAAATCCTCCTAGATACCAAACTTTGACTTTTAGTAAATCAACTACTCTTTCATGTTGTTTCAACCTTAATGTCATTTCCTTCTTCCTCCCTGGTTTCCAAATCTTGTGTTGTATTCTTCCTCCTTCCATGATGATGTGTGTTTTCTTAGTTAACTGCAACCTGCAATCAAGTTTCCTTTTATTTTTAAAATACCTCATTTCAATCACCTTCACCATCAACTTTCACATCTCCTTGACTTCTATGTCTGGCTAGCCCTGTGGCTAGTACATACTTTGTGAATTTTTGTTACTCTCTTGTTGAATCCTGCTATTAATGGGTCTTCTTCATTGACTGTTGTTTACTTCAACAAGGAATTCATATGGTACTATCACTTCCAGCGCCTCATATTTCAGCTCAACAAAACTATGTGTCCACTGTTGAATATCTTTAAATTGTAATTTCAAGTTTTCTATCTGTTCCAATAACTTCATAATTTTCATTCTATTAAAATGACACATTTTCCATAAATATATCATACCTTTATGCAAGGTTTCCTTCATAGTTTTTCTCCATTCTTCTAATGTCATTTCCTCTTTTGTCAGTGCCATGCTTATTCCCTTGTAGTCTTGCATAGCTTCTTCCAAAATTCCTTGTACTTATCGACCTAAAGTATCTTCAAGCCAACATATAATTCCTTTTCTCTTATTCATTCTCTTGGCAATTTTCACTATTTGTATCTGTATATCCTTTCAATGTTATTTTCTCCTCTGAAATGACATGTCTATCCTTGCATTTTTCATCTCTTGTAGACACAAAACATTTGTCAGTTTTAAAAACACGAGACTTTACAGTTTTTGTGGATGCTTCCTGCATCTCCTTTTCATGCATGATTGGAAACATGAAACCATTTATCAAGTTCTTATACGCCTCCTTATCACGACAAAATTTTCATCTTTCTGTTTGACCAAAGTTTCACCACCTTCATCAATTTCATTACAAAAAGTAAATGTCTCCATCTCAGGCATCTCATCCAAGAACAAAATTGTTCTACCTCAAACTCTTCTTTCATAAATGCGTTTATCCATTATTTACTGTGTCCACTTTGACTACCTTCCAATACAGTTTTTTCCTTTCATCCTTCTTTATAACAATTCCCAATGATTGTTTCCAACATTGTATCAAACAAAATCGATGTTTTGTCCATCATCTACAACAATTCTTGCATTCACACACCAATTATCAGTTTTAAAAACAAAAGGCTCTCTAGCCTGATCTAATGTTGATCCTCAAAAGGTTTCTTCTCAAAAATTTCTTCATCCTCACTTTCTCTAAGGATTGATCCTTACTCTGGTTCACAATAAACTCCAATCTCACACTCAACTGCTCTGAGTTCTTCATTCATCTTGACACACATCCTCTCTTTCAATTCCATTTGTAATGAAGGAAATATTACCTTCTTCCTCTTCATTATCCAACCATATGTCTTGTCTCATAATAGTTGTCTCAAATTATTGAATTATGCCTTCAACTCAATCATGTCTCTCTTGAACTCTTCATCACTCATCATCCTTATGCCAACTTCCTTGGCGTTTTTCTTTACCTGATTGTGAATTCTCCTCGAACCCTGCACATGGCTATCAATAACCATTCCTTCTTCTTTCTTAAACACTCATCGTCCACTTGTGAGATATAATTGTTACATGTCAATTTGTCGCCATGACACTTGATCAGTTTATGGGTCTTTTCACCACTTGTGAACATGTTTGATTGAACTCCCTTAGAAGTCAAACAACCAAAAATATCTTGAAGGAGATGAGAAATATGGGGAAAATAGCTGTCACACCTTGTCAAGTTTTACTTGCGCTGATTTTCCTAGATTTTCCCGTGCATTCGCTGGAATTAACTTTGAGAACAGTGTAGAGATGCACTCTGTCTGCCACTATAAACCTGTGCAGGTGAATTCAAGAAAGTAAAATTAAAAAGTACATTCTAGAAACATAGTTGGTAGAATATTTCCCAATTGAAATCTTCCAAGTGATGACTATTCAAACTATAAGCCTCAGATTATGCATCTTAATCCCTTTCTTCATGGAAACCTAATCCCTCAATTAAGGGGTCTCACCCTCCTCTTCTGGATCTGAAACTTCTTCCTCTTGGTCTATAAAATGACTAGAGGTTAGAGGGTTTGAGGAGGTTAGGACTCAGAGAAGATAAATTTATGATGTTAGTTTGAGATTGGAAAGCTTGTCATCTAAGGAGGAGATTGAAGGTAGTTGGGAGGAACCTCACGACATCAAGGTGAAGGTTGTAAGACTCCTCTTTATCTTTGATTAATACAAATGAACACTTTCTCCCATTGATTTTCCTTATTGGAATGATGCATGTTTTTAATCGTTTATAATGTTTATTAAGGAAAATTCAATTCCTAATTTCCTTTATCATTATATTAAGTTTTTTTTGGATTATTATATCGCATATGCTTTTGATCCTTTTATGGTCTATTGTTGTTGGTCTTGTCAAGCATTGAGGAGTTGCATCAAATCACAAGAAGGGATCTTCATCGAGCATTTCGTTAAATAGTTAAGAGGCTCATCCATTAGCCTTAATTCTTATAATTCAAACAAGTCCAACTTAGGGAAGAGTCAGTTCAATTGTCTTGCTTGTTTCTAGTTTCCGTCAAGGATCTAAGGAGATCGCTCTTGTCCACAAGAGGGATTTGTCTGGTGTAACAATAACAAGCCTCTTCTCTCTATATATATCTTTGTCTCTATCTTTGTTTCTATCTCTGAGCAAGTCTATCCGCAAGCATTGTGGAACTTCCTACAACAACTTCTACCCAACTTCTATGTGTTGGAAGTTATCCTCTTCTTCTGGTTCTCTGCAGTAGAACCTCTTCTCCTTCTTATAGAGAACACCTTCTTTTCAGCTTCAAAAGCTATTAGGTTGTTGCAATTTCAACTGCTTACCTTCCCTTTAGACAACTTATGTTGTCATCACCTTCAACAATTCATCTTGTTGTTGGATTCTGTCACAATCCTCCCTAAAAATCTTCTACTTTATGGCTGCTACCTCTCCTCAGTTTTCTATCTGCAAACAAACTCATAAAAATTTCATACCTGTGCCAATATCTTCTTCAATCAGTTCTTTGAATCGGTTCTTCCTACATTTGCTTCTCAGACCATTTTCTCTAACTCCTCCTATAATTTTGCTCTTCCTACCTTCTCAAGCAAGGCTCAAACCACTGTCAATCCAAGCAAATCCCATGCCAATGACAACAAAATAACTAAAGAACCAAATGCATGTACCATGTATCCAAATCTCAACAAGGAAATCACACATGCAACCTGTTACCTGCAATGAACTCCATGTGTAGTTGTTAATCCAACCTTCTTTCTGTTTCCCACAATTCCTTTGCTTGTCCTTCACTTTCTTATTTTGAAGTCTAAGTGAATGCTAAGATTCTCCAAGAATGTTTTAAGTGTGCAAGAGTGTAAGAGAGTTTGAATGAACAAGAGTGGAGCCAAAAATTGTCAAAAAGTTGTGAACTGATCAAAAGCTGTAAATTGTTTCTCTGATGCCTTTTTATCATTGATCTCTAGTCTCTTCCTTTCCTTTTTCTTAAATTTTCCTTCTAATTTCTCTCTAATTTCCCTTGCATGCATATTTGTGTCTCTTCACCTTCCTTTTCTCCTATTTTCCTTTTTTTCCTTAAATAATGCCATTTATTGCCTCTTTGGCTTTGCCAATTTCTATAGCCATTAATAAACTGCAAGCAATGCCCACTATAATGTTTACTCATCATTTAGCTTGGAATACATGTCCCATGACCTTGATTTTTATTTTATTTACAAGAAAAATCAACTAGGAGTTGTCACAAGGACATCTTCACTTTTTCTACAATTTTTTGTCACTTAGATTTTGTATAAAGTCTATATGGTGATTATTCTATATCTCAATGTAGCAGTCTTATTAGATAGTTTTGTAAATCAGTGGTTTTCATACAGTCTAGAACTTGTATGTCATTTTGGCAATCAATATAGTTATATTGAACTATCTGATGCAAATAATTTAGACATTATGCATCTAGCAGAATGCGCATAGTGATATGCATATACAAAATGTAACTTTGTATCTTTTTGAAAGTGAAATAAAGTTACAACTTTTTGTTTGAGGACAAAGATTATTAGGTGGATGATATGGATTTAAATTCCAAGAAATATTTTAGGATACTCTTAATGTACACAAATGAATAAAGTGAGGATTAATGTAATCAAATCTTGTCTAAATGATAGATCTCGACAGTATTTGGAAGATTTAGAGATATTTTAGAGTTAGGTAGAATTCTGAGAGGATTTTGTGGATCTAGATCCAGAGATAGGATTTTGTTGATGAAATTGTGGATCTCAACTATTTCTAGTTCAGAATCCATTTTTGTATATACTTTGTAAGCCAAAAAGGCCGGGGAGAAGGAGAGAGGAATACGAGGATTATAGAGAGGCATAGAGGCCGAGAGGGCCAAATGATGTATTTTTAGGCCAATGGTATTTTTTATTAATTTTATATAAGATAGAACCACTATGTTTGAGTATATTTAAGTGTCAAGTCTCTATTTGTCATTCTTAAGAATTTCATTTATGGAATAAATATTTTGAATAAATATTTTCCAAGGAGTGCAGGTCGATGAAGGTCAAGCTTTGGAAGGATTGGCGTAGAGGAAGAACCACTATGGAGAAATACAAAGAACATTGGAAGAATCTATGCATCACTACAAGGGAATAAGTATGGCACTGGTAAAAGAGGAAATGGCAGCAAAAGAATGGAGAAAAACTATGAAGGAAACCTTGCATAAAGGTATGAGTTATTTATGGAAAATCTATCATTTTAACAAAATGAAAATTATAAAGTTATTGTAATAGACAAACAACTTGAAATTACAGTTTGAAGATATGCAAAAATGGACACATAGTTTTGTTGAGAAGAAATATGTGGAGCTGGAATTGACAACAACCATGTGAATTCCTTGTGAAAGTCAACAACAATCAATGAATAAGACTAGCGATAGAAGGATGCAACAAGAGAGAAACAAAAATTTGCAAAGTATGTACCAGCTAGAGGACCAAATGGGCATAGAAATCGAGGAGATGAGAAAGTTGGTGGTGAAGCTGATTGAAAGGTGGTATTTTACCAATAGAAGGAAACTTGATTGCAGGTTGCAATTAACTATGCAAACCTAAATCAGCATGGAAGGAGGAAGACTAGATTTGTAAATTAGGGAGGAATAAGGAAACAACAGTTGGGCAACAACATCATGACAAAGCAGTTGATTTACTGAAAGTCAGAGTTTGGGATCCAGGAGGATTTCAACTAGTTATGAGAGCACATGGTCAGAAGATCATGAATTTTTTTCACCTTGGGAGTCTGATGCAAGAGCATTCCACTTCCAGGTCAAAATGTGTTTTGACTAGAATAGGGGTTTTTCATTTACTACGGGATTTGGTTCCCTGAATGTGTGAAATTGTTAAATTTAAGTATTTTCCTAAGTTCCTAGAATAATTGTACACAAATGAATAAAGTGAGGATTGATGTAATCAAATCTTCTCTAAATGATAGATCTCGAGAGTATTTGGGAGAGTTAGAGGGATTTTAGAGTTAGGTAGATTTCTGAGAGGATTTTGTGGATCTAGATCTAGAGATAGGATTTTGTTGATGAAATTGTGGACCTGAACTATTTCTAGTTCGAAATCCCTTTTTTTATATAATTTGTAAGCCAAAAGGGTCAGAGAGGAGGAGAGAGGAATATGAGGATTATAGAGAGGCATACAGACTGAGTGGCCACAAGGCCAAGAGGGCGAAATGATGTACTTTTAGTCCAATGTTTTTTTTATTATTTGTATATAAGATAGAACCACTCTTTTTGAGTGTATTTAAGTGTCGAGTCTCTATTTGTCATTCTTAAGCATTTCGTTTATGGAATAAATATTTTGAATATATATTTTCAAGGGAGTGCAGGTTGATGAAGGTCAATATTTGGAAGGATTGGTGTAGAGGAAGAACCCAAAAGAGTGCACAGAGGCTGAAGCTCACATGATAAAGGTTGAGGTATCAAAGTTGCATAGTAGAGCAATAACAGAGGGCGTATCAGAATTAACAAGCTCAGGAGCAATAATGATTTAGAGAACTGAGAAGACAAGAATCCTCTGATTCTTCTCAAACTCGGTTGGGAAGTCAAGATCATTGATCAACTGAGTGATCAATGATCCACTTACAGTGAAGGATCAGAGTGCACAGTGGATGAAGAATCAGAGTGAGTAGTAGAAACATTGGCACATAGAGGAACCAAGACCAAGAGCACAACAATTAGTTGTTTTTGGGTATGTCAGATGATGACACCGAGAGATAGAAGTTAAGGATCGTCATCGCTTGACAGCATCGGGCCGAGAAATTGTGCCTGAAATCTTTCATTACTCCCATAGGAAAATAGTCGGGTAGAGGAGGTCAGGCCTGTATGTAAAGTGGGTTTCGCTTGGAGCTATTACCCCGATGGGATTATTAAAATATTTTCCCAACAATGTCGGGCTTGAAATCGAGCAGGTTATGTGAAGCAAGCTCATGTGGCTTGTGGGTCCATCAAAGTTTTCAAACCCAACATAGTTCTATTGAACGATTATACAATATAGACATGGCGGCCTTGGTGGAAGCCAACGTGGCAAGTGAGCCATGCCTAGAATATTGGAATTCGGTGGAGTTATAAAATGGTACACATAGCAAGTGTGGAGAGAAATGATTTGTGAGTGGGCCAAGCATGAATTACATGTTGAACATTTGAAAAACCGCAACAGAGAAAGTGGGTATGGTAGGCAAATATGTGGACCCTACTCGAAAGTTTCATAACTCATAAGAGATGAGGTTTATGTATTAACACAATTTACGGGATGGAAAAGTCGGGCTATATGAGGGCGAGGTTATGGAATAAGGTTCCAGGGTGCATAGGAAATGGGACCACCAAGTATTGAAAAGGGGCATTAACACAAAGAAAGTATCGTGATAATTGGGGACGATGCCGCGAAGGCTAGCCTATAATTATAGAAGGGTCGTGGAGGTCCTATGTTAGAAAAAATAAAGGGGCACGACACCCTTTTGGCTCCTCCCCCTTTAATTCAAAGCCTCCCATTATTAGATATAAAGGGACTTATATTCTAAGGGTTGAAGGAAGCGCTTTTGGAAAGAGTAACTGAGCACCATGGGTTTTAAAGCAAGCTCAAAATTGGGCTTCTATCTATCGAGTTCCCAATTGAGCTTGCATAAAGTAGTATTAGAGAGAGAATGCTCAAAAATTTCAGAGTAAAGAAATAGAGAGCGGAGTTGTGGCAGAATCAGACGTGGTTGAGGTAAAAAAACTATTTTTCAATTTGAATAGAAGATTGATGATTGTGGAATGAAATGTTGTGAAAAAGACATTTATTGTATGAAGTAGAGCAGAATTGGCCTAAGAAACAGAAGTAGGAAGAATTGATTCAGAGAACCTATTGAAGAAGATCTTGGCACATGTATGAAATTTTATGAGTTTGTTTGGAGATAGAAGACCAAGGAGAGGTAGTAGCAATAAATTAGAAGTTCTTTAGGGAGGATTGTGACAGAATCCAACAACAATATGAATTTTTGAAGGTGAGGACAACATAAGTTCTCTAAACGGAATGTGAGAAGTTGAAATTGTAGCAACGCAATAGCTTTTGAAGTTGAAGAGTAAGGGTGCTCTAGAAGAAGGAGACGAGGTTCTACTGCAGAGAACCAGATGAAGAGGACAACTTCCAACACATAGAAGTTGGGTAGAATTTGTTACAGGAATTTCCACAGTGATTGTGGGTAGAATTGCCTAAAGACATAGACAAAGATAGAGAGAGAGAGAGAGAGAGAAGAGGCTTGTTGCAGCTCACAAGTGGATGATGAGTGTTCAATAAAGAAGAAGGAATGGCTATTGATAGCCATGTGCAGGGTTCGAGGAGAAGTCAAAATCAGGTAAGAAAAACGCTAAGGAAGTTGGCATAAGGAGGATGATTGATGAAGAGTTCAAGAGAGAGATGATTGAGTTGAAGTCATAATTCACTAATTTGAGACAACTATTACGAGACACGACATATGGTTGGATAATGAAGAGGAAGAAGGTAATATGGCCTTCATTACAAATGGAATTGAAATAGTGGATGTGTGTTAGGATGAATGAAGACCTCAGAGAAGTTGAGTGCGAGATAGGAGTTTATTGTGAACCAGAGTAAGGATCAATCCTTAGAGAAAGGTGAGGATGAAGAAAATGTTGAGAAGAAACCTTTTGAGGATCAACATTAGATCAGGCTAGAGAGCCTTTTGTTTTTAAAAATGATAATTGGTGTGTGCATGCAGGAATTGTTGTAGATGATGGACAGAACATCAATTTCATTTGATACAATGTTGGAAAACAGTCATTGGGAATTGTTATAAAGAAGGATGAAAGGAAAAAAATTGTCTTGGAAAGGCAATCAAAGTGGAGACTATAAATAATGGATAAGCACATTTATGAAAGAAGAGTTTGAGCTAGAATGATTTTTGTTCTTGAGATGCCTGAGATGGAGGCATTTAATTTTTGTAATGAAATTGATGAAAGTGGTGAAACTTTGGTCAAGCAGAAAGATGAAAAAATTGTCGTGATAAAGGAGGCGGATAAGAACTTGATAAATGGTTTCATGTTTCCAATAATGCATGAAAAGGAGATGTGGGAAGCATCTATAAACACTGTAAAGTCTCGTGTTTCTAAAACTGACAAATGTTTTGTGTCTGCAGGAGATGAGAAATGCAAGGAGAGATAGACTTATAAATCTGTCATTTCAGAGGAGGAAATATCATTAAAAGGATATACATATACAAATAGTAAAAATTGCCAAGAGAATCAAGAAGGAGAAGGAACAATATGTTGGCTTGAAGATACTTCAGTTGGAGAAATAAAAGGAACATTGAAAGAAGCTATGCATGACTACAAGGGAATAAGAATGGCACTGGTAAAAGATGAAATGGAAGCAAAAGAATGGAGCAAAATTATGAAGGAAACCTTGCATAAATGTATGAGTTATTTATGGAAAATCTTGCATTTTAACATAATTAAAATTATGAAGTTATTGGAACAGGCAAACAACTTGAAATTACAGTTTGAAGATATGCAACAATAGACACATAGTTTTGTTGAGCAGAAATATAAGGAGTTGGAATTGACAACCATGTGAATTCCTTGTGAAATTCAGCAAAAATCAACAAAGAAGACTAGTAATAGAAAGATGAAACAAGAGAGAAACATAAATTCGCAAAGTATGTACCAGTGAGCAGACCAGCTAGACATAGAAATCGAGGAGATGAGAAAGTTGGTGGTGAAGGTGATTGAAAGGAGGTATTTTACAAATAGAAGGAAACCTGATTACAGGTTCCAGTTAGCTATGCAAACCTAAATAAACATGGAAGGAGGAAGACTACAACACAAGATTTGGAAACCAAGGAGGAAGAAGGAAACAACAGTTGGGCAACAACAACATGACAAAGAAGTTGATTTACTGAAAGTCAAAGTTTGGGATCCAAGAGGATTTCAACTAGTTATGAGAGCACATGGTGAGAAGGCCATGAATTTTTTTCACCTTGGGAGTTTGATGCAGGAGCATTCCAATTCCAAGTCAAAATGTATTTTGACTAGAATAAGGGTTTTTCATTTACTAAGGGAGTTGGTTCCCTCAATGTGTGAAATTGTTAAATTTAATGTATCTTCCTAAGTTCCTAGAATAATTGTACACAAATGAATAAAGTGAGGATTAATGTATTCAAATCTTCTCTAAATTATAGATCTCAAGAGTATTTGGGAGAGTTAGAGAGATTTTAGAGTTAGGTAGATTTCTGAGAGGATTTTGTGGATCTAGATCTACAGATAGGATTTTGTTGATGAAATTGTGGATCTGAACTATTTCTAGTTCGGAATCTCTTTTTGTATATAATTTGTAAGCCAAAAAGGCCAGGGAGGAGGAGAGAGGAATAGAGAGGCATAGAGGTCGAGAGTGTCAACAAGGCCGAGAGGGCCAAATGATATATTTTTAGGCCAATGGTATTTTTTATTATTTGTATATAAGATAGAACCAATATGTTTGAGTGTATTTAAGTGTCGAGTCTCTATTTGTCATTCTTAAGCATTTTGTTTATGGGATAAATATTTTGAATATATATTTTCCAAGGAGTGCAGGTTGGTGAAGGTCAAGCTTTTCAAGGATTGGTGTAGAGGAAGAACCCGAAAGAGTGCACAGAGGCTGAAGCTCACATGATAAAGGCATAGGTATCAAAGTTGCGTAGTAGAGGCGTAACAGAGGGTGTATCAGAATTAACAAGCTCAGAAGTGATAGCGTTTTAGAGAATTGAGAATTCAAGAATCCTTTGATTCTTCTCAGACTCGGTTGGAAGCTAAGATCATTGATCAACTGAGTGATTAATGATCCAGTTGTAGTGAAGGATCAGAGTGAGTAGTAGAAACATTGGCACAGAGAGGAACCTGGATTGAGAACACAACACTTAGTTGTTTTTGGGTATGTCAGGTGATGACGCCGAGAGATAGAAGTTAAGGATCGTCATCGCTTAACAACATCGTGCCATGAACTTGTGCCCGAAAGCTTTAATAACTCCCATAGGAAAGGAGTCGGGTAGAGGAGGTTAGACTTGCATGTAAAGTGGGTTTCGCCTGGAGCTATTACCCCGGTGGGATTATTAAAATATTTTCCCAACAACGTCAGGCTTGAAATGGAGCGGACTATGTGAAGCGAGCTCACGTGGCTTGCGGGACCATCGAAGGTTTCAAACCCAGCATAGTTCTTTTGAACGATTATAAAATATAGACATGGCGGCATTGGTGGAGGCCAACGTGGCAAGTGAGCCATGCTTGGAAGATTGGAAGTCGGTGAAGTTATAAAATGGAACACATAGGAAGTGTGGAGAGAAGTGATTTGTGAGTGGGCCAAGCATGAATTACATGTTGAACATTTGGAAAACCGCAACAGAGAAAGTGGGTATGGTAGGCCCATATGCGGGCCCTACTCGAAAGTTTCATAACTCAGAAGAGATGAGGTTTATGTATTAACACAATTTACAGGATGGAAGAGTCAAGCTATAAAAGGGTAAGGTTATGGAATAACGTTCCAAGGTGCATAGGGAATGGGACCACTAAGAATTTAAAAGGGGCATTATCACAAAGAAAGTATTGTGATAATTAGGGACGGTGCTGTGAAGGCTAGTCAAGAATTATAGAAGGGTCATGGAGGTCCTATGTTAGAAAAAATAAAGGGGCACGGTACCCGTTTGGCTCCTCCCCCTTTAATTCAAAGCCTCCCATTGTTAGATATAAAGGGATTTATATTCTGAGGGTTGAAGGAAGTTCCATTGGAAAGAGTAACTGAGCATTATGGGTTTTAAAGTAGGATCAAAATTGGGTTTCTATCGAGTTCCCAATAGAGCTTGCATAAAGTAGTATCAGAGCGAGAATGCTCAGAAATTTCAGAATAATGAACCAGAAAGCAGAGTTGCGGCAGAATCAGACATGGTTGAGGTAAAAACGTTATTTTTCAATTTGGATAGAAGATTGACAATTGTGGAATGAAATTTTGTGCTAAAGACATTTATTGTATGAGGAGGTAGAGCAGAATTGGCCTAAGAAGCAAAAGTAGGAAGAATTGATTCAGAGAACCTATTGAAGAAGATCTTGGCACATGTATGAAATTTTATGAGTTTGTTTGCGTATAGAAGACCAAGGAGAGATACTAGCAATAAAGTAGAAGTTTTCTAGGGAGTATTGTGACAAAATCCAACAACAAGATGAATTGTTGAAGGTCAGGAAAACATAAGTTCTATAAAGGGAAGGTGAGAAGTTGAAATTGAAACAACGCAATAGCTTTTGAAGTTGAAGAGTAAGTGTGCTCTAAAAGAAGGAGAAGAGGTTCCACTGCAGAGAACCAGAAGAAGAGGACAACTTCCAACACATGGAAGTTGCGTAGAATTTGTTACACGAATTGCCACAGTGATTGTGGGTAGAATTGCCCAAAGACATAAACAAACATAGAGAGAGAGAGAGAGAAGAGGCTTGTTGTAGCTCACAAGTGGACGATGAGTGTTCAAGAAAGAAGGAATGTTTATTGATAACCATGTGCAGGGTTCGAGGAGAAGTCACATTGAGGTAAAGAAAAATGGCAAGGAAGTTGACATAGGGAGGATGATTGATGAAGAGTTCAAGAGAGAGATGATTGAGTTGAAGGCATAATTCAATAATTTGAGATAACTATTACGAGAGAAGACATATGGTTAGATAATGGAGAGGAAGAAGGTAATATAGCCTTGAGTGCGAGATAGGAGTTTATTGCGAACCAGAGTAAGGATCGATCCTTAGATAAAGTGAGGATGAAGAAAATGTTGAAAAGAAACCTTTTGAGGATCAACATTAGATCAGGCTAGATAGCCTTTTGTTATTAAAACTGATAATTGGTGTGTGAATGCAGGAATTATTTTAGATGTGTTGGGTCCCTATAATACTGGTGATTACCCCATTACTATTGTAGTTATACCCCTTATTTATATTGTTGTGCCCCTATTACCCCCATAATTGTAGTTATACCCCTTATTTATATTGTTGTGCCCCTATTACCCCCATATTGTTATTTCTGTGCCCCATAGAATCCCTCTATTGTTATTTTTGTGGCTTTATATTATTATTGTTAGGTCAGCTGGATTATATTGTGACTCCTTAGACTCCTATATATAGAAAGGAGGTTTTGTCATTTGTATCATCCAAGAATTGTTCATTTATGTAATGTAAAGGAGGTTTCCCCATCGAAGAGGCTGAATTCTAAGGCGTTGATCTATCTTTTCTTAAGCTGGTTTCATAACATTTGGTATCAGAGCTTTGGATTCTAGGGTTTCGCTGCTCCAAACAGGTCATCGTGGCATTTTCGCTATAACTTTTTTTCTGTGATGTTTCAGAAGTCGCAAAAAAAACCCATTTGAGAAGAAATCGCGCTAAACCTTGGGTCCGAATTTTAGAGTTTTTCACGCGATATTTGCGGAGATATGATCTGAGGAAGTTGGCCTTTTTGCAGACTCCTGAATTACATTCAAAACAGGTGACCTGGGGAAAATCGTCATAACTTTCTCTCTGGGGATCGGATTGAAATTTCATAAGAAGGTACAGAAAGAAGACGGACTGTAGTTTCTTGTGTGTGTTTCAGATTCAAAGGTTGAAACAGTGACTCGTGGCACGTCGTACAAGTTCGCTCTACTGAACCAGTCTAAAAACAAGTCACTGTGGGAGATTTCACATAACTCTTCCTTGGAGAATCCAATTTGGCTCAGACTTGTGGCATTGGAAAGAGGACGTAGAAGGCTACTACAGGTAGCAATTTCAAAATTGGATGATCCGAAATTACAGAGATACATCAGATTCAATATCAGGCTTCTATAAAGTGAAAAAAAAGGTGTGTAGTTTTTTTTAAAATTTTTGTGTAAGCTTGGTTTAACGGAATTCAAAGGGCATAGTAAAGCATTATTATCGGTAACTGATGCCCCGAGGAAAGAAAATGCAAACACCTAGTAAGGAACCTGAAAGCTCTAGCATGACTCATGAAGAAGAGGAAGAAATGCTACATGATATATCAAAATTACAAGAACAAGTGCAACAAATGTCACGCTCACAAAAGCTAACAGAAGCTAAGATAAGTGGCGTGGAATCTAAGATAAATGGCGTGGAATCTAAGATAAAGGGCATGGAAGCTAAGATGGATGATTCGAAGACAGATTTGAAGAGAGACATGGCAGATTTGAAGATAGATATGAAGACAGACATGGAAGAATTGAAGAAGTTGCTACAAGAAAGGGTCACTAATGGTGAAAAGGTAGTAAAGGAAACTCATGATGAGAACAAAAGAAATGTTAATCATGATTCCATAGATGCTAATGTTGGATCGAAGAATCACCATATTCCAAAAATCGATATGAGGAAGTTTGATGGCAAGGATCCCGCCACATGGATATTACAGATGGAGCAATTCTTCGATCTCAATAATGTGCAAAACACACAAAAGGTACGTATGGCAACTGTATATTTGGAACCAAATCAGTTTGTATGGTATCAATGGCTTTGCTCTCGTAAACAATTTATCACTTGGGCAATTTTTACGGAAGAATTGATAGCACATTATGAAGATACAAAAAGCAACACTTTTTTTAGCCAATTGATAAGTCTCAAACAAAAGGGTTCAGTAATGGAGCACATTGAGGAGTTCCAAAAATTGAACATAAGGGTAAAAGATATTCCAGAGGAGCATAGGATTGATGTGTTCATAGGGTCTTTAAAGGATAATATCCAACATGATGTTCGCCTTTGGGAACCTGATTCATTAGAGAAGGCATTCAGGTTAGCAAGAAAAATGGAAAGCAAAATTATGGCAACCAGGAAGCATACCACTCACAACTATAAAGACGGAAGTGTTGTTGCCCCTAGTCTTCCACAACCTATAAGGTTGACACCACAACAATTGGAAGAAAAAAGAGCAAAAGGGCTTTGTTACAGTTGTGATAGCAAATACACAAAAGGTCATAAGTGTGCTGAGAAGAAATTATTCTACATAGATTGTGAAGAGGAAGAAGAAAAGGAGCAAGAAAGGTCAAAAGAAGAAGATATACTTCAGGAACAAAGCCTAGATGAAGAAAAAATAAATCCGACCATATCTTGTAATGCATTGGCGGGAATTACCACTCCTCAAACCATCAAGATAGAAGGACAAATCAAGAAGAAAAAGGTAATAGTGTTGATTGATTCAGGAAGCACCCACAATTTTATTCATTGTAGGGTAGCAAAAGAATTGAATTGCTTCCTATATCCAGCACCAGAGTGTCAAGTGATGATTGCAAATGGAGGAACAATAAATTGCTCTGGAAAGTGCCATAATATCAAGCTATCCATGGGAGAATATGTATTGACTAGCCCAATGCTTTCCATTCCAATGGGAGGTGCTGATGTTGTACTAGGAGTCCAATGGCTACAATCCTTGGGTACAATAGCTTTTAATTTTCAAGAACTTTTCATCAAATTTTCTATGGAAGGAAAGGAAGTTGAATTAAGGGGTATTGCAGGGAAACCAGGAAAGATAATCAGCTCTAATGGTATGACAAAGCTTCTAAAAAAGGAGCAAAGAGGTGTAATTGCACAATTATGTTCGCTAGATGTTTCCACATTGGAATCATCTATTTCTCCAGATCTCCAAAAAGTCCTGGACAATCATTCCAAGGTATTTGAGACTCCCAAGGTCTCCCACCTATGCGTGATCATGATCATGCTATTCATCTGATTCCAGGAAGTGTTCCTCCAAACATCAGGCCGTACAGATATCCCTATGTCCAAAAAAGTGAAATTGAACGTATGGTTGCAGAAATGCTAGAGGCTGGTATAATTCAACCGAGTCAAAGTTCTTTCTCAGCTCCAGTAGTATTGGTGCACAAGAAGGATGGATCATGGCGCATGTGTCCGGATTATAGGGAGCTCAACAAGCTCACTATTAAAGATAAGTTCCCCATTCCTGTTATTGATGAATTACTGGATGAATTGCATGGATCAATTTACTTCACCAAGTTGGATCTTCGTTCGGGATATCATCAAATCAGAATGAAGATTGAAGACATTCCAAAAACGGCATTTAGAACTCATGAGGGTCATTATGAATTTTTGGTCATGCCTTTTGGCCTTACCAATGCACCTTCAACATTTCAAGGTTTGATGAATTCAATTTTCAAACCATTCCTTAGAAAATTTGTGTTAGTATTTTTTGATGATATACTAATCTACAGCAAGTCTTGGAAGGATCATGTTGAACATGTTGACAGGGTGCTACAACTATTGGAGGAGAAACAATTATATGCAAAAAGATCCAAATGTTTCTTTGGAGTCCAGGAGGTGGAATATTTGGGTCATATTGTATCTCATGAAGGAGTTAAGGTAGACCCTAGCAAAATTAAAGCCATTAAGGAATGGAAAATCCCCACATCCATAAAGCATCTGCGAGGATTTCTTGGGTTGACAGGGTATTATCGCAAGTTTGTTAAGAATTATGGGAGAATAGCAGCACCTCTAACAACATTATTGAAGAAAGATTCATTTTCATGGACTCCGGAAGCAACAAAGGCCTTTGAACATCTTAAAGAGGCAATGTGCCAAGCACCGGTCTTAGCTACACCGGACTTCACAAAAACCTTTATTGTGGAATGTGATGCTTCAGGAAATGGAATTGGTGTTGTTCTAATGCAAGATGAAAGACCCATTGCTTTTGAAAGTCGTCCAATCAAGGGAAAGTTTTTAAGCAAAGCTATTTATGAGAAGGAAATGTTGGCAATACTCCATGCACTTAAGAAATGGCGACCCTACCTAATGGGAAGACACTTCAAGGTAAAAACGGATCATGATAGCCTTAAATACTTTTTAGAACAAAGATTATCCTCTGAAGAGCAACAAAAGTGGGTCACAAAGATGTTGGGTTATGACTTTGAAATCATCTACAAAAAAGGGAAGCAAAATGTGGTGGCAGATGCACTCTCAAGAAAGGATGAGGATGTGGAAGCATTGTTGTGTGCCATTTCTATTATCCAACCAGATTGGATAAACGAAGCAAGGGAGGAATGGAAGAATGACGAAGAAGTGTGGGCACTTATTCGAAAGCTACAACAAGATTCCAGTACTTCTGATACATTTAGCTGGAAAAATGATTCGTTATGGTACAAAGATCGCTTATACCTCTGTAAGAATTCCCAGCTAAAACAAAAGATTCTTATGGAATTGCACACTTCTCCCTTAGGAGGGCACTCAGGATTTTTAAAAACTTACCACAGGGTTAAGAAGGAATTTTTTTGGGATGGCCTTAAATCAGATATTCAAAAGTTTGTGGCGGAATGTTTGGTTTGCCAGCAAAATAAAGTTGAAACAATTAAGACACCGGGTCTATTACAACCTTTATCCATTCCAAGCCAACGTTGGGAGGAGGTTTCAATGGATTTTATCACAGGTTTACCCAAGTCTGAGGGAAAGAGTGTCATCATGGTGGTAGTTGACAGACTTACCAAGTATGCACACTTTTGTGCATTATCACATCCATTTAAAGCCAGTACAGTTTCTACTGCATTTATGGAAACAGTTCAAAAGCTACATGGAAACCCAAAGATTATTGTAAGTGACAGAGATCCCATTTTCACTGGAAATTTTTGGACAGAATTATTTTCTTGTCTTGGTACTCAGTTAGCTCATAGCTCATCTTATCATCCTCAATCTGATGGGAAAACTGAGATAGTAAACAAATGTTTGGAAGGATATCTTCGTTGCTTTGTATCTGATAAACAGACACAATGGGTCAAATGGTTGCCTCTGGCTGAATGGTGGTATAACACTTCCTTCCATACAGCAACAAAAATGACCCCATTTATGGCACTTTATGGGTATCAACCACCATCCATCACATCATATTTAAGAGAAAATTCTAAGGTTCAGGCAGTGGAACATCACATCGAACATCAACAACAAGTCCTCCAACTCTTAAAGGATAACCTCGTGTTGGCACAAAATAGAATGAAACAACAGGCAGATCAACATCGCAGTGAAAGAAGTTTTGATGTAGGTGATTGGGTATTCCTACGGCTACAACCATATAAGCAAATGTCCCTAAAGCAAGCTAAGAAGGATAATAAATTATCACCAAAGTATTATGGTCCGTACAAGGTGTTGCAAAAGATTGGTACTATGGCATACAAATTGGAGCTTCCTGCAGCTTCTCGATTGCACCCAGTTTTCCATGTTTCATGTTTAAAGAAGGTTATAGGTGACAAGCTCCCAATTCAAACAATATTGCCAGAACTTGACGAGGAAGGAAAATTATATTGGAACCGGAAGCAGTCACAGAAACAAGAACTCGACAGCTACGAAATCGATCAATTTCAGAGTATCTTATCAAGTGGAAGAACTTATCCGCTGAAGATTCCACATGGGAGGATGAGAATTTTATGCAGAAGTATCCAGAACTACTCAAGCGTTGAGGACAACACTTTTTTGAAGGAGAGGGGCATGTTGGGTCCCTATAATACTAGTGATTACCCCATTACTATTGTAGTTATACCCCTTATTTATATTGTTGTGCCCCTATTACCCCCATATTGTTATTTTTGTGCCCCATAGAATCCCTCTATTGTTATTTTTGTGGCTTTATATTATTATTGTTAGGTCGGTTGGATTATATTGTGACTCCTTAGACTCCTATATATAGAAAGGAGGTTTTGTCATTTGTATCATCCAAGAATTGTTCATTTATGTAATGTAAAGGAGGTTTCCCCCTCGAAGAGGCTGAATTCTAAGGCGTTGATCTATCTTTTCTATCTTTTCTTGAGCTGGTTTCATAACAAGATGATGGTAGAACATCGATTTTGTTTGATACAATGTTGGAAAACAGTGATTGGGAATTGTTATAAAGAACGATGAAAGAAAAAAATTGTCTTGGAAAGGAAATCAAAGTGGAGACTGTAAATAATGGATAAGTGCATTTATGAAAGAATAGTTTGAGGTAGAACTATTTTTGTTCTTGGATGAGATGCATGAGATGGAGGCGTTTAATTTTTGTAATGAAATTTATGAAGGTGGTGAAACTTTGGTTAAGCAGAAAGATGAAAAAAATGTCGTGATAAAGGAGGCGGATAAGAACTTGATAAATGGTTTCATGATTCCAATCATGCATGAAAAGGAGATGTGGGAAGCATCCACATAAACTATAAACTTTCGTGTTTTTAAAACTGACACATGTTTTGTGTCTGCAGGAGATGAGAAATGCAAGGAGAGACAGACTTATAAATTTGTCATTTCAAAGGAGGAAAGAGCATTAAAAGGACATACAAATAAAAATAGTAAAAAATTTCAAGAGAATCAAGAAGAAAAAGGAACAATATGTTGGCTTGAAGATACTTTAGTTGGAGAAATACAAGGAACAATGGAAGAAGCTATGGATAACTATAAGGGAATAAGAATGGCACTAGTAAAAGAGGAAATGGCTTTAGAAGAATGGAGAAAAATTATGAAGGAAATATTGCATAAAGGTATGAGTTATTTATGGAAAATGTCATTTTAACAAAATGAAAATTATAAAGTTATTGGAACAAACAAACAACTTGCAATTACAGTTTGAAGATATGCAACAATGGACACATAGTTTTGTTGAGAAGAAATATGAGGAGTTGGAATTGACAAAAACCGTGTGAATTCCTTGTGAAAGTCAACAACAATCAATGAAGAAGACCAATGATAGCAAGATACGACAAGAGAGAAATAGAAATTCGCAAAGTATGTATCAGTGAGAGGACCAGCTGGACATAGAAATCGAGGAGATGAGAAAGTTGGCGGGGAAGGTGATTGAAAAGAGGTATTTTAAAAATAGAAGGAAACCTGATTACACGTTGCAGTTAACTGTGAAAACCTAAATAAACATGGAAGGAGGAAGACTACAACACAAGATTTGGAAACCAGGGAGGAAGAAGGAAACAATAGTTGGGCAACAAAAACATGCTAAAGCAGTTGATTTATTGAAACTCAAAGTTTGGGATCCAGGAGGATTTCAACTAGCTATGAGAGCACATGGTCAGAAGACCATGAATTTTTTTCTCCTTGGGAGTTTGATGCAGGGGCATTCCACTTCCCAGTCAAAATGTATTTTGACTAGAATAGGGGTTTTTCATTTAGTAAGGGATTTGGTTCCCTGAATGTGTGAAATTGTTAAATTTAATGTATTTTCCTAAGTTCCTAGAATAATTGTACTCAAAAGAAGCAAGTGAGGATTCATGTAATCAAATATTCTCTAAATGATAGATCTCGAGAGTATTTGGGAGAGTTAGAGAGATTTTAGAGTTAGGTATATTTCTGAGAGGATTTTGTGGATCTAGATCTAGAGATAGGATTTTGTTGATGAAATTGTAGATCTCAACTATTTCTAGTTGGAATCCCTTTTTGCATATACTTTGTAAGCCAAAAAATCCAGGGAGGAAGAGAGAGGAATATGAGGATTATAGAGAGGCATAGAGTCCGAGAGTGTCCACAAGGACGAGAGGGCCAAATGATGTATTTTTAGGCCAATGGTCTTTTTTATTATTTGTATATAAGATATAACCACTATGTTTGAGTGTATTTAAGTGTCAAGTCTCTATTTGTCATTCTTAAGCATTTCGTTTATGGAATAAATATTTTGAATATATATGTTCGACGGAGTGTAGGTTGATGAAGGTCAAGCTTTGGAAGGATTGGTGTAGAGGAAGAACTCACTATGGATAAATACAAGGAACATTGGAAGAAGCTATGCATGACTACAAGGGAATAAGAATGGCACTGGTAAAAGAGGAAATGACAACAGAAGAATGGAGCAAAATTATGAAGGAAACCTTGCATAAAGGTATGAGTTATTTATGAAAATTTGTCATTTTAACAGAATGAAATTATGAAGTTATTAGAACAGACAAACAACTTGAAATTACAGTTTGAAGATATGCAGCAATGGACACATAATTTTGTTGAGCATAAATATAAGGAGCTGGAATTGACAACAACCATGTGAATTCCTTGTGAATGTAACCAACAATCAATGAAGAAGACCAGTGATAGCAAGGTGCAACAAGAGAGAAATAGATTCGCAAAGTATGTACCAGCGAGAGGACCAACTGGACATAGAAATGGAGGAGATGAGAAAGTTGGTGGTGTAGGTGATGGAAAGGAGGTATTTTACAAATAGAAGGAAACCTGATTGCAGGTTGCAGTTAACTATGCAAACCTAAATCAACATGGAAGGAGGAATACTACAACACAAGATTTGGAAACCATGGAGGAAGAAGAAAACAACAGTTGGGAAACAACAACATGACAAATCAGTTGATTTACTGAAAGTCAAAGTTTGGGATCCAGGAGGATTTCAACTAGTTATGACAGCACGTGTTCAAAAGACCATTAATTCTTTTCATCTTGGGAGTCTGATGCGAGAGAATTCCACATCAAGTCAAAATATATTTTGACTAGAATAGGGGTTTTTCATTTGCTAAGGGAGTTGGTTCCGTGAATGTGTGAAATTGTTAAATTTAATGTATTTTCCTAAGTTCCTAGAATAATTGTACACAAATGAACAAAGTGAGGATTGATGTAATCAAATCTTCTCTAAATGATAGATCTCGAGAGTATTTGGGAGAGTTAGAGATATTTTAGAGTTAGGTAGATTTCTGAGAGGAGTTTGTTGATGAAATTGTGGATTTCGGCTATTTCTAGTTCAGAATCCCTTTTTGTATATACTTTGTAAGCCAAAAAGGCCAGTGAGGAGGAAAGAGGATTATGAGGATTATAGAGAGTCATAGAGGCCGAGAGTGTCCACAAGGCCGAGACGACCAAATGATGTATTTTTAGGCCATTGGTATTTTTTATTATTTGTATATAAGATAGAACCACTCTGTTTGAGTGTATTTAAGTGTTGAGTCTCTATTTTTCATTCTTAAGCATTTCGTTTATGGAATAAATATTTTGCAAGGAGTGCAGGTTGGTGAAGGTCAAGCTTTGGAAGGATTAGCATAGAGGAAGAACCCACTATGGAGAAATACAAGGAACATTGGAAGAAGCTATGCATGACTACAAGGGAATAAGTATGGCACTGGTAAAAGAGGAAATGGCAGCAGAAGGATGGAGAAAAATTATGAACGAAACTTTGCATAAAGGTATGAGTTATTTATGGAAAATCTGTAATTTTAACATAATGAAAATTATGAAGTTATTGGAACAGACAAACAACTTGAAATTATAGTTTGAAGATATGCAGCAATGGACACATAGTTTTGTTGAGCAGAAATATGAGGAGTTGGAATTGACAACAACCATGTGAATTCCTTGTGAAAGTCACCAACATACAATGAAGAAGACTAGTGATAGCAATATGCAACAAGAGAGAAACAAAAATTTGCAAAGTATGTACCAGGTAGAGGACCAACTGGACATAGAAATCAAGGAGATGAGAAAGTTGGTGGTGAAGGTGATTGAAAGGTGGTATTTTACAAATAGAAGGAAACTTGATTGCAGGTTGCAATTAACTATGCAAATCTAAATCAACATGGAAGGAGGAAGACTAGATTTGGAAACCAGGGAGGAAGAAGGAAACAATAGTTGGGCAACAATAACATGACAAAGCAGTTGATTTACTGAAAGTCAAAGTTTGGGATCCAGGAGGATTTCAACTAGTTATGAGAGCACATGGTCAGAAAACCATGATTTTTTTCACCTTGGGAGTCTAATGCAGGAGCATTCCACTTCCAAGTAAAAATGTATTTTGACTAGAATAGTGTTTTTTCCTTCACTAAGGGAGTTGGTTCCCTGAATGTGTGAAATTGTTAAATTTAATGTATTTTCCTAAGTTCCTGGAATAATTGTACACTAATGAATAAAGTGAGGATTGAGGTAATCAAATCTTCTCTAAATGATAGATCTCGAGAGTATTTTGGAGAGTTAGAGAGATTTTAGAGTTAGGTAGATTTCTAAGAGGATTTTGTGGATCTAGATCTAGAGATAGGATTTTGTTGATGAAATTGTGGATCTGAACTATTTCTAGTTCGGAATCCATTTTTGTATATAATTTGTAAGCCAAAAAGGCCAGGGAGGAGGAGAGAGGAATATGAGGATTATAGAGAGGCATAGAGGCCGAGAGTGGCCACAAGGCCGAGGGCCAAATGACGTACTTTTAGGCCAATGGTTTTTTTTATTATTTGTATATAAGATAGAACCACTCTTTTTGAGTGTATTTAAGTGTTGAGTCTATTTGTCATTCTTAAGCATTTTGTTTATGGAATAAATATTTTGAATATATATTTTCCAAGGAGTGCAGGTTAATGAAGGTCAAGCTTTGGAAGGATTGGTGTAGAGGAAGAACACAAAAGAGTGCACAGAGGCTGAAGCTCACATGATAAAGGAAAAGGTATCAAATTTTCATAGTAGAGGCGTAACAAAGGGCGTATCAGAATTAACAAGCTCAACAGTGATAGTGCTTTAGAGATTTGAGAAGACAAGAATCCTTTGATTCTTCTCAAAATCGGTTGGAAAGACAAGATCATTGATCAACTGAGTGATCAATGATCCATTTGCAGTGAAGGATCAAACTACATAGTGGATGAAGAATCAAAGTGAGTAGTAGAAACATTTGCATAGAGAGGAACCAGGACTGGGAGCACAACACTTAGTTGTTTTTTGGTATGTTAGATGACGATGTCGAAAGATAGAAGTTTAGAATCGTTATCGCTTGACAGCATCGGGCTGAGAAATTGTGTCTGAAAGCTTTCATAACTCCCATAGGAAAGGAGTCGAGTAGAGGAGGTCATGCTTGCATGTGATGTGGGTTTCTCCTGGACCTATTACCACGGCGAGATTATTAAAATATTTTCCCAACAACGTCGAGCTTGAAATGGAGCAGGCTATGTGAAGCGAGTTCATGTGGCTTGTGGATCCATCAAATGTTTGAAACCCAACATATTTCTATTGAATGATTATACAATATAGACATGGCGACATTGGTTAAAGCCAACGTGGCAAGTGAGCCACGCCCGGAAGATTGGAATTCGGTGAAGTTATAATATGGAACACAAAGGAAGTGTGGAGAGAAGTGATTTGTGAGTGGGACAAGCATGAATTACATGTTGAACATTTGAAAAACTGCAACAGAGAAAGTGGGTATGGTAGGAAAATATGTGGGCTCTACCCGAAAGTTTCATAACTTAGAAGAGATGAGGTTTACTTATTAACACAATTTACGGGATGGAAGAGTCGGGCTATATGAGGACGAGGTTATGGAATAAGGTTCCAGGGTGCATAGGGAATGGGACCACTAAGTATTAAAAAGGGGCATTAACACAGAGAAAGTATTGTGATAATTGGGGACGGTGCCGCGAAGGCTAGTCAAGAAGTATAGAAGGGTCGTGGAGGTCCTATGTTAGAAAAAATAAAGGGCCACGAAACCCTTTTGGATCCTCCCCCTTTAATTCAAAGCCTCCCATTGTTAGATATAAATGGATTTATATTCTGAGGGTTGAGGGAAACACTTTTGGAAAGAGTAACTGAGCACTATGGGTTTTAAAGAAGGATCAAAATTGGGCTTCTATTGAGTTCTCAATGGAGCTTGCATAAAGTAGTATCAGAGCGAGAATGCTCAGAAATTTCAGAATAAAGAAATAGAAAGCGGAGTTGCGGCAGAATCAGATGTGGTTGAGGTAAAAAAATTATTTTTCAATTTGAATAGAAGATTGACGATTATGGAATGAAATGTTGTGCAAAAGACATTTATTATATGAGGAGGTAGACTAGAATTGGCCTAAGAAGCAGAAGTAGGAAGAATTGATTCAGAGAACCTATTGAAGAAGATCTTGGCAAATGTATGAAATTTTATGAGTTTGTTTGTAGATAGTAGACCAAGGAGAGGTAGTAGAAATAAAGTAGAAGTTTTTTAGGGAGGATCGCGACAGAATCCAAAAACAAGATGAATTGTTGAAGGTGAGGACAACATAAGCTCTCTAAATGGAAGACGAGAAGTTGAAATTGCATCAACGCAATAGCTTTTGAAGTTGAAGAGTAAGTGTGCTCTAGAAGAAGGAGAAGAGGTTCTACTGCAAAGAACCGAAAGAAGAGGACAACTTCCAACACATAGAAGTTGGGTAGAATTTGTTACAGGAATTTCCACAGTGATTGTGGGTAGAATTACCCAAAGACATAGACAAAGATAGAGAGAGAGAGAAGAGGCTTGTTGCAACTCACAAGTGGACGATGAGTGTTCATGAAAGAAGAAGGAATGGCTATTGATAGCCATGTGCAGGGTTCGAGGAGAAGTCACAATCAGGGAAAGAAAAACGCCAAGGAAGTTGGCATAAGGAGGATGATTGATGAAGAGTTCAAGAGAGAGATGATTGAGTTGAAGGCATAATTCAATAATTTGAGACAACTATTACGAGACAAGACATATGGTTGGATAATGAAGAGGAAGAAGGTAATATGGCCTTCATTACAAATGGAATTGAAACAGTGGATGTGTGTCAAGATGAATGAAGAACTCAGAGAAGTTGAGTGCAAGATAGGAGTTTATTGTGAACCAGAGTGAGGATCAATCCTTAGAGAAAGTGAGGATGAAGAAAATGTTGAGAAGAAACCTTTTGAGGATCAAAATTAGATCAGGTTAGAGAACCCTTTTTTTTTTTTAAACTGATAGTTGGTTTGTGAATGCAGGAATTTTTGTAGATGATGGACAGAACATCGATTTTGTTTGATACAATGTTGGAAAACAGTCATTGGAAATTGTTATAAAGAAGGATGAAAGGAAAAAAATTGTCTTGGAAAGGCAATCAAAGTGGAGACTGCAAATAATGGATAAGCGCATTTATGAAAGAAGAGTTTGAGGTGGAACGATTTTTGTTCTTGGATGAGATGCCTGAGATGGAGGCATTTAATTTTTGTAATGAAATTGATGAAGGTGGTGAAACTTTGTTCAAGCAAAAAGATGAAAAATTGCCGTGATAAAGGAGGCGGATAAGAACTTGATAAATGGTTTCATGTTTCCAATCATGCATGAAAAGGAGATGTGGGAAGCATCCACAAATACTATAAAGTCTCGTGTTTTTAAAACTGACAAATGTTTTGTGTCTACAAGAGATGAGAAATGAAAGGAGAGACAGACTTATAAATCTGTCATTTCATAGGAGGAAATAGCATTAAAAGGATATACCGATACAAATAGTAAAATTTTCCAAGAGAATCAAGAAGGAAAAGGAACAATATGTTGGCTTGAAGATACTTCAGTTGGAGAAATACAAGGAACAATGGAAGAAGCTATGCATGACTACAAGGGAATAAGAATGGCATTGGTAAAATAGGAAATGGCAGCAGAAGAATGGAGCAAAATTATGAAGGAAATCTTGCATAAAGGTATGAGTTATTTATGGAAAATCTATCATTTTAAGATAATGAAAATTATGAAGTTATTGGAACAGAAAAACAACTTGAAATTACAGTATGAAGATATGCAACAATGGACACATAGTTTTGTTGAGCAGAAATATGAGGAGATGGAATTGACAACAACCATGTGAATTCCTTGTGAAAGCGAGCAACAATCAATGAAGAAGACTAAAAATAGCAAGATGCAACAAGAGAGAAAAAGAAATTTGCAAAGTATGTATCAACCAGAGGACCAACTGGACATAGAAATTGAGGAGATGAGAAAGTTGGTGGTGAAGGTGATTGAAAGGAGGTATTTTACAAATAGAAGGAAACCTGATTGCGGGTTGCAGTTAACTATGCAAACCTAAATCAATATGGAAGGAGGAAGACTACAACACAAGATTTGGAAACCAGGGAGGAAGAAGGAAACAACAGTTGGGCAAAAACAACATGACAAAGCAGTTGATTTATTGAAAGTCAAAGTTTGGGATCTAGAAGGATTTCAACTAGTTATGAGAGCACATGGTCAGATAAAACCACTATGTTCGAGTGTATTTAAGTGTCCATCCTCTATTTTTCATTCTTAAGCATTTCGTTTATGGAATAAATCTTTTGAATATATATTTGCCAAGGAGTGTAGGTTGAGCGAGGTCAAGATTAGGAAAGAATGACGCAGAGGAAGAACCCAAAGGAGTGCACGGAGGTCAGAACTCGCATGATAAAGGAAGAGGTATCATAGTTACGTAGTAGAGGTGTAACAAAGGGCGTAGCAGAATTAACAAGCTTAGGAGCGATAATGCTTTAGAGAAGCGAGAATACAAGAATAATTTTATTCTTCCTAGACTCAGTGAGGAAGCCGGGATGATTGAAGCCGGGATGATTGATCAACAAAGTGATCAATGATCCAGTTGAAGTGAAGGATCAAAGTGGCACACTAAAAGAAGAATGAAAGTGAGCAGCAGAAACATTGCCACATAGAGGAACCACAACCAAGACCACAACACTTAGGCATTTTTGGGTTTTTCAGATGATGGCGTTGGGAGACAGAAGTTAAGGATTATCGTCACTTGACAATGTGAGCTAAGAAATTGGGCCCGAAATGTTTCATAACTCCCATAGGAAAGGATCGAAGTAGAGGAGGTCAAGCCTGCGTGTAAAGTGGGTTTCGCCCGGAGGTATTTCCTCGACAGGATTATTAAAAGAATTTTCTAACAGCGTTGGGCTTGAAATGGAGCGAGCTATGTGAAGTGGGATCATGTGGTTTGTGGGTTTGTCGAAGGTTTTCAACCCAACGTAGTTCTATTGAACGACTATACAATATAGATGGGGCAACATTGATAGAAGCCAACGTGGCAAGTGGACCAGGCCCAGAAGATTGGAAGCCAAAGAAGTTATAAAAGGGACCGCGGAGGAAGCGTGGAGAGAAGTCATTCGTGAGTGGGCCAAGTATGAATTACACGTCGAACAGTTGAAAAACAACAGCAGAGGAAGTGGGTACAACAGGCCAATATGTGAGCCCTACCCGAAAGTTAACCTGGAAGAGTTGAGCTTTGTGTATTAACACAAGTTATGGGATGGAAGAGTCAGGCTACACGAGGGCTAGCTTATAGAACAAGGTTCCAGGGTGCATAAGGAATGGAACCACCGAGTATTGAAGAGGGGCATTAATGCGAAGAAAGTATTGTGATAGTTGGAGACGGTGTTGAGAAGTTCGGTTAAGAAGTATAGAAGGGTTGAGGAGGTCCTGTGTTAGAAAAAATAAAAGGGCATGACACCCTTTTGGCTCCACCCCTTTTAATTCAAAGCCTCCAACTGTTAGACATAAATGGATTTATATCTCGAGGGTTGAAGGAAGCGCTTTTGGAAAGAGCAACTAGGAACTGTGGGTTTTATAGCAAGCTCAAAATTGGGATTGCATCCAGTTCCCAATTGGGCTTGCATCAATTAGGCATGTCTTGGACAAGATATAGCTTTAGTATTGATTGATTAGACTTGTCATTATTCTACATCTGATTCTGGAAAGTTCTGCGTTGTTTTGGGCAATGGCTTGTAGGCCAACACTGAAAAAGTGGCATTGATCTCGCAACCGCACCCTCTGAGCTAAAGAATTTCAGTCATAACCGCACGCAAGAAGGCTCATGAGTGCGGTTGGACCCTGCCAACCGCATGCATAATGTTTCAAGGTTGTGGTTGTGGTGTAAAGTTTAAGAAGTGAAATTTCCAGCTCAGAGATTGATCATCATTGGTTGTTGTCAGACAACTGGGTTATCTGATGTCCCTGAGGAGAGGCAGTATGTTTCCGGTTAGTAACCCCACTTCCATAACTGGAACTTGGAGCTTGGATCATGTCATAGTAACATTAAGCTCACGTTTACCCTGGAGAGCTTGTAAAAGTGGGTAAATGTGGGATGGGGTGATTACAAGGTGGTATCAAAGCAAGATTGCAACATTGGACCTTGGGGTACAAGCAGATGGTTATGGTTATCATGTGTGCAATTATTGTTACAATTTTGTATTATTATCATGCATGCATCATGATGTTGATATGTGTTTCTATTATTATATATATCATGCTAATATGGACTAAGTTGTGTAGATGTGATAGCCTCCCCTAAGATACACTGAGGTATGATTTTGATTATGTCTTCTATTTGTTTTATCTAACATGGTATGTTTGCAGAAAATAGAAGATCAAAGATGAAGAGAAAAATGGTGGACTACAATTCACATGACTCCCCTCATGGGCCTGATGTGAAATTAGTGGAATGGGAAAAGTGAGATAAGCAACAAGGAGTATTCTCCTAATCTAATAGATACACTAAGGAGTCTGAGGGCAGAGATTCAAAGTTACAAGACATATAATAACAAGTTGATTGAGGCACATGAAAGACTTGCAAGGGTTTAGGAAAAGCAAGCAAAAGTCAATGCAATAATTCTTCAGAGCCTTATAGATTTGTAGAAGCAGGGATAGTTGGGGAACAATCATGGAGATAGGCAGGAGGAGAGGACCAATGGGACATATGGTAACAGGTCTCAGAGAAGACACATTATGGACAAAGATGATACAGTCAGAGGTGGAAGATCTTTAGGTACACATGAGAGAAGGGGTAGTACTCATGGATTATATTCTAACTTTGGTTCTGAGAGACATCGTCGTCATTACTGCCAGCATCCTTACAAGAGGAGTGAGAGGGGGTACTTTCTAGATGAGTTCAGAAAATCCAAGCCTCCTACTTTTGATGGGGAAGTGAAGAAATCAGAAGATGCAGAAGCATGGATGCTTGGGATGAAGAATCTATTCATATTGCAAGGTTATTTAGAGAACATGAAAGCCAAGATAGCTACATTCAGTCTCAAGGGAAAAACAAATCTATGGTGGGAAGATGTTAATCGTAGCAGGGGCATCAGGGAAGAGGAAATGAGTTGGCATGAATTTAAAAGACTCTTCAAGAAGAAGTACCTACCCGAAAGATATTATGACGGGAAGGCCAAGGAATTCTATGAGCTTAAGATGGGTTCCATGAGAGATGAAGAGTACATGACCAATTTTCTGGAGTTGTTGAGGTATGTTCCTTACCTCAACGATGAAAAAACAAAGGTCCAAAGGTTCATCAATGGATTGCCTTTAGCATTCAAAGATCAGATATAGTATGATGAACCACGATCATTGGAGGAAGTCATCGAGAGGTTGAATCATTGTTATGAGCAGTTTGAGCGCAAACCTGAGTTCAACCGTGACTAGAAAGGTAATTAAAAGAAAAAGGAAAATGGCTTAAGAAGCGAGGGAGTTCCCAGGATGTAGGTGACAAGGAGAATGTGGGACCTCATAAGAAGTTCAATGCAAGTGAGAAAGGACATGGGTCTCAGCCAGAGGAGCAGTAGAATAAAGGAAATTGCAAGAAACCTTTGAGGTGTTGGACTTGTGGTGGAGAGTATCGCAGGAGGGATTGTCTAAGACATCATGGCGATAGGCCTCAAATTTACAGTGTTTAGGAGATGCAGATAGTTTGAGATGTAGGCCAGAGCGTTCCCCGGATCTATGCAGCAGCAGATCATAGGCATGCAGTTCATCAGGGTTTCATTATTGAGATGGAAGGTAAGATTTGTGATCAAGTTGTTTCTATTTTGATTGATCTTGGATCTAATTATATCTATATTAATTATGACCTAGTGGATCAATGTCGATTGAGTAAATAATTGCATGCAGAATCTTGGTTGGTGCAGTGGGCTACTGGTACCAAGAGAAGAGTTCATCATTGGGTGAGATTTTGTCCATTTAAGCTTAAAGATTGCCTGCATCAACACATCTAAATGTGCTTCTTTTGGGTTCATATAGCATGTTTTTGGGCATGGGCTTATTGTCATTCACAGGACCAAGGTAGACTACTATGACAAGGCCATTGAGTGCCTCAATGATGATGAAGAAAGGAGAATCTTGTAGGGAAAAAAAAATCCTACATCAATGAGAACAGTTACAGATATGTGGGCAAAGTGAAGTCGCAAGAAGGGATGTGTATTGTTGGCAATTCATATTTTTAGTGCCAAAGGGAAAGAGGATGAGGATGATGAATTCTTGAGGAGGTATATTGTCTTACAATAGTTTCAAGATGTGTTTTTTGCAGAGATTCCAGAGTTGTCTCCTCATAGAGAGGTGGAATTTTCTATTCAATTGATGTTAGGAGTAGCACCAGCGTCTAAGGCATCGTACAAGATGAGTACCTTGGAATCGGTGGAACTAAAGTTGCAACTTAAGGAGATGCTTGATAAGGGGTACATTAGGCTAAGTTATCTCCTTGGGTTGCACCAGTGTTGTTTGTAAAGAAGAAGGATGATACTCTCAGACTGTGCATTGATTACAGACAGTGGAATAAAGTGACTACCAAGAACAAGTATCCATTGTCGCATATTGATGACATGTTTGATCAGCTGAAGGGAGTTGCAGTGTTTTTGAAGATTGATCTGAGATCAGGTTATCATTATGTGCACATCAAAGAAGAAGACATCTACAATACTACATTACGTACAAGGTATGGGTACTATGAGTTTGTGGTGTTTCCTTTTGGTCTTATCAATGCTCGAGCCACCTTCATGTATTTGATGAACAAAGTGTTGCGCCCTTACCTGGATAAAGTTGTGATAGTTTTTATTGATGACATATTGGTATATTCAAATAATGAAGAGGACCATGAAGAGCACTTAGTAGCAATGTTGAGATTGTTGAGAGAGTATTAGTGGTATGCCAAGCTCAGCGAGTGCAGTTTCTTTCAAACTTAGATTCATCACTTGGGACATGTTGTTTCCAAGTAAGGGATAGTAGTGGATCCAAAAAAGATTAAGCTATAATGGAGTGGCTAGCTCCGAGTAATGTGGATGAAGTCATATAATTCATGGGACTAACAAGTTATTATAGGAGGTTCATCAAGAAACTCTCCAAGATTGGCTATCCCATCATATCTTTGCATAGAAAAGGGAGGAAGTTTGAATGGACTATTGAATGTGCAATTAGTTTTGACTAGTTGAAGCATTTGCTTACAAGTGCTCTAATTTTCAAGATTGCATATCCTAATAAGGAGTTTGTGGTTTGTACAGATGCTTGTAAGGAAGGACTTGGTGGAGACTAGATGTAAGGAGAACAAGTGGTTTGCTATGAATCAAGAAAGTTGAATGAACACGAGCAGAACTATGTAACCCATGATCTTGAGTTGGCAGTCATCATTCATGCAATGAAGATGTAGAGACATTATTTCCTTGGTAGGAGGTTTGTGTTGATGAATGATCACAATGGACTGAGGTATCCATTTGACCAACCCAATCAGAATGTTAGGCAAACTAGATGGTTGGCTAGCCTAAGTAAGTTTGATGTACATTAAGGGCAAGGAGAACAAGGTTGCATACGCCCTCAGTAGGAGAGTGCATGTGAACCATATTTCAATTGTGAACTCTTATGGGACAGATTTGTAGGTGCGGATCTTGCATGCAAGGCAGCATGATAAGAAGTACTAGCAACTGAAGCACAGATTGCAGCAATAGGGTGAAGGTGATAGGGGTGAGAAGTATCACCTCACGACAGATGGCTTAGTTAGATTTAAGAGCAGGGTCTATGTCCCTGACAGCAGTGAGTTGAAGAAGCTTATTTTGAGAGAGTTCCATGTCAAGCCATATTCAGGGCACCCAAGATATCAAAAGACTTTTACAGTTGTTAAGAAGTTCTACTATTGATCAAATTTGAAGAGGAAGATGGTTGAGTTTGTTGCGTAGTGTTTGGATTGTCAGCAAGTGAAAGTTGAATGCAAGAATCCAGCTGGTCTATTACAGCCTATTCTAATTCCAGAATGGAAATGGGAGGTAATTTCCATGGACTTCATTACAGGATTGCCAAGGACATCAAGGCAACGTGATTCCATCATGATTGTGGTTGAGAGGTTGAGTAAGGTAGCACTTCATCACAGTGAAGTCTACTAATTCAGTTAGTGAGGTAGCTCATATCATCATTAGGGAGATAATGAGGTTGCATGGAGTTCCCAAGAATATTATATCATAAAGATATGTCAATTTTACTTCCAGGTTTTGGAAGGAGTTGTTTGTAAGCTTGGGGAGAGAGTTAACATTCAGTACAACTTATCATCCACAGACAGATAGACAGACAAAGGGGTTAACAGGATTCTTGAAGATATGTTGAAGATGTATGTCATGCATTAGCAAAGGAGGTGGGAGGAGTATCTTCCACTAGTGGATTTTGCTTATAATAATAGGTACCAAGAATCCTTAAATATGAGTCCATTTGAGACTCTATGG
Organism: Pinus tabuliformis; assembly: GCA_031772625.1. Classification (NCBI taxonomy): domain Eukaryota; kingdom Viridiplantae; phylum Streptophyta; class Pinopsida; order Pinales; family Pinaceae; genus Pinus; species Pinus tabuliformis. The sequence goes on along the minus strand of CM062810.1, from coordinate 60,423,156 downwards.
GCAGATTTGTAATACTCCTATCAACTAAAATGACCCAGTGAACAAGATGTTGATTGGACCAGATATGTTGGCTGAGATGGAGTTGGAGATTCATATTATTAGAAGGAATTTGAAAGCAGCAAATGACAGATAGAAGAGTTATGCAAATCAACTAAAGCATTCAAAGAGTTTCAGGTTGGGGAGCATGTGTATTTACGCATCAAGACCAAGGGGGGCTCCTTGAGGATTGGGTCATGTGCCAAGCTGACACCTCAGTAGTGTGGGCATTTTGAGATCCTGGAGAGAATTCGACCAATGGCTTATAGACCTGCACTATTGCCAACAGTGAAATTCCATGATGTTTTCCATGTTTCATTGCTTAAGAGATATGTACAAAATGTTAATCATGTGATTGATTAGTCTGTATTGCAGATTGAACCAAACAAAAAGTTCCAACCATAGCCACAATACATATTGCAGAAAAAACAACTCATGCTTTAGAACATAGCAATAAAGCAGTTTAAAGTGTAGTGGAAGCACTTTAGACCCAATGAAGCTATATGGGAAATGATTAATCAAATACAAGCTTTGTATCCTTCCTTATTTGTTGGTTGAACACACACACACACACACACATATATATGCAAATATGTATTGTGAATACTGCAATGAGTTGTGTTATAAAACTCTAATAAATGACATGTTGTGAATACTACATTGAGTTGTGTAATAAAACTCTAATACGCAATATGGTGATCATGTTTTCAACAATTTAATGTATTGTAAATATTGCAATGAATTGTGTTATAAAGCTCCATAGGTAGTTTGTTTTGTTAGTCATAAGCGTCATAAAACACTAAAGACAGTGTTCCCCCAAGGGGGAGGGTTTTGTAACAACCCTTGATTTATTTTTTATATAAATAAAATAAAAAGCATGGTCATGGGACATATTCCATGTTGAATGGCGGGTAAACATTGTAGTGGACATCACTTTTGGTTTATTAATGACTATGAAAATTAGCAAAGACAAGAGACAATAAATGTCATTTAATTAAGAAAATAAAGGAAAATAGGAAAAAAGGGAAGGTGAAAAGACATAAATATGCATGGAAAGGAAATTAGAGAGAAATTAAAAGGAAAATGAAAGAAAAAAAGAGACTAGACATCAATAATAATGAAAGTATTAGAGAAATAGTTCATATATTTTGACAGTTTTTGGCTCAACTCTTGTTCATTCTAACTCTCTTACACTCTTGCACACTTAGAGCATTTTTGGAGCATCCTAGCATTCACTTGGACATGGAGAGAAGCAAGCAAAGAACAAGCAAAGGAATTGTGAGCAACGAAAAAAAAAGTTGTATTAACAGCTACAGCCAGAATTGCAAGTAACATGTTGCATGTGTGATTTTTTTGTTGAGATTTGGATGCATGGTACATGCATGTAGTTCTTTGGTTATTTTACTATCATTGTCATGGGATTTACCTAAATTGACAATGGTTTCATCCTTGCCTTGCCATTTCCTAGATAGTCATGATGTAGTGCATTCTTTATTTTGATTAAACTTTGGCTAGTCAATAGGCTTAGATCCTAGTTGAGGTGGTCTCAAGAAAGTTCCCAAGGGTCAAGGGTGGAGAGGGAATTTCTCCTGGAACTCTTAACAGATGGGTGGAGACAAAAAAATTCCTCTAAAGCTAATGAAGAAAGTCGAAAACATCCAAGTTTGTTTGATGTTAGTGATTTCTAGAACAATTTAAGTGAAATCATTGTGGTTGAGCATTAAGGTGGTTTGGCCTCTAAAAGCCTTGGTTGGTTCTATTTTAGTTCAACCCATATGATCTCACATTCATGCTTGGAATATAGAATGAGGGTGATTGGCTAAAAGAAAATTTTAGTTCAGCCTAATCTGTAATCAAGTGGTACGTGGAAGTTTTTGTCTTAATTGGCATTTGCATATGATTAATGAGTTATTTTCCTATTATGATCTATGAGAACATGTAATGGATACTGTGTTAACCTTATGGTTGGTTTGCCAAAGATTGTATTATGGTTATATGCTAATTGTAAGCATGATTGAATGATATGCTCTTACTATGGATCTTGTTTATGATTTGATTAGTTATGAAATGGTTAGAGTATGCATGGGCTAACAAGTGTTGTTGCAACTAGCTTGAGAGGGCATTAAGCCTTCTTAATGATTCTTTTATAAAGTTAAAAATATCATAGTCAAATATGCATTCATGCCATGTAGCTATTATGTTTATCATATGTTTGACGAAATGTGTTTCATGCGTTAAGCATGTTTTAGGCAAAATCTAACTTTAGTATTGGTTGATTAGACTTGTGATTATTCTAGATCTAATTTTTGAAAGTTCTAAGTTGTTCTAGGCAATGGCTTGTAGGCCTGCCCTGACAAAAGTCGCACTAATCTTGCAATCACCCTTTGAACTAAAAAATTATCTGCATGCAAGAAGGCTCATGAGTGCAATTGGAACCTTCCAACCACATGCATAGTGTGTCAAGCCTACAATTGGAGTATAAAGCCTAAAAAATAAAAGTTCCCACTTAAGAATTGATCAATAATGGTTATTGATGAAACGCCAAGGTGATATGATTTCCCTCAAGAAAGGTAGTATCTTTTCAATTAATAAATTCCACTTCCATAACTAAAACTTTGAAATGAAGTCATGTCATAGCATCACTCAACTCATGTTTTCCCTAAAAAGCTTGTAAAAACAAGTAAATGTGGGATGGGGTGGTTACAATCCTTCACTAATAGATGATGATAACAACAACATATATATCATCATCCATAAATGATCTATGAAAAAATTAATAGAAGGTATTGTCATGTTGTTCCATAATCTATCATTAACTCAACATAAAACATAATCCTTCTTTTGACAAACAATCAACTTAACTATTCTTCTCCTTATAAATATGAGGACATAAAAAACAATCAAAACTTATTTTAAGATGCATGACCTTCTCCAAAATTAGAACAGAAAAAATATTTCTACATTATTGTATGTCATTGATCCAATTACCACTAATAGTGAACCGCATTACCCATAATAAATTTTACAACCAACAATTAAATTAAATTGTTGGAACCAAAGTATCTTAATGTAAAAGGAATGGTGCTCAAACAAAAAAAAAAGTATGGTACCACCCACACTCAATTGATTTTCATCTTGTGATGCCCATCTAAATATGCCCATCAACCACTACTTAATAATTATTCATGATTAAACTAAAATTCTTGAAGCCTTATTCCACAATAAACACACAATATAAATATTATCACTAGCAAATTCAAGAAAAAATTGTAAACAATAAAAAGCTAAGAATAAATAAATAAAAATATTATAAAAACATAATAATACCAATTTCAAAAACCAAAATTATTTTTTTATTTCAACTAATATTTAAGAAACAAAAAAAAAAAAATTTAACATTAGTTGATTTTTAAAACACCATGAAATGAAAGAATTGAGCTAAGGTTTGCTCAGCTCCTGCAATGCAAAGACCCATGAAACTGTTCGCTCTTGGAGAGCTTAGAGAACAATGACATGGGAAGGTCACTCTCGACGACGACCTCAGCCTCTTATACATGGGGTTACTACCATCTTCAAGCATCTTATACATAGGGTCACTACCATCTTCAAGCAGATCTGTTTTTATGCTCGATCCTGCCACCCAGGAAAGCCATCGACTTACTGATTCGAAATGTAATGGTAAATAAAAATATTTGAAGAGGATTAAGATGTCGATCTGTCATCCGGAGATCCGTAGAGGCGGATTCCTAATAAGATGTCAATCTGTCATCCAGAGGTCCTTTGTCCGAAAATGGGGGAAGAATCTGATAGCACCCTCTCTGGTCATAGATTCAAATTACATTGCAGAAAGAAGGAATAGAGTATACAAATACAAACCCCTGCATTTGATGTGTATTTCTGCAACAAACTGAGTAGAGATCCAAATTAACACACTAATTGCTCGATAATATTACTGTATTTAGTGCATACCCTCCACTCAGTTTGTCACAAAAATCGATCTAAAATGCATGTGTGTTCCTTCTTTCTGCTCTGTGTTCTGAATCTTGTTAAATGTTAGCTTTCGTTGCATACTTACCCTCCGTGAGGGTAAGATTCCTCCGCATATTAGCTTGATGGCGTGTTGATTCGTAAGGCATTCATATTTGATGGAGTCTTATAGGGTGCTGATCATTCTGGAACATTTGAATACAAAATTATTTTCACTCATATCTGCAGTGCATTAAATATTCGCCAGTGAGATTACAATCCCCCAACAGTAGACGGTGGTGTGAATAGACACCATGAATGCGCGAGTGATGAACGGCCAAGAAAAATAATGATCAGCCTCCAAAGCCGTAGAGGCTTCAGCCCTGCCTCTTGAAAGAGGAGACAACATCCATGGCAGTGACAGTCTTTCTTCTAGCGTGCTCTGTATATGTTACCGCATCTCCGATACCGTTCTCCAAGAAACCCTAAAAACCCTAAAAGCCACATCATTTCGCAGAAATGATGACTTGACGTAAACAGAAACAATTCAAGAAAACTGCAATTTGCACATGCAGACTTTTAAGGGAAGCAGTGAATTAAATATTCGGTAGCGAGGTTACAATTTCCCAACAGTAGACGGTGGTGTCTACAGACACCATGAATGAGTGAGTAACCAACGGCCAAGCGAATAACGATCAGCCTCCAAAGCCGTAGAGGGTTCGGCCCTGCCTCTTGAGTGAGTAGACAACATCCATAGCAGTGACAGTCTTTCTCCTGGCGTGTTCTGTGTATGTTACTGCATCTCTAATAACATTCTCCAAGAAGATCTTCAAGACGCCTCTGGTCTCTTCATAGATGAGCCCGCTGATGCGCTTGACGCCTCCTCTCCTGGCAAGGCGTCTGATGGCTGGTTTGGTGATACCCTGAATGTTATCTCTCAGCACTTTTCTGTGCCTCTTGGCACCTCCCTTTCCCAAACCCTTCCCTCCCTTTCCGCGGCCAGACATCCTTCCTTTCTCCTGCTCTGCTCCCAACCACAGTGGTTAGCAATAAGGTAAAATGAAGAAGTATCGTGTATAAAACGAATGCCTAGGAAGCAAATATATAGATGCAGAGGGACTCTCCCACATCTAACCATAGTTAATTCAAATGCCTCCCGTTAACCGCTGAGAAGTCTCGATCCGTCGCAACATGATCTTTTCTTGTGGACCGTCGATGATTTTCTTTCAACGGCTGCAATCAAACCTACGAGGCTTGAGGCATTCGCCCTCGAGTTTCAACCATTCGGAATTTTTAATTCCTCATTCTATGGATTATTGTATCGCATTTTGGTAAAGGATTATCAATTATTGTATAATTAATAATTGGAATAATATTTTATTTTTATTTTTAAGTTTACTTTATGGATTATTGTATTGTATTTTGTCTATCGAGTATTGTATTGTATTTTGTCTATCGAGTATGGAGTAAATTTGTTTTTAGTCTATGGAGTAAATTAATGAATGGTATTTTTTTTGGGGTAAGAAAATTGTTTGAGGTTATAATTTTATTTAATTGATGGGAGTTTTTATAGTGAAATTGTATTTTCGTTTTGAATTTTTTTTTGTTTTAATTTGGAAAAATAAGGAGTTAAAACGAAGTTTTATTTTATTTATCATTTTAGATTTATTTTAATTCTAGATCTATCAAGGGTCAAGAGGGATCAAATCTATTTCACTCTAAAAAAGGTTTGCATCTCAAGAGATTTGATCCCTCTTAACACATGGTGGATGGGGAGTCAAGATGGATCTAGGTTGGTTTAATTATAAATATAATTATTAATTTTATGTTTTTAATTTTTTTTTAATTTGTTTATCTTTATTTTATTTTATTTATTTTTATAGTCAAAATGTTTAACACGACATTACAACATCTCTACCATACTGGCCTAGAGAGCACCTCACAGTGCGGAAAAAAATTAAACTTATATTTTTAAGACATTCATTTTGATATGGAAGTGGTTACAAGCACTAATGAAAACTAAGCCCTTTTCCACATTTTCAAGAAGTTTAAACTTTTCCTAAAAATGTAATTTAAAAATTTTCCTTAAAAAAATATAATTTTTTAGATCACTTGTTTTATTTTTTGTGGAGTAAATTCTATCAACTTCAGAAATAGGATATTACATCATGGGTTACAAAAAGTCATACTCGTATCTCATGGGGGAGACTAGACCATAGCTAAAAATTTACTTGTCGAAGAGATGAAATAGATAGCTTAAAACTAACAAATCTTATGTATAATAGGCCCAAATCTAGATATTGGCCTAGCTAGCCCCGAAAAAACATAGCTAAAAGTAGAAACATAAACTAGAACCATACACATGGTCAAATAAGGGGTTTTAAATCAGAGCTTACTACTCAGATAGGATCTATTGGATCTATTGGACATCTTCCTATTGCCAATGAGATGCTGAGATGATTTCTGATCCTCGTCGGTCTAGGTTAAATCCTCTCCAACTTGCTGTCATAATACTTCAAGTGCCCATGCATATGATCCAGTAATTGAAGCATGTCCATCCAAGATTCATGGCAATGAAACAGAGTATGTCCCAATAGAAATTTCATCTAACAATACAAATCTACTATCAACATATATTGATTGAGTCTTCCTCGAGTATGTCTCATATCGAGAACCGAGTTTATCCATTCCATTATAACTTCAGATTATGAGAGAGAAGTTTTGTGGGAAGATGCCTCCCCCTCATACTTGACCACTTACACTTGCACATGAGTGAGGATATGCTCTATGTATATAGTTGCAAAACCTTATGTTTGTTGATGCAAACATGTTTTCCCACTACAGGAATGCTTCTCATAATAGGTAGCCCCTCTTATTACTCTACCTCTCAATCTAGGAATTATGGGGACACTACATTGATATTGGATTGTAGCCTACATCACACAACACTAAACAATAGGAGCTTCTTCCACCCAAAACCACCTCACCCTACCAAAACCTTTGATATGAGAGGTCTAACCTTTCACCGATGTGGCACCTTTTCCAGCTAAGCATTGGCCCAACAAAAACCTTGTAATATTCATACTGTAGAAATTTTGAATAATATAACACTTATTCACAAAGATTATCCTGACTATACACTATTGCGGAATGCATGCATAATACATAACCACCTCTACATTGATAATCAATTTTGCGGAATTAAAAACAATGAAACATCAATCGCATGCGCACATTAACACAATATGTAATGGGGAAAGCATACAGCTGAAAACCCCGCACTATCTGTATATTATAATGATTGAGAACATGTAACAATACATAGTACAATACTCCTCACAAGTACTCAGTACTATCTGCACCTGCTACACACAAACTAGCTCAGATCTGAATCAAGTCACAGGTTCAAATCTCCTCCGTTGTCTGCCTGCCTCTACTGCGCAATCCAATGTGAGAATAGGAATGATCCAAGTTTGAATTCCCTTTTTTTGTACTACGCAATCCTCATTGGCAATCTCAATCATTGATTGTGCAAATCTCATGTACAGCTATAGTCACAACTGATAGCAGTCTCACTCTTTCACCCACCTCTAACACTTGTCTCCACTGCATTGTCCATGTACTGAGTTAACTGATGTATTCTTTAGTTGATTTATGAGTTAATAATTAGTGAATTAATTAATAATTAATTCACATCACTCATCACTAGTGTATTCTGCAGTTAGACTAAATACAACTAGTTCAACCAAGTCAAACTGAACACAACTCCATCAACTCCTCAATCAACTCCACCAAACTCAATCACTTGAGTTCTAACTGAAGTCCATCATGCAATAGCTCAACTGACCCATAAGAAAAGCGTATTTCCTTCTGACAGCTGCATGTGCCACATCCGTAGCTCGAAATGAAGTGCTCCAAGAGGATAAGATAATGTTTATAGTCCAAATATTATTAAGAGCTAATAATATTTGAATGTTCTATTTTTAGCCTGGCAGTCTAAAAATAGACTTCGCCCATATGTCTAAAAATAGAAGTCCATCTATTTTTACCAACATGACCAATCATCCACAAATAGCATCCTGCAACTCATAGACCATGATCCATATGTCTAAAAATAGACTTTGCGCCAAAAATAGCCTGCAGGCCCACTTAGTGAAGGCGACTTCTTTTCACTAAGCTCCATCATCTTGTTGCATTTTCAACACTCCCTCTCAACAAGATATGGATTATCTGCAACCCCTATCCTGCAACTCTGGAATGTTCTGCATGCAACACATTTGCCCGATCCACTTGCTCCAACAACACTTGGAACAAAAACACTCCCAATTGACCACTCTGTTGGGCTAGGAACATACTCTGATGCTGGAGCTCTACCTGTTGTTGACAAGTGCTCCCTCTTTGACATCTGTGCTACTGCAACATCTCCATGCATCTCGCACCATTGCACACTTCTCTGTGCCACCTAGCACTATGCAAAACACTTGTGCCTCTCGCATTGCTGCAGCCTGTTAGCTATGCGCTGCCCTAGGATTTCCTACACTGTCGCTCTCTCTGCCGCTCCATCCGCATCTGTCTCTAGCCAATCAGCCAGTTCCTGCTACTCCACATCGGGGCTCCCGTAGCAAGGTCTCATCTAAGAGGTTGGGTACCTCAAGGATCCTACCCCTCCTCCTTGGGATAATCAATCCACATCACCCCGCCTCCTACCTGGAGGTATAGCTGCATGTGATCCCTCAGCCCACCTGGCTCTAAGTTTCCCCCTACTGGAGGTCTCTGCATGAGTAGATGTCTCTACTCGATCTCCTCTCAGCTTCCCTTGTTGTGGCTGCTCCACAACCTCCTGAAGCTGCTGCATCAATCGTGGCTCCTCCACAATTGTCTGAGACTTCTTTTGGCTCTGCATGTTGAGAGGTAATATACGCTCCCTCTCAACCACCAAGTCTCCCTCAGTTGCCTCGCTGCTCAAGGCTTTGCATGCATCTTGAACCTCAAGAGCATACAGGTTCTTGACCCGTGAACCAATCTGCTTCACCTATCTAGTGATGATGTGTCTAAGGAAAACCTTTCCCTTACTAAAGATTACATCATAGCCTCTGTCTTCCAGCATCGTGATCGACACCAAGTTTCTCTTCAGTCCTGGTACATACTTGACGTCGGTCAAGGTAAGGCGAGCTCCATGCTCCCTCTGAAAAATAACCATGCCTACACCTGAGACACTATACTTCTCATCATTACCCATCGCTATGAGTATCTGGAGATCTTTCTCCTCCAAAGTACTGAACAAACTTTTGTCACTGGTCTTGTGGAAAGAAGCTCCACTGTCAAGAAACCAACCATTTTCCACCATGGATGAAACCATGCATGCGAAGAGTGTGAAATCCAACTCAAACTGTGAAGCAAGTGCCTCACCTTCAGATCCTTCCCCGGATCCCTTCTTGGATTTCCTCCGTGGACAATTTGCAGCATAATGGCCCACCTCATGACAATGAAAGCATCGCACTTTCGATTTGTCAACCTTATTCCCATCATTGGAAGAACTGGATTCGGAAAGAGAACCCTTCTCCTTCCCCTTCTTTGCTTTGGCGGCCAAAGCACAATTTTCTTCATCATATGCCTTTGATGAAGATCCGTCCCTGGTATTCCGCCTGATCTCCTCTTGCACAAGATCCGACCAAAGTCTCTCCCATCCTGGCAATTTCTCCTGACCATTGACAGAGTCCTGATAGGAATGCCAACTCTTCGAAAGACCAAGGAGAGCCAAGCTCACCAAGTCCTCATCATCGACAGTCACCCCCACACTTCCTAGCTCATCCCGGCATTGGGTGAACCTCGTGAGATACTTGAGCATACTATCTCCATTCTCACACTTAATGTTTTTGAGTTTATCCTTGAGCACCAACTTCCTCTGGTCGCTCTTGCTTTGGAATAAATTTGTCAACACTTTCCACATCAAGTATGGAGAAGCCTTTCCATGCAGGCTGGATACAATGTGATCCTTCACGCCCTCCAACAGAATCCTTCAACACTTTGTTGTCTTCTTTTGCCAAACCTCAACGTGAGCAACATCAGTAGGCTTTGGGACCTCAGCCTCTATGAAATCCTTCAACCCATTTTCATCTAACACGGCCTCCATCCTGTCTTTCCATGCAATATAATTCGAGCTGCCTTCAAGAGCATACTCCAATTGTAAACCGTTGAAAGACATTTCAACTTTGACACCAAGAAAACACTGCTGCAAATTCGAATTCCACCAGCTCAAAACTTAACCGCTTCTGATCTAAAATTCGTGAGAACAAGGTATTTCTCGTATAGAGATTTACTATATGGGATTTTACCGGATATCTCACCTTCCAAAAGAAGGATGAATCCAGAGGCTACTTGGCCTAATTATAGACTTTACCTGAAGAAATAAAATGTAAACACTTTCTGAATAATAGATCTGATGATCAACTCTGCTTCGATACCATGTAGAAATTTTGAATAATATAACACTTATTCACAGATATTATCTTGATTATACATTATTGCAGAATGCATGCATAATACATAACCTCCTCTACGTTGATCATCAATTTTGCGGAATTAAAAACAATGAAACATCAATCGCATGCGCACATTAACACAGTATGTAATGGGGAAAGCATACAGCTGAAAACCCCACACTATCTGTATATTATAATGATTGATAACATGTAACAATACATAGTATAATACTCCTCACAAGTACTCAGTACTATCTCCACCTACTACACACAAACTAGCTCAGATTTGAATCAAGTCATAGGTTCAAATCTCCTCCACTGTCTGCCTACCTCTACTGTGCAATCCAATGTGAGAATAGGAATGATCCAAGTTCGAATTCCCTTTTGTTGTACTACGCAATCCTCATTGGCAATCTCAATCATTGATTGTGCAAATCTCATGCACAACTATAGTCACAACTGATAGCAGTCTCACTCTTTCACCCACCTTTAACACTTGTCTCCATTGAACTGTCCATGCACTGAGTTAACTGATGTATTCTTTAGTTGATTTATGAGTTGATAATTAGTGAATTAATTAATAATTAATTCACATCACTCATCACTAGTGTATTCTACAGTTAGACTAAATACAACTAGTTCAACCAAGTCAAACTGAACACAAATCCATCAACTCCTCAATCAACTCCACCAAACTCAATCACTTGAGTTCTAATTGAAGTCCATCATGCAATAGCTCAATTGACCCATAAGAAAAGCGTATTTCCTTCTTGAAAGCTGCATGTGCCACATCTTTAGCTCGAACTAAAGTGCTCCAAGAGGATAAGATAATGTTTATAGTCCAAATATTATTAAGAGCTAATAATATTCCATTGTTCTATTTTTAGCCTGGCAGTCTAAAAATAGACTCCGCCCATATGCCTAAAAATAGAAGTCCATCTATTTTTACCAACATGACCAATCATCCACAAATAGCATCCTGCAACTCATAGACCATGATCCATATGTCTAAAAATAGACTTTGCGCCAAAAATAGCTTGCGGGCCCACTTAGTGAAGGCGACTTCTTTTCACTAAGCTCCATCATCTTGTTGCATTTTCAACACATACCCCTATCATCCTCTTGGGGCCCAATCATCAGTAAGCTCGTACTGCCACCATTCCAAATGAGTTGGCTCCAATCCAATAACCAAGAAGAGACAATATCACCACCACCTTGCTTATGTTACAATTTAGTGGCCAATGAACTAGCTGAAGCCTAGTAATCCCCAAAAAACACACCACCGATAAATAGAGGACAATTGAGGCCACTGTAAAAGTCTCTGAAAGTTAGTGAAATTATTAGAACATGCTAGGAAGCACCAATAGCCAAAAGAGACAAAGTCTGGGGAAACTACATGCTCGACATACCAATCCTCATTGATGAACTGATGTTGGTTGCTAAGCTAACGCAAGGTTAGGGTTCCCTCAGCCTCTTCCAACTTTTCCACTTTTCAATTGATAGAAGCTAAGCATAAAAAATACAAAGACCAACCACCACCAAAATCTAATTGAAACTGGAAAATATACCCAAATTACCTTCAAAACAAGGGAACTAGTAGCCAAAATTAGAAAGGAGAGTCCAGACAAAAGGATAATGATTACATAAAGAGAAAATTGAAAACCACAATCAAAGGAGTCGATATTAAGAAATGAAAAGTAGACTTAATTGCACCTTTGTTTCCTAATAACTCGGCAATTTACCCTTCAACCAAATATAGTTGAATTTCCTGCATTCACTCCACCAGCTTGAATTAGAAGTCACCCAAATTACATCCCTTAAATGAAAACCTGTTATGAAACCAGCTCAAGAAAAGATAGAAAAGATAGATCAACGCCTTAGAATTCAGCCTCTTTGAGGGGGCAACCTCCTTTACATTACATAAATGAAAAATTCTTGGATGATTCAAATGACAAAACCTCCTTTCTATATATAGGAGTCTAAGGAGTCACAATATAATCCAGCTGACCTAACAATAATAATATAAAGCCACAAAAATAACAATAGAGGGATTCTATGGGGCACGGAAATAACAACATGGGGGTAATAGGGGCACAACAATATAAATAAGGGGTATAACTACAATAATAATGGGGTAATCACTAGTATTATAGGGACCCAACATGCCCCTCTCCTTCAAAAAAGTGTTGTCCTCAACGCTTGAGTAGTTCTGGATACTTCTGCATATCCTCCCATGTGGAATCTTCAGCGGATAAGTTCTTCCACTTGATAAGATACTCTGAAATTGATCGATTGCGTAGCTGTCGAGTTCTTGTTTCTGTGATTGCTTCCGGTTCCAATATAATTTTTCCTTCCTCGTCAAGTTCTGGCAATATTGTTTGAACTAGGAGCTTGTCGCCTATAACCTTCTTTAAACATGAGACATGGAAAACTGGGTGCAATCGAGAAGCTGCAGGAAGCTCCAATTTGTATGCCATAGTACCAATCTTTTGCAACACCTTGTACGGACCATAATACTTTGGTGATAATTTATTATCCTTCTTAGCTTGCTTTAGGGACATTTGCTTATATGGTTGTAGCGTAGGAATACCCAATCACCTACATCAAAACTTCTTTCACTGCGATGTTGATCTGCCTGTTGTTTCATTCTATTTTGTGCTAACACGAGGTTATCCTTTAAGAGTTGGAGGACTTGTTGTTGATGTTCGATGTGATGTTCCACTGCCTGAACCTAAGAATTTTCTCTTAAATATGATGTGATGGATGGTGGTTGATACCCATAAAGTGCCATAAATGGGGTCATTTTTGTTGCAGTATAAGTGTTATACCACCATTCAGCCAGAGGCAACCATTTGACCAATTGTGTCTGTTTATCAGATACAAAGCAACGAAGATATCCTTCCAAACATTTGTTTACTATCTCAGTTTACCCATCAGATTGAGGATGATAAGATGAGCTATGAGCTAACTGAGTACCAAGACAAGAAAATAATTTTGTCCAAAAATTTCCAGTGAAAATGGGATCTCTGTCACCTATAATAATCTTTGGGTTTCCATGTAGCTTTTGAATTGTTTCCATAAATGCAGTAGAAACTGTATTGGCTTTAAATGGATGTGATAATGCACAAAAGTGTGCATACTTGGTAAGTCTGTCAACTACCACCATGATGACACTCTTTCCCTCAGACTTGGGTAAACCTGTGATAAAATCCATTGAAACCTCCTCCCAACGTTGGCTTGGAATGGATAAAGGTTGTAATAGACTCGGTGTCTTAATTGTTTCAAATTTATTTTGTTGGCAAACCAAACATTCTGCCACAAACTTTTGAATATCTGATTTAAGGCCATCCCAAAAAAATTCCTTCTTAACCATGTGGTAAGTTTTTAAAAATCCTGAGTGCCCTCCTAAGGGAGAAGTGTGTAATTCCATAAGAATCTTTTGTTTTAGCTGGGAATTCTTACAGAGGTATAAGCGATCTTTGTACCATAACGAATCATTTTGCCATCTAAATGTATCAGACGTACTGGAATCTTGTTGTAGCTTTCGAATAAGTGCCCACACTTCTTCATCATTCTTCCATTCCTCCCTTGCTTCGTTTATCCAATCTGGTTGGATAATAGAAATGACACACAACAATGCTTCCACATCCTCATCCTTTCTTGAGAGTGCATCTGCCACCACATTTTGCTTCCCTTTTTTGTAGATGATTTCAAAGTCATAACCCAACATCTTTGTGACCCACTTTTGTTGCTCTTCAGAGGATAATCTTTGTTCTAAAAAGTATTTAAGGCTATCATGATCTGTTTTTACCTTGAAGTGTCTTCCCATTAGGTAGGGTCGCCATTTCTTAAGTGCATGGAGTATTGCCAACATTTCCTTCTCATAAATAGCTTTTCTTAAAAACTTTCCCTTGATTGGACGACTTTCAAAAGCAATGGGTCTTTCATCTTGCATTAGAACAGCACCAATTCCATTTCCTGAAGCATCACATTCCACAATAAAGGTTTTTGTGAAGTCCGGTGTAGCTAAGACCGGTGCTTGGCACATTGCCTCTTTAAGATGTTCAAAGGCCTTTGTTGCTTTTGGAGTCCATGAAAATGCATCTTTCTTCAATAATGTTGTTATAGGTGCTGCTATTCTCCCATAATTCTTAACAAACTTGCGATAATACCCTATCAACCCAATAAATCCTCGCAGATGCTTTATGGATGTGGGGATTTTCCATTCCTTAATGGCTTTAATTTTGCTAGGGTCTACCTTAACTCCTTCATGAGATACAATATGACCCAAATATTCCACCTCCTGGACTCCAAAGAAACATTTGGATCTTTTTGCATATAATTGTTTCTCCTCCAATAGTTGTAGCACCCTGTCAACATGTTCAACATGATCCTTCCAAGACTTGCTGTAGATTAGTATATCATCAAAAAATACTAACACAAATTTTCTAAGGAATGGTTTGAAAATTGAATTCATCAAACCTTGAAATGTTGAAGGTGCATTGGTAAGGCCAAAAGGCATGACCAAAAATTCATAATGACCCTCATGAGTTCTAAATGCCGTTTTCGAAATGTCTTCAATCTTCATTATGATTTGATGATATCCCGAACGAAGATCCAACTTGGTGAAGTAAATTGATCCATGCAATTCATCCAGTAATTCATCAATGACAGGAATGGGGAACTTATCTTTAATAGTGAGCTTGTTGAGCTCCCTATAATCCGGACACTTGCGCCATGATCCATCCTTCTTGTGCACCAATACTACTAGAGCAGAGAAAGAACTTTGACTTGGTTGAATTATACCAGCCTCTAGCATTTCTACAACCATACGTTCAATTTCACTTTTTTGGACATAGGGATATCTGTACGGCCTGATGTTTGGAGGAACACTTCCTGGAATCAGATGAATAGCATGATCATGATCACGCATAGGTGGGAGACCTTTAGGAGTCTCAAATACCTTGGAATGATTGTCCAGGACTTTTTGGAGATCTGGAGAAATAGATGATTCTGATGTGGAAACATCTAGCGAACATAATTGTGCAATTACACCTCTTTGCTCCTTTTTTAGAAGCTTGGTCATACCATTAGAGCTGATTATCTTTCCTGGTTTCCCTGCAATACCCCTTAATTCAACTTCCTTTCCTTCTGTAGAAAATTTGATGAAAATTTCTTGAAAATTAAAAGCTATTGTACCCAAGGATTGTAGCCATTGGACTCCTAGTACAACATCGACACCTCCCATTGGAATGGAAAGCATTGGGCTAGTCAATACATATTCTCCCATGGATAGCTTGATATTATGGCACCTTCCAGAGCAATTTATTGTTCCTCCATTTGCAATCATCACTTGACACTCTGGTGCTGGATATAGGAAGCAATTCAATTCTTTTGCTACCTTACAATGAATAAAATTGTGGGTGCTTCCTGAATCAATCAACACTACTACCTTTTTCTTCTTGATTTGTCCTTCTATCTTGATGGTTTGAGGAGTGGTAATTCCTACCAATGCATTACAAGATATGGTCGGATTTATTTGTTCTTCATCTAGGCTTTGTTCCTGGAGTATATCCTCTTCTTTTGACCTTTCTTGCTCCTTTTCTTCTTCCTCTTCACAATCTATGTAGAATAATTTCTTCTCAGCACACTTATGACCTTTAGTGTATTTGCTATCACAACTGTAACAAAGCCCTTTTGCTCTTTTTTCTTCCAAATGTTGTGGTGTCAACCTTATAGGTTGTGGAAGACTAGGGGCAACAACACTTCCGTCTTTATAGTTGTGAGTGGTATGCTTCCTGGTTGCCATAATTTTGCTTTCAATTTTTCTTGCTAACCTGAATGCCTTCTCTAATGAATCAGGTTCCCAAAGGCGAACATCATGTTGGATATTATCCTTTAAAGACCCTATGAACACATCAATCCTATGCTCCTCTGGAATATCTTTTACCCTTATGTTCAATTTTTGGAACTCCTCAATGTGCTCCATTATTGAACCCTTTTGTTTGAGACTTATCAATTGGCTAAAAAAAGTGTTGCTTTTTGTATCTTCATAATGTGCTATCAATTCTTCCGTAAAAATTGCCCAAGTGATAAATTGTTTACGAGAGCAAAGCCATTGATACCATACAAACTGATTTGGTTCCAAATATACAGTTGCCATACGTACCTTTTGTGCGTTTTGCACATTATTGAGATCGAAGAATTGCTCCATCTGTAATATCCATGTGGCGGGATCCTTGCCATCAAACTTCCTCATATCAATTTTTGGAATATTGTGGGTCTTCGATCCAACATTAGAGTCTATGGAATCATGATTAACATTACTTTTGTTCACATCATGAGTTTCCTTTACAACCTTTTCACCATTAGTAAGTATTTCTTGTAGAAAATTTGTCAAATTTGTCTTCAAATCTGCCATGTCTCTCTTCAACTCTGTCTTCGAATCATCCATCTTAGCTTCCATGCCCTTTATCTTAGATTCCACACCATTTATCTTAGATTCCATGCCATTTATCTTAGCTTCTGTTAGCTTTTGTGAGCGTGACATTTGTTGCACTTGTTCTTGTAATTTTGATATATCATGTAGCATTTCTTCCTCTTCTTCATGAGTCATGCTAGAACTTTCAGGTTCCTTACTAGGTGTTTGCATTTTCTTTCCTCGGGGAATCAGTTACAGATAATAATGCTTTACTATGCCCTTTGAATTCCGTTAAACCAAGCTTACGCAAAAATTTAAAAAAAAAAACTACACACCTTTTTTCACTTTGTAGAAGCCTGATATTGAATCTGATGTATCTCTGTAATTTCGGATCATCTAGTTCTAAAATTGCAACCTTTAGTAGCCTTCTGCGTCCTCTTTCCAATGCCACAAGTCTGACCCAAATTGGATTCTCCAAGGAAGAGTTATGTGAAATCTCCCACAGTGACTTGCTTATAGACTAGTTCAATAGAGCGAACTTGTACGACGTGCCACGAGTCACTGTTTCGACCTTTGGATCTGAAACATGCATACAAGAAACTACAGTCCGTCCTATTTCTGTACCTTCTTACGAAATTTCAATCCGATCCCCAGAGAGAAAGTTATGACGATTTTCCCCAGGTCACCTGTTTTGAATGTAATTCAGGAGTCTGCAAAAAGACCAACTTTCTCAGATCATATCTCCGCAAATATCGTGCAAAAAGCTCTGAAATTCGGATCCAAGGTTAAGCACAATTTTTTCTCAAATGGGTTTTTTTTTCGACTTCTGAAATGTCACAGAAAAAAAGTTATAGCGAAAATGCCACAATGACCTGTTTGGAGCAACGAAACCCTAGAATCCAAAGCTTTGATACCAAATGTTATGAAACCAACTCAAGAAAAGATAGAAAAGATAGATCAACGCCTTAGAATTCAGCCTCTTCGAGGGGGAAACCTCCTTTCCATTACATAAATGAAAAATTCTTAGATGATTCAAATGACAAAACCTCATTTCTATATATAGGAGTCTAAGGAGTCACAATATAATCCAGCCGACCTAACAATAATAATATAAAGCCACAAAAATAACAATAGAGGGATTCTATGGGGCACAGAAATAACAACATGGGGGTAATAGGGGCACAAAAATATAAATAAGGGGTATAACTACAATAGTAATGGGGTAATCACTAGTATTATAGGGACCCAACACAACCCCAACGTTCCTCCTCTTGTTATGTCGACAAAAAAATGGAGAGAACCTTCACATTCACAATGGATTTCTAGCAGCCTGCCTCCCTCTCACTAATAACCCCATGTCACACTTTAGACCACTCTATCTTGCTCTCATACTCAATCACTAAGCCGAGCAGGTGAATCAATGCAAACATGTTTAACATAATTTCAATTCTCCTTGGCGCGCATTTGGTGTTGTCGTTACCATAACCCTAACAACTATGCATCCTCTGGATCAAAGGAGAGTTATTAACCATCACTTCTGCTTCACACTTGTAGAGGGCGTGGTGCCATGGCCCCCAACCTATTGTTTTGTCCCCCCCCCCCCCCGAGCCTTACCTCATTAGTCACCCCATTTGGGGAATTTTTTTAGAGCAATTGTTATTGGTAAATGATAGCAAATATTTTAAAATTTTAAAAGAAAACAACCCATTAATCTCCACGGTCAACTAAGTGTATCCCAGGTGGTTGTGAGGGTTTAATGATAACCTCCCCACCCAGGTTCAAGTTCAATTGACATAAATATGTATGAATATCTTGAAATATGTTGTACTATGTACCTATTCCTTAAATTAAGTAGGAAGAGAGAAATCAAAGCTTTAATTAATAAAGAATTATAAATAATAATAAAAACCCATCAATCTCTTCACTCACATGTGTTGGTTGTTCAATGAGTTGTACATTTCATGTTATATGAGGATGGATGTGAATTATGAGAAGATTCATTACTACTCATTACTTGCCTTTTGAAACTAAAGACTAAAATCATTTCTATTCTTGTTGGTTCTCATCTACTCTGTGATATGATGTATGTTTCCACAACATTACCACCTTATCTTTCTCAATCCCCACTTGAATTCATGTGTCATGATCATGTTTTATCATTGTCGATATGATAATTGGCATGACATTTAATGTCCATACTTAATATTTTCAAATCTCACACTTGTCATAATTTATTTCCTTTGTTATGTTTGCCTCCTCTCTTGACTCTAGCAAACATCAAAACAATTAGCCATGGGTTATGGGTGTAAATTGTAAATACATTGCAAAATGTCTTATGTATAACAGTCTTCATAATAAGGATATTGATACATTAATAGATTTAACTTATGCAAAAGAAGTCTAGGATAGACTACAGTTAATGCATGAAGGAGGTACTAGTATCAACAATATTGAAAAACAGAAGGGTAAGAGGAAGAAGAAGATGCCATGTCAAATGGAAAGTGTTCAGTCAAATGAGACCTTTGTATGTATAAATGAACCTAGAAAGGTTAACTAAAGAAAAGGTCAAGCTTGATTCAGACTTGACTGAAATAGAAAGACCGAGGAATGAAAACATAGATTTAAAAAAAATGGTGCGGATATGTGATGAAAAAGAGCATGAATACAAGAAGGAAATCATTAGTTTGGGGACATAGCTTGAAGAAGAAAGAAGAATAGAAGAGGTAATGAGAAAATGATTGAAGGAGAAAGAAAATTAGTGTGAAAGGTTAGGGACTAAGACTATTTCAGCTAGAAGAGAGTTAGAAGAAAGGAACAAATTGTGTAAACAACTAGAAGAGGTAAATATATCAATGAAGAACTCAGAAAAAATAGACGTTAAAGAAGACACAAAATCTCTAAAAAGACATGAAGAATAAGGAACAAGTAGTGTAATTAACAAGGAAACAAACAAAGGCAAGAAGCATAATCAAAATGAAAAGAATGAATTGAAGAAAAAGAAATTTTCTCCTAAAGATGAGGTTAAGAAGCCTACAATAATTAAAAGTATGAATAATGTCACGTGTTTCCATTGCCATAAACTTGGCCATGCAACAACAGATAGTAAGGGAAATCAAACCAAAGATTATCAGCAAAATATGCAGCAGGAAAAGAAACTACCTCAAGTAAGCAATCAAAGGAGGCCTCTACCTACTAGAAGAGCATCAATCATCAGGTAAATAAATTCCTTATATGTTTATTGCTTCATGTGCTATACATTTGGACATAAAGTTTCTAATTGAAAACATTATGAAAAGATAAATAGAAAACACAAGCATTTTTCTTCATTTCTCGGCCACACGAGGTGTTATAAGTGTAACAATCTTGGCCACATGGCCAAAGACTGCAAGTTGTCTTGTAGTCTAAAGCAGTCTAGACAGAGGGAAGAAGTCATTCAGAGTAGATCAAACAATGAGTTAGAAGAAAATGTATATAGCAGAAGGAAACTCACTAAAGTATGGAAGAGGAAGAAAGACCATCATGTGACTTCAATAGCAAACTGAAGTTAGCATGGCTCACGGGGAGTTGTTGAAGAAAGAAAAAGAAGAATTCAATTAATGTTAGAACAAAAACAATTTAGGGGGAGAACAACCCCATAGTGTTTTGAAGATATATCAGGTATGTTGGAGTATTCATGATGAGACCTTAATGAAAATGTTGGAATAATTTTAAGCAATTGTAACCAGCGATAAGATTTGCAACCACAGTCTCGTATATGTTGATATGTTTTAGCTCTTTCTCAAGCAAAGGAAGAAGGATAAGCACCAGTTTTCTTTTTTGTATCTACATTCAACAGTCCACTAACAATGTTTATAGCAGATTTAAAGAACCCTTTCTGACCCTTTGTTGGGCATTTTACAGGCATTTTTTTTTTTGTATAAGGATAGTATACTAGAAACTTTTGCCTCTATCACAACCTACAAACATGGAGCAAACCATGACAGTAAGAAATGTTATTGAAGTCTATTTTAGGGCACAATAATACACATAAATTTATTCACAATGGAAAGAATAGTAACAATCATTATCAACAACAATTTCTATTTGAGTACGAAAGGGGTACTATAGACTATTGTCACTAAAATTTTATGTCTTGGGCCACATAGAATCTTTATGGTTGTTAATGGAAGTCAATGTTGTAAGACAACACCATTTTAGCATGCTTCTCAACATGAGAAGGTTCTTGAAAGTTTTTGTTCTACTCTATGGGATAGATAAGCACGATTCCATGTCATGTTGGAATGAAGACCCTAAACTTTTTGAATAGGTTGGGCTCAAATATTATGAAACCAAGCTCAACACTAGAGGACGCTATCATTTTACAGCAGTGTGTAATGTCATATTTATCATAAGCATCGACACTTCTTGCTAAGATTTGAAGAATACCACCTTGGGCCAAGGATAACTGAAACGAGAGATTATATATTTTCCAAGATAGAGTCAATATGGAGGCACCAATTTCTAAGGAGATTGTTTCATGTTTTGTGCAACATTACTGAGTAGATCCTCTATCAAGTCGGGAGCAATAAGTGCAGATGTGCAGGCCAACGTTATGTACAAGATTTCATTGAAACATTACCAAGCCAGGGAACCTGGTAGCAGTTACATATAACCTTCAGAGCCTTACAAAGAATAAGTGACAAGATTGACAATAACATTATGAGTCTGTACATATGTTGAAGCAGATGGAACATGACAGAAAAGCTAAAGGTCAAATTAGATATACGTTATAAATGAGCTAGCAGAAATTCAAAGGAACTATAACTGTAATGCATACAAAATCAAAACAACTTGGCCAAGAGCATTGTGGATGTGGTTGGTAGTTTCATAGACTCTCCTCTCTTTTGGTACTTCCAACAAATGTGGTCTTAGGCAGTCATACTAGACATTATATGGTGCAAGATTAAATGATAGTGCACTATTGTCAGTCAATTAAATGTTGTGTTACAAGTAAATTATGTTATTTGTGTTATTGGTTTGAGTGCTCAATGGGTGCCAGTTCGTTAGGTTTTTGGAATAACTTAATAATTTCGATGTTAATTTTGAGGTGTATTATGACAACGATATATACATTGACATTGTATCTTTTCCTGAGGTTATATATGTTGGAAATTATATATATTTTTTAAATTTAGACCTTGAAAAAGTTCATTTAATCAACATTAATCATCCAGTAAATCAAAAGGTTGCATAAATAGAAATACACCATTCTCCTCCAACATCAAAGGATAGACCTTGGCATTGCATTTGAGTCTCTTGCTTATACTACAAGGTCACATGAATGGAACTCCATAGGTTCGCATCACTAATCTTCGGCATCAAAGTGTAAAAGGTGATGCACCATGAGATTATGTTGAGTGACATTTTACATTTGGTAACGTCGCACGATCAGGAGATATTGTTGCTGGAATCTGAATCAAACTATGATCCATGGGAGATAGACTCCTTTGTGGTGTATGGCTGCGACAGGCAGGAGAACGGCTAAAATTGGTGATAGCAATGATACAATTGGCGCGACGTTATGTATTGTGGTTAGAAAGATTATTTTTTTTGGAACATGTGTCCTTTACTTGGCGCCCACCATGGGGTAGCGTTTAATGCCTTATCAAAGTGTTGGTGGCTTTCACATTAATTGACAAGCATTGCAATATGCTTTCAATATATTGCATGGGCATATATGACAATATGTTATTATTAATGTCATCAATGTGTTATCAACGTTATTCATATGCAGGGTTATCATATATTTCCAACATTATTAATATGCAACATTCAATTTTTGGCAAATGGAATCCAGTAAGAAAGAATTTAGTGTACGGAGATTTTATGGTGAGGCATCCATGCTAAAGTCCAAAATATGTACACATTATATATTGGATGTGGTGCAGTGAGTGTTGAGATTCTATAATTTGACTTAGAAAGATGAGGCCTCAGAAAGAGATATCATGGATAGATAGTGTGTGCAGTGCAAAATGTGTTGTACAAAGGTCATTTGGTTTTGTTATTAGTAAGAGTGTTGGCATGTCTTGGCAGCCCATAAACTAAGCATAATAATATATCACTGACAGCAAACTTTGATAATGATGTGGGAGGCTTCACCATGCTTTGTCCCGTAAGTCATCTGTGTGAGAACAACACAACGGCCCATGTCATCGGGAGATTAACATGTGAAACAGTGAAAGCAAGTATGCGTGTCAATGTCACAGTTATTTTCTATCGATGCATAGAACCGAGAGAAGCACTTTATGACTCGAAGGAAGAGATTGTGGTAGAAATGCATGTTTAAAAGTAGATACAAAAGTAGATATTCCATTTGCATCCAAACCAGGGTGACTAAGCGCACTAAAAAGTTTTCATCAGTTGGTAAAGGATGCACTCACGATCTTATAACACAATGTTGGATTATGATTAGGTGACGCATTGGTAGCATGGATATTTTGGCAGGGTGTTTATATATATATAGCGCATTGACATAGTTGAATGTGAGAGCTTGTAGACTAGAAAAGGAAGCGAGCTAAACATTGGAAGTAATTTGTGAAAAGTTAATACGGTTGTGATCCTCATAAAATTTCTCCACTTGATATCAAAGCATGTCTCATGGGTCAGATTTTGTATCAAATTCCTCTTAAATCTACTCTCACATGACAAAGGGCTTCAAACTTCAGAGTTTTGACAGGAGACTTATAATCTTACCCTAGGATAACAACATAATTTTTAGAAACACAATTGGGCATTTAGATCCACATCAGGATTCAGACAATATATATATATATATAAAATAAAATAAATAAATAATAAATAAATAAATTTACTCAATAGAGCTTGTAATAGTGGGACAAGTTTAATTTAAATAGGGAACATATATTGTGCAGATGTTTGCATTATGATTTCGAAACCGGCTTATGAAAATGAATTATTCATCAGGAATGTAGTCACTAAACATTGGAAGGTAATGGATATTAAGGAAAATTTGAGCTTCAGTAATCACACGTCACTGGCCAACAAGTTATTACCGTAGAAAGTTAACTCTTCAAGCTAACTAAGAGAGGAAATGATTAATTATTAACAAGAGACTGACAACTACAACAAGATGTATATTATGAAGCTCTATGTGGATCTTATACTTCAAGGTGAAGAAGACTTGGTCTTGAAATATTGATTTAGAATATAGGTTGGAAAGGCTTAAATGCATGCGGGTAACCCTTATCAATATGCATTTTTGTCAAGCAGTTCATTCACATGGTGATTGGTTTGAGATTGCATTTTGCACCCACTAGTTAGTTAAAGATGCATGCACTGCCCTAAATGTTGAATTCCATACATGAATCCATATGTTTCTTGACGTGTCATTTAATAATTATAAATTGAGATTTCTATTGGTATTAAATGTTTTCAAATATTCTGAGATCTTGTTTTAGCAGACAGTCAATATCATGTGCAAGGTTCAATACTACTATTGGTATAAATGTCATTCACAAAGGTCTCCCAAAAAAAAAATGATCTCAATGAATCTTTGTTCTACTTAGACCATCTATTGATTGAACCCCACACTTTGAAGAAATCATGTGAAGATTGAATTAAGGGTGAGCTCCTGTTAGCATGAATAACAAGTTTTGGTCTGAATTAATGTCCCAAAATTGCTTGTAGAGAAACTGGAGTTGATTGCGAAAAGGAAAACTTGCATTCCCAGTGGAATATAGAGATGCATTCCCATCGCAAAACTTGTTATGCTTGTAAACACCTTCTTTCCATTGATGTCAAAGGGGGAGGTAAGTAGAGGTTGTTGAAGTTGATTCTCAAGTTCACAATGTTGCCATTAATGCCAAAGGGGGAGATTGATGGCATTTTTGTCATTGATGGAAAGGGACCAACAAGTTTTGTTATAGAGATGTAGGTGCAACTGAGAGGCAAGGAGAAACAAAGAAGCAACAAAGAAGTAGCAATAGGGAAAAGCAGTAGCAAAGAAGAAGCAGCAAGGCAAGGAACAACAAAGAAGTAGTAAGGCAAGGATGTTACAAGAGACTATTGGCAAAGGAACAATGTTTGCAACATGCATGGAGTGTAATGATACTTGTTATGGTTTGGTGCATTATACTTAGTACTATGAGAATGTTTGTAGACATGTTGCAAAGATAAACTTTGGAGAAGATATTGTTTTATAGATGCAAGGCAAGACAAAAGCATGATCATTGTTGTGATGCAAGGAAAAGGCAAAGGCAAGACTCCAAGAGTCAACCTTGTCATGTTCACTTCATATTCTTATGTGGAATATAAACGACCAACAAACTATCTTTATAAAAGATGTGATTTTGGAAGGCATAAGGTGGTTAGAGAGTTAGAGAAGATGTGAGGGTTGATTACTCATGATTTATCTAACACACATGGAACTGATGTGAAGCAGATTTGACGGGGAGAAGACATAGAAATAAGGGTGGAGGTATGCCAAATTGATGATCAAGTAAACCAACATGTTATGTATTGTATCTATCAGAGGATTGTAGTCTCCTTACAAGTTGGAGCTTGATAAAGAACATGTTGTAGCATGTTGAGGTAGGAGCCTCCCGTGAGTTGTAGCCTGCAGAAAATATATGGGAGTTGGAGCTTCCTTGTAAGTTGTAGCTTGCAGAAAAATTGAGGTAGCGGCCTCCTGTAGGTTGGAGCCTACATAAAATCAGATGTAATAAGGGAGTAGCATCTTTCCTTTGTATCACAACAATAACAAAATCATGGTTTTCTCCCTTTATGGTTTTCCTCTTATATATGGTGTCCATATGTCCTTGCTTTTATGTGTTGATGTGATGTTATGGTTTAATTATTACCTGTTATTCACATATTAAATCTAATGTTCATTATGTGTTAAGTTGATCATCTAAAAGTTCAGTTAATAAGTTTAAAGAAAATAAATTTCATTTCCATGAATGTACTAAACTGATTCACCCACCCCACCCCCTCCCTCTCAGTTTAATTAAGTTTCCATCAAACTCAAAACAAGACAATCAATCCAAAAATCTTTATAAAATCAACCTTTTAAATTGATCTTCAAGACTACACAGGAAACAAAGATATCTCACTTCAAATCAACATTCAAATCATGCCCTTGAGGAGAGAGGAGTGCCCCTTTTTATAGATCTTGAATGCTTCCATTTGAGAGAGCCGACTTGTAGAAAGGAGGGAAGTCGACCTATCTTTTGGAGGGGAAAACAAATTTTGAAATTTCATTTTGGAGCCAAAAACCTTTAGGACCAATTTAATTTATAAAAATTGGATAATGGGCCTTTGATGAATATCCCTCCAATTATAAATTTCAAAAATAATAAATTTAATAAGACTTCTCATGAAAATTCTTCTAGGCCAATGATGAGCTACCACATCATCTTATTTTGGGAGCTTTGGCCACAAGAAAGGGGCTTTACCCTTTGATCGTGCATAACTAACTATCCGAGATGAACCATGAGGCATGCCATATATCGTTGGAATCGACATAATGAGGAGCATCCAATGAAGGTGACCTTGACCCCAAAAACCATGATTTTCCAAGTCAATTTTGTCAACAAAAGTGGGGCTTCTTCTAGCATTGCTTGCATTGACATCAATGACAACCGCATTTCAACAAATAAAATTTCAGATGAATGTGCTCGAAGCATGATAAAAGGTAAAAAAAGTATAATAGTTTTTGGGTTGAAGTAGCTAACATTGTTGTATATTTGAAAAATAGAAGTCCTACAAAAATTCTAGAGCACGAAACACCTTATGAAGCATTTCATGGTTATAAACTAGTATTAAGTCATTTGAGAACCTTTGGAAGCACAATATTTTTTCATGTTCCTAAAAAAAATAAGAAAAAACTTGATGCCAAGGCAATCAAATGCATCTTTATTGGTTATTGTTGATCCAGTGCTCAAAAATATGCTCAAACATGAAAGTTGTCAGAATGGCTAGAAAATGGAACAAATCAATAGAGCTAATCATTTTGAATCCAGCGCAACTCATTACACGGAAAACGAATGTCATATGCTCCCATAAACGAGTTATGGTCGATTTGTCAAACAAGGGTATTTTGGCAAAATGTTGTGCAGGGTTGCCCAGTAAGCAGTCTGTACTGCTAACGTGGCCTGCTAACAGTGCATTATTGCCCAATGGCAGCATGACAAGTGGCATTTCATATTGCTCAATATGGTCGAGTTGGCAGGTTCCTATGGGTGTTGAGTTGGTGATTTCATATTGGTCAATTTGGTGTTGGTTAGGTGGACTAACCAGAGGTCATGATGTTGCCCAGCCAGAGGCTTCCACGTGGCACCTTGGTGGCCACCAAAATTTTGTGGGTAGTCCGGACTGCACTCCACGGGATTTGATCATTGCGCCTACCCTCAACCTTAAAACACAACCCATGCGACCAAAACGCCGAGACCAAGGGCTGATACGGAGGGAAGCTAGATCGCATGGGCCAACCCTAGGTCACGTGGAGCACCCATGTAACCATCGGCGTGCACATGAGTTAATGGAGAAATTAACGATCCCACAATTTCCATTAGCCGTTCTTTGATTTGTCACCCAATTAGCAGAAAAAGGGGAAAAAATGTAGGACCGTTAGCCAAACTTGGCAAATTTGTGGGTCGACCAACAACAAAACTTGGGAAGCTCATAACTTTCTCAATTTTTGGTCTTTTTGGGAGAATAAAGAGGCTAGACAGGGGTTTTTGATAGCTCTGAAGTTGTTGGAGTAGGTTTTGAAGCCATTTGAGCATTATAACTCATTGTAATCACCATTTTTTAGCATAATGAAAGAGGGCCAAGCATTGGAAGTTGGACCATGAGACGTAGCCTAGGAGGGGTGAACTCCTTCATCACTTGTTGTTTTGTGGTTAATGTTATGGTTTTATTCTCTACAATTTTCTACAATTTATGAGTTAAATTCATGTTTTAATATGTGTATGAATTCAACTTAAAGAGCCATTCAAACTCATTTTATTAACTTGCAATTTACATAATCCTCAAGCACATACATAAACAGATCAATTGTTTTAATTATAAAGTTTATAAAAGGTATGATACAATGATTCACAAAGTCTATGCAAATAGAGAGGTCATATATCATTATGTACATACATAATTCCAAAAGAGGGAAATCACAATGTATGGAAATTACCTTAATACAACAAAGTAGAATAAGATAAAGATCAATAGATTGATGTTGAAGAACAAGGAAACATTGAAGCTACTAGCACACCAAGAGGAGGTGGAGAAACTCCAAAAATAAATGAGTTGTTACAGAGATTAGCAACGCAAATTCAAACCAATTAGGTATAAATATTATGCATTAATTACTCAAGTTATGAATAGAGCGTTGAAATTATGAGCAAGCCAAAGACCATAAAAAATGGATGGATACCATGAAAGAATAATATGATTATGTTATGTGTTATGAAACCAGCTCACAAAAAGATAGAAAAGATAGATCAATGCCTTAGATTTCAGCCTCTTCGAGGGGGCAACCTCCTTTACATTACACAAATGAACAATTCTTGGATGATTCAAATGACAAAACCTCCTTTCTATATATAGGAGTCTACGGGGTCACAATATAACCAAGTCGACCTAACAATTCTTGGATGATTCAAATGACAAAACCTCCTTTCTATATATAGGAGTCTACGGGGTCACAATATAACCAAGTCGACCTAACAATAATAATATAAAGGCACAAAAATAACAATAGAGGGATTCTATGGAGCACAATAATAAAAATATGGGGACAATAGGGGCACAATAATAACAATAAGGGATACAATGACAATAGTAATGGGGGGAATCACTAATATTATAGGGACCTAACATGCCCCTCTCCTTCAAAAAAGTGTTGTCCTCAACGTTTGAGTAGTTCTGGATGCTTCTGTATAAAATTCTCATCCTCCCATGTGGAATCTTCAACAAGTAAGTTCTTCCACTTGATGAGATACTCTGAAATTGATCTATTTCGTAGTTGTCGAGTTCTTGTTTCTTTGACTACTTCAGGTTCCAATATGATTTTCCCTCCTCATCAAGCTCTGGCAATATTGTCTGAACTGGAAGCTTGTCACCTATAACCTTCTTTAAGCATGAAACATGGAAAACTGGGTGCACTCGAGAAGCTGCAGGAAGCTCCAATTTGTATGTCATAGTACCTATCTTTTTTAACACCTTGTACGGAGCATAATACTTTGGTGATAATTTGTTATCCTTCTTATCTTGCTTGACGAACACTTGTTTATATGGCTGTAGCTGTAGGAATACCCAATCACCTACATCAAAACTTCTTTCACTGCGATGTTGATTTGCCTGTTGTTTCATTCTATTCTGTGCCAAGGTGAGGTTATCCTTTAAGAGTCGAAGAACTTGTTGTTGATGCTCAATGTGATCTTCCACTGCTTGAACCTTAGAATTTTCTCTTAAATATGATGTGATGGATGGTGGATGATATCCATAAAGTGCCATAAATGGGGTCATTTTTGTTGCAGTATGGAAGGAAGTGTTATACCACCATTCAGCCAGAGGCAACCATTTGACCCATTGTGTCTGTTTATCAGATACAAAGCAACGAAGATATCCTTCCAAACATTTGTTTACTATCTCAGTTTGCCCATCAGATTGAGGATGATAAGATGAGCTATGAGCTAACTGAGTAACAAGACAAGGAAATAATTTTGTCCAAAAATTTCCAGTGAAAATGGGATCTCTGTCACTTACAATAATCTTTGAATTTCCATGTAGCTTTTGAATTCTTTCCATAAATGTAGTAGAAACTGTACTCGCTTTAAATGGATGAGATAATGCACAAAAGTGTGCATGCTTGGTAAATCTGTCCACTACCACCATGATAACACTCTTTCCTTCAAACTTGGGTAAACCTGTGATAAAATCCATTGAAACCTCCTCCCAACGTTGGCTTGGAATGGATAAAGGTTGTAATAGTCTTGGAGTCTTAATTGTTTCAACTTTATTTTGTTTGCAAACCAAACATTCTGCCACAAACTTTTGAATATCCGATTTAAGGCCATCCACAAAAAAAATCCTTCTTAACCCTGTGGTAGGTTTTTAGAAATCTTGAGTGCCCTCCTAAGGGGGAGGTGTGCAATTCCCTAAGAATATTTTGTTTGAGTTGGGAATTCTTACATAGGTATACCCGATCCTTGTACCATAACAAATCATTTTTCCAGATAAATGTATCAGATGTACTGGGATCTTGTTGTATCTTTTGAATGAGTGCCCACACTTCCTCGTCATTCTTCCATTCATCCCTTGCTTTGTTTATCCAATCTAGTTGGATAATAGAAATAGGCAAAGAAATGCTTCCACATCCTCATCCTTTCTTGAGAGTGCATCTGCCACAACATTTTGCTTCCCTTTTTTGTAGATGATTTCAAAGTCATAACCCAACATCTTTGTGACCCATTTTTGCTGCTCTTCTGAAGATAATATTTGTTCTAAAAAGTATTTAAGACTACCATGATTTGTTTTTACCTTGAAGTGTCTTCCCATTAGGTAGGGTCGCCATTTCTTAAGTGCATGTAGTATTGCCAACATTTCCTTCTCATAAATAGCTTTGTGTAAATACTTTCCTTTGATTGGACAACTTTCGAAAGAAATGGGTCTTTCTTCTTGCATTAAAACAACATCGATTCCATTTCTTGAGGCAACACGTTCCACAATAAAGGTTTTTGTGAAGTCTAGTGTAGATAAGACTAGTGCTTGGCACATTGCCTCTTTAAGATGTTCAAAGGCCTTCGTTGCTTTTGGATTCCATGAAAATGCATCTTTCTTCAATAATGTTGTTAGAGGTGTTGCTATTCTCCCATAATTCTTAACAAACTTGCAATAATACCCTGTCAACCCGAGAAATCCTCGTAGATGCTTTATGGATGTTGGGATTTTCCATTCCTTAAGGGTTTTAATTTTGCTAGGGTCTACCTTAACACCTTCATGAGATACAATATGACCCAGATATTCCACCTCTTGTACTCCAAAGAAACATTTGGGGATTTTTGCATATAATTGTTTCTCTTCCAATAGCTTGAGCACCATGTCAACATGTTGGACATGATCCTTCCAAGACTTGCTGTAGATTAGTATATCGTCAAAAAATACTAACACAAATCTTCTAAGGAATGGTTTAAAAATGGAATTCATCAAACCTTGAAATGTAGAAGGTGCATTAGTAAGGCCAAAAGGCATGACCAAAAATTCATAATGACCCTCATGAGTTCTAAATGTTGTTTTTGGAATGTCTTTAGTCTTCATTCTGATTTGATGATATCCTGAACGAAGATCCAACTTGGTGAAGTAAATTGATCCATGCAATTGATCCAATAATTCATCAATGACAAGAATGGGAAATTTGTCTTTAATAGTGATCTTGTTGAGCTCCCTATAATCTGGACACATGCGCCATGATTCATCCTTCTTGTGAACTAATACTACTGGAGCAGAGAAATAACTCTGACTAGGTTGAATTATACCATCCTCTAGCATTTCTGTAACCATACATTCAATTTCACTCTTTTGGGCATAGGGATATCTATACAGCCTGATGTTTGGAGGAACACTTCCTGGAATCAAATGAATAGCATGATCATGATCACGAATAGGTGGAAGACCTTTGGGAGTCTCAAATACCTTGGAATGATTGTCCAAGAATTTTTGGAGATCTGGAGAAATAGATGATTTCGATGTGGGAACCTCTAGAGAACATTATTGTGCAATTACACCTCGTTGTTCCTTTTTTAGAAGCTTTGTCATACCGTTAGAGTTGATTATCTTTCCCGGTTTCCCTGCAATACCCCTTAATTCAACTTCCTTTCCTTCCGCACAAAATTTCATGAAAATTTCTTCAAAATTAAAAGCTATTGTACCCAATGATTGTAGCCATTGGACTCCTAGTACAACATCAGCACCACCCATTGGAATGGAAAGCATTGGGCTATTCAATACATATTCTCCCATGGATAACTTGATATTATGGCACTTTCCAGAGCAATTTATGGTTCCTCCACTTGCAACCATCACTTGACACTCTGGTGCTAGATATAGGAAGCAATTCAATTCCTTTGCTATTTTACAATGAATAAAATTATGGGTACTTCCAGAATCAATCAACACTATTACCTTTTTCTTCTTGATATGTCCTTCTATCTTGATAGTTTGAGGAGTGGTAATTCCAGCCAATGCATTATAAGATATGGTCGGATTCATTTCTTCTTTATCTAGGCTTTTTTCATGGAGCATATCCTCTTCTTTTGACATTTCTTGTTCCTTTTCTTCCTCCTCTTCACAATCTATGTAGAATAATTTCTTCCCAGCACACTTATGACCTTTAGTGTATTTGCTATCACAACTATAACAAAGCTCTTTTGCTCTTTTTTCTTCCAATTTTTGTGGTGTCAACCTTGTAGGTTGTGGAAGGCTAGGGGCAGCAACACTTCCATCTTTATAGTTGTGAGTGGTAGGCCTCCTGGTTGCCATAATTTTGCTTTCCATTTTTCTTGCTAACCTGAATTCCTTCTCCAATGAATCAGGTTCCCAAAGGCGAACCTCATGTTGGATATTATCCTTTAAAGTCCCTATGAACACATCAATCCTATGCTCCTCTGGAATATCTTTTACCCTTATGTTCAATTTTTGGAAGTCCTCAATGTGCTCCATCATTGAACCCTTTTGTTTGAGATTTATCAATTGGCTAAAAAAGGTGTTGCTTTTTGTATCCTCATAATGTGCTATCATTTCTTCCGTAAAAATTTCCCAAGTGACAATTTGTTTATGAGAGCAAAGCCATCGATACCATACAAACTGATTTGGTTCCAAATATAAGTTGCAATACGTACCTTTTGTGTGCTTTGCACATTATGGAGATCGGAAAATTGCTCCATCTGTAGTATCCATGTTCTGGGATCCTTGCCATCAAACTTCCTCATATCGATTTTTGGAACATGGTGGGTCTTCAATCCAACATTAGAGTCTATGAAATCATGATTAACATTTATTTTGTTCTCATCATGAGTTTTCTTTACTACCCTTTCACCATTAGTGACCATTTCTTATAGCAACTTATTCAAATTTATCTTCAATTCTTCCATCTTATCATCCATGCCATTCATCTTAGCATCCATGCCATCCATCTTAGCTTCCACGCCGTCCATCTTAGTTTCCACGCCGTCCATCTTAGCTTCCATGTCATTCATCTTAGCTTCTACGCCTTTCTTTAAACTATCCATCTTAGCTTCTACATCTTTCTTTAAACCATCCATCTTATTTTTTGTTACCTTTTGTGCGAGTGAAATTTGTTGCACTTGGTTTCGTAATATTAATATATCATGTTGCATTTCTTCCTCTTCTTCATGAGTCATGCTAGAGCTTTCAGGTTGCTTACTAGGTGTTTCCATTTTCTTTCTTTGGGGCATCAATTACCGATAATAATGCTTCACTATGCCCTTTGAATTCCTTCAAACTAATTTTTCAAACCAAGCTTACGCAAAAATTTAAAAAATACACACCTTTTTTCACTTGTAGGAACTCGATATTGAATCTAATGTACCTCTGTAATTTTGGATCTCCCAATTATGAAATCGTGACCTGCAGTAGCCCTCTGCATCCTCTTTCCAATGCCACTAGTCTTATCAAAATTGGATTCTCTAAGGAAGAGTTATGCCAAATCTCCCACGTTGACCTGATTATAGACTAGTTCAGTAGAGCGAACTTGTATGATGTGCCACATGTCACTATTTCGGCCTTAGTACCTGAAACTGATACACAAAAAACTAGATGTCGTCCTATTTCTGAAACTTCTTACGAGATTTCAATCTAGTGCTCAAAACAAAAGGTATGACGTTTTTCCCTAGGTCACCTGTTTGGAATGTAATTTGGGAGTCTGCAAAAATGCCAACTTTCTCAGATCATATCTCTACAAACATAGCGAGAAAAGCTCTGAAATTTGGACCCGAAGTTCACAACTATTTCAGCCCAAATGGGTTTTTTTTAGCTTTTGAAACGTCGCAGAAAAAAAGTTATAGTGAAAATGGCACGATGACCTGTTTGGAGCAGCGAAACCCTATAATCCAAAGCTCTGATACCAAATGTTATGAAACTAGATCACAAAAAGATAGAAAGGACAAATCAATGCCTTAGATTTCAGCCTCTTCGAGGGGGGAACCTCCTTTACATTACACAAATGAACAATTCTTGGATGATTCAAATGACAAAACCTCCTTTCTATATATAGGAGGTCACAAAATAACCAAACCGACCTAACAATAATAATATAAAGGCACAAAAATAACAATAGAGGGATTCTATGGGGCGCAATAATAACAATATGGGGACAATAGGGGCACAATAATAACAATAAGGGATACAACGACAATAGTAATGGGGGGATCACTTATATTATAGGGACCTAACATTATGAGAAATGAAACACATAAATTGACAAAATTAGCTAAGGATAAAGTTCCCATAGGCTCAAAATGGTTGTTCAAAACTAAATTTAACGTTTATGAAATTATTGATAAATATAAAGTTAGATTGGTTGCAAAGGGTATTCACAGAAAGAAGGGATAGATTATGAAGACAATTTTGCACCTATAGCTAAAATGAATACCACTGGAATGATGATTGAATTGGCTACTAAGCATAATTCGAAGCTAAGTCAGTTAGATGTTGAATCGATATTTATGAATGGAGAATTAAAGCAAGAAGTATGGTTTTTTTTTCTAGTCAAAAGGTTTTGTAAAGCAAGGATAAGAACATCTTGTTTGCATGTTAAAGAAAGCATTATATGGACTCAAATAGGCACCTAGGTCTTTGTATGTGAATATCGATACATTCTTCTTCCAACAAGGTTTTACTAAAAGTAAAGAAAATCCAAATTTGTATAACGAGACGGATGAAAAGTTGCATATTGTTTTGATTTTTGTATATGTTGGTGATCTTATCATAATAGGAAATGCTACGAAGTCAATTGAAAAGAAAAAAAGTTGTATGTCACAGCAATTTGAAATGAAGGATCTTGGGGAGTTACATTATTGTTTAGCTCTTGAAGTTTGGAGAGAAAATGGCAGAACATTGGTCACACAAAATAAATATACACATGAATTAATCAAAAGGTTCAATATGAATGGATGCAAAGTAATATCTACACCATTAGAATAAAATGTTAAAACCAATAGTGATGATGAAACAAAAGAAGTGAATAGCACATTACAAACAATTGGTGGGAATTTTTAATTACTTAACTACAACAAGCCCAAATATTTCATATTCAGTTAGCATTCTTAGTCAATTCATGGCAAAGCAACATGAAAATCATTGGAAAACAACCAAGAGAGTTTTTCAATATTTGAAGGAGACTGAAAATTCTGGCATTGAATATACTAATAATTTGAATGTTGAGTTGATAAGTTATTCAGATTATGATTGGGTATGAGATCCAAATGATAGATGCTTTAGAAACATGCCACGATCTTTAGAGTAGGCTCCTCCCTTATTTGTAGTTTTCCTACAACTGAGTAGATCTTGAACATGGCATTTACTCCCTAGCACCCGTAATTGATACCTCGATTTCTAGTCCAATGGCTTCCTCGGCAGATGAAGAACTGGTCAATTTTGAACCAACTACAAACAATCCTCAAAATATATGGAACAATCCTCTACTTTCCACTCAAAGCTAGGAAAATAAAAATCTGGGAACTTGGCAAAGACCAGAAAATCCCTTGGTCTTTACACCTCAACATGAGGAGGAGGGGGCCCGGGGGGGGGGGGGGTTTCAATATAATAGATTGGATACCTTACCCTTAGCTCTAGATCTTCTAGGATCGGGAACATATGAAGCAACTCCCTTTGAGTGGGCAGAATGGAATTAGGGCATTTTGGACTAGACATGGGTTTTCACAGCATGTTTCATCTCTTCATAGTCCTACCCTACTCCTCCCCATGGTCAGCGAGATTGATTTCCAATCTTCAATGGTGTCTCTTGGGTTTTCTGAAGGGATCAAGTTCGACTTTCACACTTTTCCCTTAGAGGCTTTTCAGACTCTCTCCCTCCTTTGAAGCCAGTGAAATCTATAATAACGTACAGTTTCTTTCAAGATATCCTAGTGTTAGAGCAAGAAAAAATATCACAAGGTACAAACATTGGAACTGGGGCTACTTGAAAAGAACCCTCCTTTGCCTCGAAAGGTCAAGCATCCTAACAAGAAGCCTTTGAAGCTCTCAATAAGGGGAAAAATATCCACTATCTAAAAAATAATCGCGAGATCCACCTATCACTGGTCCTTGGGGTGGATGCTTCTATGAATGAGGTGGATACTATGGCTAAGAAATTGTTGGTTGGTCGGGCAAGGGGTCAGTGGTTCAGTATCTGAATGGTTAAAGCAAGGGTGATAGAGAATATCGCACCCATTGTCAATTGTCCCCCGAAAGAAAAATTGTTGGTCATGGGTTGGATTCTTCAAGAAAAAGGTATGGGCAATCGACTCAACCCCCATTATCTTCAATCTTTGGACTCCCATTTTTTATTCAAAGAGGAAACTCATGGACTTGGTCCTAATCTAGGTTTTCCTCCCTAGACTTCCACTCTAATTATGGGATGACTTAATCTTTCAAGACATCGGAAACTTTCTAGGTACATACTTGGACCATGACTCTTCTTACTTGGAGACTGGAATCAAGACAATCGTGTGTGTTTTTTTCAACATCAACCTCAGAGAAGAGTTGCAAGGAGATATGGATATTGGATTGGAAGAGGATAGAATTCATACTATGGATTATGAAGGCATACCATTTCGTTGTCATTGATGCCATAAGTATGTGTATAAATATGGTGATAGAATTGTAACTGCTCAAGAAATTTAATCTAAAATCAAGAGACACAATTCTAATCTACCACTATGGGGAAATTAATTCACAACTTTGAACAACATTCACAAACATGCAATAATAAAACCACACATGCACAATATTCTTCTAGGGGAACCCGACTGGGAAAAAACCCTCAAGCATCTTTGCATTAATCATATGAATAGAGAATGTATTATAATTTCTTGCCTGCTTTGAGCATAACCTGTGAGTGAATAACCTATCTCTCTACTTAATGAGAAGCTCTGACCCAGAACTAGTCAATTTTTGACTCAACTTGAACCCATGTTTCCTTATGCAAATCCTAAGGAATTAGCCCCCATTTTTTATGAATTTTTCCTCCAATTTATTGTGCAATTATCAAGGATTGATCATATGACTGCATGCAACACATGTGTTGGTCGATAAAAGGTTCCTTTTAAAACTCCTAATTATCCGCACATTAATTTTCAATCTGGGCAAGTCTTCTTATTTCAAGAGTGTACACAGTGTGTGGCTGCTATTTAACTCAGAGAGTAATGTTTCTAAATTGAAGTATAGATCTTTTAAATACAAGAGTAAACAGATGCATCTAGTAAATTCCAATTTAAATTAAAGAAAACTCAATCCCTTAACGAAATCAAATCTTACATTCATCAAAGTAACAACAACATAAGTTGAGAGTACAGTAATGATAACTCATCCCTCTTTAACTGATTTAATCTAAATCAAACCCAATCTTCAATAATTAATCTAAACAGCGAATGATATCAATCTGAGAGTTTCAACAACGATAGTTAATACTCTTTACAATTGATTATATCAAGCAGAATATTTATCTAAGAAACTTGATCTAAAATGAAAGAAAATTGAATCAATGACAATCTTGCAAATTATATAAAGTAAAGAGATTCTGTCAACACTGGAAAATAATAAAAAGCGCAACGATAAAATCACAGAAAGAAAGAATACTATCAAACCATCACACTTGCAAGAATTGGAAATGTATGACACAAGAAGAGCAGTTGAATCCACCAGAGGCTGGGCCCTTAGCCACCAGCGAAACATTGCTAAGTTACTTTAGGAAACGTGAGGGAACAACAAATTTACTTATATATTAATCATAAAACTGAATGAGCATTACAATATATTCATGTTCTTCTCGACAACGAGAGTCTGTGAATACAATTACAATTACAATAATACAAAAATTCCTCCTCCCTTTCTTCTTACAAAACATCTCTTTTTATAATCAGAAAGGGTACAAAGATAAATGATAAACGTGATCCCTCATGATCTCTCAATCTTGAGGGATTCGCAACAATTTTCCATCTTCAGACATCGTTTCCTTTCTTGCGCTGATCCTGTTGATTTGCTTTTGGCCATATCTGCAACTGCCACATTCCTTCCTTAGCTTGCCGATTCTTGCTGTTCCTTCTTAGGGAACAACATTTGTCCCTTTTGTTGTTTTCCTACATAAAGGAAGGTAATAATTAGCTAAGTCGTAACTGCAGATAATTTCTTCATTTCTTACCGTAATTCCTTAATAGATTAGCGCATTGAGATATAGAAAGGATAAGAATAAAGGAAAAGGATGATGAGTTTAATAGTAAATGCATACCTTTTCCATGACCCAACATACTCCCCTACTTACCCTTTTTCATGTCCTCATGAAAACCATGTAGTTCGTATGCAGAGCAGTCAAGGAATAAGCTAGAGAAAGAATGTCGTAAAGCGGTCTGAAACCATGGTTCTTGGCCAAGAGCTCAAAGATGTGCCTTGTCTGTCCTTCAGACAATTCATATATAGCCTGGTACCCTTCAGCAGGATACCAAATAATAGGGCTGCGGAACCGACAGCCTAGCCAATAAGGACCTTCTCTTAAGATGAGATTGCTATAAGTGACAAAGCGTTCTGCAACCAATTTAAAAATTTTATAATTAAATGGCTCTCTATTCTGTACATTACTATTGGAGACTGTCCACCTAAACTTGGCTACAGCCAAGGAGCTTTCCTGAATGGAGAGGAAGTATTCTACTCCCTTCTGGACAATTTTTTTCTGAATAGGCCCTAGAATTTTGATTACTCCTTCCCTTTTCATCAAACTTTTGTGATTGGCCAACATTTGTAACGGGTGTTTTGGTTCACCTCTGACCCAAAGGTCCAATCCACTTTCCTGCCTCTGGAACATGTTATGAGCCTTGAACCATTTCAATTGATTGATAGCGAATGAAATAAAAGCTTGGAATTGCACATCCCCCACAAAAGGACTGGGGTTCTTTTCGATTTCTTCTTCTAATACAAAATTATGTAAGTAAAATTCACACAGCAATCTCTGAACTTTTACCCCATGTTGTTTGCAACAATTTATGAAATCCTCAATTGTTTTTAATTATATAGGCTTTCTAGCCCTGACGGCTTTGATTTTCAGCTGCAAGTATCTTTCTAGCAAAAATAAGGCATAATTATTGGCAGGGTATCTGCATGCCAAGACATCAGTGTACAATGAGAAAATAGTGTCCATTTGACTCATGACCTTCTCTAATCTGAGCTTCATTTTCTCAATTCTTTCTTCTACCTTTCGGTATTTATCGAAGGTCTCACTTTCTGATGTATTCATGTCCCAAAGTTGCCTCTATAATTCTTGGTATTTTTGCTGGGAGACAGTTTCCAACTCAAGCCATTCTATGGTAAGTCAAGCCTGGGCTAAATCTTCTTGAAGATTCACTATACTGGGGTCGTTGCTCGTCATGATATCTTTGGCTTGAGTATTTGTCTGTGTACCCCTGCTATGAGAATGGGAGGCCCAAGCCTTCGTCTAGGTAGTTGTGCTATAGGAGGGTACCATCTCCGTCTGAATAGCTAAGTCATGAGAAGGTATAGCCTCTGTTTGGGTAGCTTCTTCTGCAAAAATTGCATGTTGTTCCTTAACAAGTTGAGTGAGTGTGGGCTCAGTTTGAGTCCCTGCAGCTTTTGTTTCATGTAATTCAGTTTGAATAGCTGCGTTTATTATTTCCGGGGTTTTGTCTGGAACCTTCCCCGCTGATAATTTTCTTATCTTTTGCCTGAGCCTTTTCACTATTTTCCGCAGCCTCTGTTGTTCCTTCCTAAGCTTTTTCATTTTGTCTCTCTACTTTCTAGGAGGAACAACTTTTCTGCTAATCATCTCTGCTCCTAACGAGCTCAGTTGCTCATATTAGTTTTGTTCTACAAGAACTGTGTCCTCTCCCTAGTTTGTTTCTATTTCTCCTGTTTGGCCTACATTCTCTGTATTTAGGCCTACCTGACTGGGTTCTTCTGGAGGCATATCACCAAGTTGGTTCACCTCTTCTTGAGTGGCCTCTGCCCTTTTTTCTGCTTTGCAACTTATGTTTTTTGATATAATTCTATTGTGGCCAGAGTTCTTTGCAGATTGGGTTGCTCCAATGTTCAAATTAAGCGGGCTTTCGGGTTTATGAAGTCATTCATATTGGCCAAAACCTGGGACAATTCGATATCATGCAGTAAATCACCTGGCGAACCTGATGTTGAGGGGAGTTCTGATTCATTTTTTTCTTCTTCTCCAAAATGTCTTGATTCTTCCCTATGGTTCGACTCAGGGTTATCCTGGCCTTCTATCTGCAATTGTTGTTCACTTCCCAGGCTAGACAATTCTATGGGCTGGCTGATACTGCCCTGGGGGTTTTCGGTTGTTCCTAAGTTTGTCCTCAGCCTAGAGGAATGTCTACGCTTTTGGGGAGTGTTTGTTGTAAGGGTAGTCCTCTTCCTTTTCAGAACAGGGTTAGGCGCAGGCAGAGCTAGGCCCCCTTCAATGGAAAATACTAATTCCTCCCAACTTGATTGCTGTTGGGTGAGGTTGTAACTCACTATTGGTTTCTATATGTTAGGACTTTTTCATGCTTAGAGCGGTGTCATGCAACAGGAAATTCAAATATGCAGGCAAATTCACAGAACATTTTTGTTTCAGAACTGCTAGGAGTTTAAGTTGACGCGGCCTTACCATGTCTTTTCGCCCGTCACATGTGATGAAGTTCTAGATGACTCTGGCTAGTTCTACCCATGGTTCTCCAAGGGACGATGGTCGAACTTCTTTGCATTTGATGATCAGGTCCTATCCCTCGTCCTTAAAGATTGCAATAACATTCTGCAACTTTAATCTTTTATTTGCCCATATGGGTCCTTCTGCTGGTAATCCGGACACTTCAGCTATCACTGCATTTGACACTGTGATTTGCCTCCCTCTTATCATAGATTGTCACTTTTGTAAGTTTTGTAGGCATTCAATAGCAATTGCTTCGTTGGGTTGCTGGAATCGTGTGAAATATGTTATCCACCCTGCTCGGGCTAGAATTTCTCTAGCTGCATCAGAAACAGCCAGTATTAGCGGCTCCCTGCGCACTGTTGGATTCTACAAACAATTAGTGTAGCAGAGATATCACAGCAATAGACAGAGCCGAGTGAGGGAACAACAAGTTGTTATAATGGTTATTTCAGATGATACTTTACAGGCATGAATACCGTTAACTAGGACTTGCTATTGTACCACATACTCCGTAATCATGGAATGTTGTATTGCTATGCACAATCGAATAAAGGACTGACACACATATATAAATACACTAGAGGTTGCTCCTCTCCCCCCTTTGAAATGATAGGTCGCCTTCGACTGAATGAGTGAAGGAATGACGTGTTGGTGGTGAAGTACAAGGGTGATAAAAGTGGCAAGGTACGCATATTAATGGTAGGATCGCAAAATATTTCGGAGTGCTGAAATGAATG
Source organism: Pinus tabuliformis (assembly GCA_031772625.1). NCBI lineage: Eukaryota > Viridiplantae > Streptophyta > Pinopsida > Pinales > Pinaceae > Pinus > Pinus tabuliformis. Next base: position 60,381,573 of record CM062810.1, on the reverse strand, counting down.
CATATAAAAAAAATATCAATAAGTTTGGAGATGCCGTGAGGTGATTCGAAGAGGAAAAAGGACATCTGACATAGGAAAGATACTTTGCTGTCATCATTCCACTTAAACTACTATGATTGATTTTTAAAAGATATCGCATGCATAAAGGTTCAAAAATAGATTAGGAACATAATATCTCTGTAGTAAAGGTAAAAAATAAGAAAAGAGAGTTATAATAACTATTGATGTTGATAATACGACTCCAATACCATCAGCAGAGCTTCTGTTTCCCGCAGGCGTTTATAACCTCGACAAAGTTTCTTTTTCACCCTTTGGAACCATGATCCTTTATGTATAATTAGGAAAGTGCATTATGATGTCAGAGTAGAGACCAATGTGTTGGCTTGGTAACCAGATGAATACATTGCCATTCATTGGGAAGGAGCGAAAGGTGGGCAGGCTAGCTCGTGATGAGACCTTCTGTTCCAAGGACTTTATTTTTTTGATGCATCAGTTGGATCATATCCCTGGTATGGTGTCCAATAATGGGAATGCCACTTCACTGCTTCTTTATGATCATGGTAGGCTGGCTCAAGATGAGACCCCCTATCCTGTATCTGAAAATTCATAGAATTGTTAGTAAACATATGTGTGTGTATATATATATATATATATATATATATATATCTATTTTAGACAGCACTTCCTATTTATATATAGAGGGTGGCTCAACACTCCTTAAGAAATAGTGATGGTGGAAGAAGTCTGAACGTATCAATAGAAAAAAGTATGCCCTTAACCTTATTTGTTGATAAAGAACAGAGAGAATTATAGGGGTTAGGGAAGAACCAACATGGTACAAATAATCAATCAATTCGATTTATAGTGAAAATAAGGACAATGAAGTGATATAGATGGTTGTGTCCTTCCCTTTTCTATCAATACATATTCGATTTTCTTGTTCCAGTGAACTTCAAATTTTGTATCCTTACATATATATTTGTATAATTTGCCCTATAGAGGATCATAAAGAGTGCGCAAAGGAAAGAGATGATATTCACAAAGTGCTTATTTCCTAAAGGAAACAACAAAAGAAAACCTCACACAAAGAGTGTTGTTCCTTATAGGGAACAACAAGAAAAAAACACACAAAAAGGTGTTGTTCCTTAGAGGGAACAACAGCTGTTCCCTGTAAGGAACAACAAATGAAAAATACACGCAGATGGTGTTGTCCCCTGTAGGGAATAGCAAAAGGATATATACACGAAAGTGATGTTCCTTATAGGGAACAACAGTTGTTCCTTAAGAGGAACAACAAGAAGAAAAATTGCACACCGAAACTGTTGTTCCTTAGAGGGAACAACAGTTGTTCCCTGTAGGGAACAACAAAGGAAATACATGCCGAAAAAAATCATTGTTCCTTAGAGGGAACAACGGCTATTCCTTAGAGGGAACAACAGTTGTTCCTTAGAGAGAACAACAATTGTTCCTTATAAGGAACAACAAAATTAAAGAAAAAAAATTGGACACGCAATTATTGTTCCTTTGAGGGAACAACAGTTGTTCCTTAGAGGGAACAATAGTTGTTCGTTAGAGGGAACAACAACTGTTTAGAGGGAACATCAAAAGATGAATACGCACAAAATTGTTGTTCCATAGAGGGAATAGTAGTTGTTCCTTAGATGAAACAACGGAAAAATAAAGACACAGGGAAGCGATGTTCCTTAGAGGGAACAACAGTTGTTCCTTAAAGCGAACAACAGTTGTTCCTTAGATGGAACAATGAGAAAACAAATAGATACAAAATTGTTGTTCCTTAGAGGGAACAACGGGAAAACAAATCCATACGAAATTGTTATTCCTTAGAGTGAACAGCAGTTGTTCCTTAGAGGGAAAAACAATTGTTCCTTAGAGGGAACAACAGTTGTTCCTTATATGGAACATCAGCTGTTCCTTAGAGGGAACAACGAGAAAAAAAATACATGAGAAACTGTTGTTCCTCAGAGGGAACAATAGCTATTCCTTAGAGGGAACAGTAGTTGTTCCTTAAAGGGAATAGCAAGAAAACAAATACACACGAAACTGCTATTCCATAGAGGGAACAGCAGCTGTCCCTTAGAGGGAACATCAGTTGTTCCTTAGAGGAAAAACACAAAAAAATAAGTGAAAATTGTTTGCAAAATTGTTTTTCCTTAGAGGGAATAGTGGTTGTTCCTTAAAGGGAACAACAAGGAAATCTGCACACAAAATTTTTGTTCCTTAGAGGGAACAACGACTGTTCCTTAGAGGAAATAGTAGTTGTTCCTTAGAGGGAACAATGGCTGTTCCTTAGAGGAAACAACAGTTTTTCCTTAAAGGGAACAACAAGAAGAAAATCGATACAAACATTGTTGTTCTTTAAAGGGGACAACAGCTATTCCTTAGAGGGAACAACAAAGGAAAAGTAGAAAAAAGAACTTATATACAATTTATACAAGCAAATTCAATCAAATAGAAAGGAAAATTTATGTACAAATTTCAAAAACAAATAAATTCTCCACTAGGCTGGTGCTGTGGACGAGTTGCCCTCCTCAGCAAGAATTTGTATGGTGGAATCTTCCCGAAATCGCTGGAAAAAGGACTCCCTGGTAAGCGGTTTGTGATATAGTCGTACTCGATGTCCATTCGCTTTAAAAGAGTAGCCAGACCCATCAATGGTGGCTAATGTGAGGGTGCCATTATCATGCACCTCTTGTATCTCATAAGGCCCTAACCATTTGGTCTGGAGTTTTCCCGGGAAATCCTAGAGCCTAGAATCATATAGGAGTGCCCAATCTCCTTCATGGAAGATCTTCTTCTTTATAAGGGAATCATGTCATTTCGCTTTTTGTTGTTGGATCAGTGTAGTATGCTAAAGTGTTGATACTTGGATTTCATCCAATTCATTAATTTGATGTACCCTATTAATCTATGCTTCATTTAAGTCCAAGCTTGCCTCTTGAGCTATCTTCAATGTCTGGATTTCAAATTCAAATGGGAAGATAGGTTCTTTGCCAAACACTAGCTGATATGGGGAATATCCCGTGGTGTTTCTCCATGTCGTGTGATATGCCCACAGGGCTTCTGGCAATCGGGTAGCCCAGTCACGTCTATGTGATGCAACTATCTTTGTGAGTATTGCCTCGATTACTTTATTGGTGCTTTCTACCTGGCCATTTGTCTGCGGGTGGTATGGAGTTGTGATTTTGTGCATGATATGATGATTCTTTAATGTTGCAGCAATTTTATGGCCTATAAATTATGGCCCTCCATCCATGATTATTTCTCTAGGCAAGCCATATCGCACGAATAGTTGGAAAAGAAAGTGGATTATCGAATCCTCTGTTGCCCTTGGTAATGCTTTTGCCTCCACCCATTTAGTCACATATTCTGTTGCGACTAGTATGTATGTCTTTTGATTAGATGATGGGTTTATTGGACCAATGAAATCTAACGCCCATTGTTCAAAAGGTTCAATGACTAATTGCGGATGCAGGGGCATCTCATCAGACTGCCCAGGGCGTCCCATTCTTTGGCAACTATCGCATGCCTGGATAAACTTCTTAGCATCTTTAAAAATGGTGGGCCAATAATAGCCCGTCTGTAAGACTTTGTGACCAGTCCTGCGGTCTACAAAATGACCACTGCAAGGCCCATCATGGCAAGCTTTCAGGATGTCGAAGACTTCATCTTCCCTGACACATCTTCGAATGTGCATATCGGCCCCTGTATGAAATAAATATCCTCTGATCCAAGAGAACCGAGTGCTACGCTGTACTATTTGTTTTCTTTCATTAGGCGTTAGGTGCTTGGGTAATTTTCCCACTGCTAGGTAGTTTGCGACATCCGTGTACCATGGTGTTTTCACGGTGACAGCGAATAAGTGTTCATCAGGGAACTGGTCTTCTACTGCTGCCGAGTCGTCTGTCTTTGGCATTCATGAAAGGAAGTTTGCTACTGGATTTTCTTTTCCTGATCGATCCTTGATAGTTATGTCGAATTCCTGTAAAAGGATCAACCATCTTGTCACTCTTCCATTTGTAACAGGTTTATTAGCTAGATATTTAATAGCAAAGTGATCAGTATACAAAACCACAGGGTATCTTGTTATATAATGTCTGAATTTATTGATAGCATAGATTATAGCCAAAAATTCTTTTTCAGTCACAATATAATTTAATTAAGCATGAGATAGATTTTTGCTGATGTAGTATATTGCATATGGCTTCTTATCTTCCTCCTGGCCAAGAACTGATCCAATGGTTGTGTCTAAAGCATCGGACAAAATTTGGAATAGCAAATCCCAGTTTGGGCCGCGTAATACGGGGGTTGTTGATACAAGCCATTTTAAATCTTCAAAAGCAATGTCACATTTGTTAGTCTAAATGAAATCGATATTTCCTATTAATGCATATAATGGTGCAACAATTTGAGAAAAAATCTTTATAAATCTTCTATAATAGCTAGAAAATCCCAAGAAACTATGTACCTTAGTCTGTGTGGAAGGGGTAGGTATTAAAAGAATTAGCTGAATTTTTGCTAGATCTACCTGGATTCCAACAACTGAGATATAGTGACCCAAGATGAGGCCCTTAGTCATCATCATGTGGCATTTTTCATGGCTTAAACAGAGCCTGGTAGCAATGCATCTTTGCAGAACTTTCTCTAATGTTTGTAATGTCGGCTCAAAGTAATCTCTGTAAGGTGTAAAGTCATCCATGTACACCTCGAGCCATTCATTTATCAAATCTGAAAAAAATGCTGAGTATAGCTCTCTGGAATGTGGCAGGTGCATTACACAACCCAAAAGGTAAGACCCTATAAGCAAATGTCCCCCAAGGGCAGGTAAAGGTAGTCTTATCCTGGTCTTCAGGGGCTATTAGAATTTGATTGTAGCCACTGAAGCCGTCTACGAAAGAAAATAATTTTTTTTCCTGCCAATGTGTCCAAGACCTAGTCAATGAACGGAAGGGGAAAATGGTCTTTTTGGGTTGCTTTATTAAGCTTTCTATAGTCAACACATATACGTCACTTTCCATTCTTTTTAGGCACCACTACTAAAGGAGAGACCCATTTGCTATTAGATATAGGGTAGATGAAATTTATATCTAACAATTTTTGTAGTTCAGCTTTAACAATATCTTTAAGGCGAGGGTTTAAACTCCGTTGAGTTTGTTGAATGGGCCTGGCATCTTTCTCTGTATAGATGTGGTGCATGCATAATTGGGGATCAATCCCTTTCATGTCTGGGTAATCCCATGCAAAGGCCTCTTTATATTTTCTCAGAAGTTGAACAAGCTTCTACTCCTGGTCAACAGTCAGGTTTTTGTTAATATTTAAAGTTTTTCTTGGTTCAATTTCTATGGTTTTGTTGTTATAAACAGAAGTTGTTGGTATTGACTGGTCATTAATATCTTTTAAGGGATCTTCTTCTATTTCGTTATTGAGGGTTGCTTCGATCATGTGACATTTTAGATGGGATACGACATCTAGTTGGTTAATGTAAGTGTTAATGATGTCATCTTCTGTTTGATCCTTGAATTCGAGAGCATCTTCTATAGTTAGCGGTGATCTAATGTTTTCAGTTAGATATGATACAGGTTGTTTTCTGGTTTTTATTATTGTTAAACTTGGTTGAGCTGGAGGATATAAGGCTAAATTCTTCACATTGCTTCCTCTTGCTATAGTCATGCTGCCTATTCGACAACTTATGTAAGCATCCGCGGTTGCTAGCCAAGGTCTACCTAGAATTAGGGGATGTCCATCGAGCCGGTTTCTAGGATTGATGATTAGAAAGTCTGCTGGGTATTCCCAAGAGTCTACAGACACCATTACATCTTGTAATGTGCCTTCTGGTTTGACTACCGATCGGTCAGCCAATTCCAACAAGGTCGTGGTTGGGTCCAAGGATGTAATGCCAAGCTTTTGACAAGTTGTTGTTGTAAGAATATTGATTGTTGCTCCTAAATCGACTAATGCATTGGGAAGGAGCATCCATTTATTTGCATAGTGACTATAGGATTTCCTAGGTCCTCATATTTTACAGGTGTTTCTCTGCCTAATAGTAAATCAGATAAAGTACCAACTACATGGACAGTTGGGGTTATTTTTATTTTCCTCTTCGACTTTTTTGTACACAATTCCTTAATAGTTTTTGCATAAATTGGAATGTCCTTAATAGCTTGGAGGAGAGGTATTTTTACACACAAATTTTTCAATTCTCCCAGAAGATCAAAATCGGGATATTCGATTGGGCGGAGTATGATTAATCTTTCTGGGAATGGTGGAGAAGAGGTGATCGTTTGATCATGAGTTTTCTGTTTAACCATGTTCTCCACTTGTGGTGCTTGTTCTACAGGTAACGGATCTTCAATTTGTTTATTTTTATCCCCCTCTGATTCTATTATCTGCCCAGACCTTAATTGAAGCTCATTGCACTCCCTCAACTCGGTTTCTGATTCTAATCCTTCAATGATTTGCACAGATTGAACCCATCTGTTGTTGGGGTTTGGGTTGGGTTAGGCTGGGAGTTGTGGTTGTAAGTTGGTTTGAGGGTTTGATTGCAATGTGTAGGGTGCTGGCAGTGTAGGTTGAGGTAGGGGATTGTTCCTGCTAGCTAGTTTGTAGGTCTTTGCCAGCTTGACTGCCAATTCTGGTTCTGTGAAGTGGTGGGTGACCATTGAGATTGATATGCATTATTTTGCCAGAATGGTGGGAAGTAAGAGGAATTTGGCCAATTTTTATTTTGATTTGATTGGTTTGGCCAAGGTGGCATAGAGAATGGTTATTGTGACCAATTGGAAAAAGGTGGTTGGTTCTGCCACATAGCTCTTGGGTATTGTTGTGGATTATATTGTGAGGGTTTAAAGAAAGAAGATGGATCAGTATGCGTACCTATTTATCGTGGTTGCCATTGGCGATGCTAATTTCGCAGGTAGACTGGTTATGTTTCCTCCTCTACCTCCTTATAGACTGCTTTTAACCCTGGGAGTGATGGGCAGCTTTCTGTGGCATGATCTTTAGTACATATGGCACAGGTTTGCACCATATCCAGCGGGCATTCTTTGTGACTATGCTTCTTCCTGCATCTAGGACAGAATATCACCAAGTTTTGTTCTGCTTCAGCTTTCTTTTGCTTGGCTTGCATAATGTCCAATTGCGTTATCAGAGTTCCCAAAATATCTGTTTTGAAATCCTCTAGTAGGTTGCCAATTTCTGCACGAGTTATACCTCCACCAGAGATTTTGTTGTCCCTGGAGGTCATGTTGTGTTCTGCTGGTTTCAATCTCGTACTGCCTCTTGAGCACCTGATACACAATTTAATAATGTCAGCATATTCTTCTTGATATATATCACCTTTACCCATAATATTTAATGTCTATATCCATTGTTCTTTCATCCCTTTAATCAGTGTAGTTTTTAACACATTATCAGGAAAAGACAAAGTTGCATAGGGAGACCACTGGAGGTTATATTGAAATCGTTCCACATATTCTTCCAATGTTTCACTGGGTCTTGCTACCATTTGGAATATTTCGTCTTTCAATTCCCTAGATCTGCAATAGTCCTGATAATTTTTAAGGAAAACGGTTTTCGTTTGATCCCAATCATTTATTGTACCACCACCTAATCCCATGAACCAACGCAAGGCTGCTCCTTTCAATGTAGAAGGAAACAACTTTAGTTTTTGGGGGTTGGTGGTATAATCATAACCCCGACATAATACATCAAATTCAAACAGAAATGCATCTAGATCCTCTGATGTCAGTCCATGAAAGGTGGGAATATTTTGGAGAGGGATAGCTTTCACGGGTGCGTTGACAGTTGTGTCAATGATGGGATACTGCAATGTAGAGGTCTGGGGTACCTGTGGGTTGTTGGCCATTTGATCAAATATATGTCAGTACCCTTCCGGGATCTCTAGAGAGTTATTCCTAGGATGGTTAGAAGGGGTGGGAATGATCTTAACAACACTCCCTTGATCTGGGATACTGGGTGTTCCTTGTTGAATTACTACTTGAGGGGATCTTGGATCCTCTGTTTCCCCTGTTTCTCCTCCTCCTTCACAAATATTACAAGAATTTCCTTCTTGTGAGGAGCTTGGGCGCGAGTTTTCAATTTCTTGAAAACTCTGCTCAGTCCCTATTATTTTGCTGTGGACCTCAGCGTAGGCCACAGATGGTGAGCCTGTGGACTGAAGGGAGACAGTAGGTTGTCTGGAAGCAACCTTTCTGGGACCTGCTAATGGCTGAGATTCGGCTTTCTTTAATATGTCATCTATGAAAGTTGATCGTCCAAGGGTCACTAGTCCCTTAGATCTGTCGGGTTTGGGTAGTGGAAGTGGATTGTTTTCGGGTTTTTTCTTCTTAGTCTTTCATGCAAACAATTCAAATGTTTATTTCTACCCTAAGTTCCTAGAAATTCTACAGGAAAGAGGGCAGGGTAGTAGGCATTTTATGTGCTCCATATGCAAGTTCTTACCTTTCGTTTTTAATACCCAGTTCTCTCTCAACAGACAAGCAGCAAATACCTACTTCAATTTTCTGTAATTGTGCTAAAAAGAGGGCGGAGGAGCAAGAACTTTACTTTCTCATTACGTAGGTTCTTACCTTCTGTTTTCAATACCCAATTATTCTTCAACAGCAATCATCAAATGTACATTACTCTTTAGAAATGGCTACACTCTCCTCGGAAACAACGCCAAAATGTTGGTCGATAAAAGGTGCCTTTTAAAACTCCTAATTATCCTCACATTAATTATCAATCCGGGAAAGTCTTCTTATTTCAAGAGTGCACACAGTGTGTGGCTGTTATTTAACTTAGAGAGTAATGTTTCTAAATTGAAGTATAGATCTTTTAAATACAAGAGTAAATGGATGCATCTAGTAAATTCCAATTACAAATAAAGAAAACTCAATCCCTTAACGAAATCAAATCTTACATTCATCAAAGTAAGAGCAACATCAGTTGAGAGTACAGTAATGATAACTCATCCCTCTTTAACTGATTTAATCTAAATCAAACCCAATCTTCAATAATTAATCTAAACAATGAATGATATCAATCTGAGAGTTTCAATAGTGATATTTAATACTCTTTACAATTGATTATATCAAGCAGAATATTTATCTAAGAAACTTGATCTGAAATGAAAGCAAACTGAATCAATGACAATCCTGCAAATTATATAAAGTAAAGAGATTCTGTCAACACTAGAAAATAATAAACAGCGTAGCGATAAAATCATAGAAAGCAAGAATACTATCAAACCATCACACTTGCGAGAATTGAAAATGTATGACACAAGAAGAGTAGTTGAATCCACCAGAGGCCGGGCCCTTAGCCGCCAGTGAAACACTGCTAAGTTACTTCAGGAAACGCGAGGGAACAACAACTTTACTTATATATTAATCATCAAACTAAATGAGCATTACAATATATTTATGTTCTTCTCAACAACGAGAGTCTTCAAATACAATTACAATTACAATAATACGAAAATTCCTCCTCCCTTTCTTCTTATAAAACATCTCTCTTTATAATCGAAAAGGGTACAAAGATAAATGATAAACGTGATCCCTCGGGATCTCTCGATCCTGAGGGATTCGCAATAGTTTTCCATCTTCAGACATCGTTTCCTTTCTTGCGCTGATCCTGTTGATTTGCTTTTGGCCGTATCTGCAACCGCCGCGTTCCTTCCTTAGCTTGTTGATTCTTGTTGTTCCTTCTTAGGGAACATCATTTGTCCCTTTTGTTGTTTTCCTGCATAAAGGAAGGTAATAATTAGCTAAGTCGTAATTGCAGATAATTTCTTCATTTATTACTATAATTCCTTAATAGATTAGCGCATTGAGATATAGAAAGGATAAGAATAAAGGAAAAGGATGATGAGTTTAATAGTAAATGCATACCTTTTCCATGACCCAGCAACATGTACACTCAAACTAGTTTACAATTGCTTGTTACACTGCCTTGGAATCTCCACCACAACTGGGGAACTCGAATTTCTTGCATGCACTAGTTATTTTGAGTTGATTGATTAGTTAACTAGATGATCACTGAGTTAGACTATTGTCCCACTACACAAATGACCTTCCATTAGCTCTATTAATAGTTGGAACTAGTTTAACTGAATACAACTGGAAATAATTGAACTAGATTACTAAAATTTAGCAATCACACATGCTTAACTGAACTCCAAGCCCTCTAACTCGAATTTACTGAGCTAACTGAGTGACAAGAGCCATGTCACCTCAGTTAACTACCTCCAAGTTGTCTGTTGATGTGGAAATTCAAATTTTCTCAATTTGACCAAGGCAAAGTCAAATTGAGACTTTCTTGCTACACTTCTCAACACTTCCTCTTAACAAGAAATGGATTATCAACAATCCCTATCCTACATTTTTGGAATTCAAACTTCCATCTGGAAAAAGCCTTTGTTAAAATGTCAACGTATTGTTCCTCTGTTGGAATGTATTGTAGCAACATTATCCGCCTTTGCAGATAGTCTCGTAAATGATGATGTTGGATATCTTATTGCTTCGATCGGTCGTGAAATACCAGATTCTCATAAATCTTAATGCAACTTTTATTATCACAATAGATCGTAATTGGATCCATCTCCTGACCAAGCACTTCCAAAAGTATCTTTCTCATCCAGATCGCCTCACATGTTGTTTGACTTGCAACCATGTATTATGCTTCTACCGAGCTAAGCACCACAGACCTCTCCTTCTTGTTGTACAAGGAAACAACTGTGAACCCAAGACTGAAAAGTCTACCTGATGTACTATTTCAGTCAGATGGAATCCCTGCCCAAGCTTCATTTGTGAAGCATACAACTTCACTCCCTATGTCCGTTTGTACCATAATCCATACTAGGTAGTGCCTCCGAGGTACCATAAAACATGCTTAGTTTCCTTCCAATACAATTTGGTCAGCCTAACCATAGCTTGGCTTAGTTGGTTGACTGCATAGCACATATTTTTTCATGTGTTCACAAGGTTGACTGCATAGCACATATCTTGTCAGGCCAGGCAGTAACTCCTCAAAGCAAAATTGATTCGTATATCATATTCCTTCAGGTGGTCTTTATTATATACATGAGGGAGAGACTGTTCACTTCATCTCCCGATGACTGCTCATATTACTTATTATTTATTTACATTATATTCACCCAATCCTAATGATTAGGTGTCAACATTCCCCCTCTTAATCTGAAGGGATGTTGGTAAGTCCAAGCATCATTCTCAATCATTCAAGTTTTTCTCTTCCAAGTGCTTTGGTGAAGATGTCAGCAATTTGCTCATTAGTGGAACAATGATGGAGATGGATTGTTTTAGCCTCAACATGATGTCGAATCAGATGATATTTGGTATTGATGTGCTTCATTCGATCATGGAACTTTGGGTTCTTCACCAATTTTATTGCAGAGGTATTGTCAATCATGAGTGGAGTTGATTGTACTTGTTTTACCTGCAAATCTTCAAGAATTTTCCTGAGCCACACAATTTCTTTTGTTGCTTTAGCTGCTGCCACGTATTCAGCTTCTGTTGTGGAATTTGTTGGAACTAATTGTTTGCATGATCTCCAGGAGACAACTCCTAATCCAAGACTCATAGCATATCCTGAAGTAGATACCCCAGTTTCTTTGTCTCCATCGAAGTCTGAATCAGAGTATCCAATCAAGTTGAAGTCGTCCACCTGTGTATACTTGATTCCAATGTCTTGAGTTCCCTTCAAGTACCTTAGAACTCTTTTTTGCAGCAAACCAATGTCCCTCACAAGGCTTTTGCATAAACATGGAGAGGATTCCAATAGCAAACGAAATGTTTGGTCTTGTAGTAGTTAGGTAGTTGAGACTTCCTACAAGCTGTCTATACTTCGTTGCATCCTCAAATTATTTTCCTTCAATAGATGTGAGCTTTAAGTTTTGTTCCATTGGAGTAGTAAGAGGATTGCATTCTGTCATGCAAAACCTGTTCAACAGATCTCCAATGTATTTATTTTGAGAAAGAAATATGGACTTCGGATGTTGGGTTATTTCAATACCAAGATAGCAATGAACATAGCCCAAATCAGTCATTTCAAAACTTTTCCCAATTCCTTCTTTATGGATGCAATGTAGCTTTCATTGTTCCCTGTCATCAAAAGATCATCTACATATACCACAAGATATACAACTGTTTTTCCAACTTTCTTGAAAAATAAAGTTGCATCATCAAGATCATAATGTTTGAAATTGAGTTTCAGAAGATGCTTAGTTATTTTTTCATACCAGGCTTGCGGTGCTTGTTTGAGGCCATACAAGGAATTCACAAGTTTGCATACTTTATGTTCATGTCCTTTCACAGTAAATCCTTCAGGCTGGGCCATAAAAACATTCTCTTTTAGATCTCCATTCAAGAAATCAGTTTTTACATCCATTTGATGAACCTTCCAACCATTCTGGGTTGCTAGGGCAAAGAATGTCTGGATGGTAGCCATTTTGTTGTGGGGGCAAAAGTCTCCTCATAATCGACCCCTTCCTTTTGTGCAAAACCTTTTGCCACAAGCCTAGCTTTGTGCTTGTCAAGTGAGCCATCAGCTTTATACTTGTTCTTGTAGATACACTTGCAGCCAATTGGTTTGGTTCCTAATGGAGGATCAACCAGCTTCCAAGTGCCATTCTTTATGAGGGCATCATACTCCTTTTGCATCACTTCTTTCCATTCATCATGAGAAGCAGCTTCTTTGAAGGAATTTGGTTCAAAATCTGTAGACAAGTTCAATTCACAATCATAAGAAACATCCATATCAACAGGTGAATTAGAGTCATCTACAAGACCTCCATTTTTCCGGTTTGAATTTCTAGTTCCTATCTTTCCAACCTCATCAGGATGAACACTTTCAAGTGTCTTTGTCAGCCACTTTGGTGGACCTTTCTCAGATGGTCCAGGCTGCTCCGTTGATTGAGTTGGGACTGAACCAAGGTTGAGTCTCCCAATTTTTTCAATCACATCACTTAAAGCATCATCTGTTGTTGGAGTTTCATGCAGGGGAGAGTGTTCTTCAGAAGAATATTCCACATGTTGATCTAGTATAGGAATCCCACCTTCAAGATGTGATCCGAATTGGATCCATAAAAAACTGTCAAAAGAACCATGATTGTATCAGGTCGGGACAACATCAAAGAATTCAAAACAGCGATCAAGAAACCTCTGAACCAGTGGCAATTGGCAGCCAGCGTGGAACGACGAGGACCTCAGTCAAAGTGCGCTGACCGAGGGCCATGGAGATTGCGCGGGAGGCGAAATTAACCCCTGGGAGGCCCGGATCGGGAAATAGAGGAGGTTTTTGATGCGTGATTAGTGCCATTGCTAGGCTAGAAGGATCGAAATGGGGAAGCCCCAAGTGCTTGGTCACATGGAGAGCCGGAGAACTGAAGGCGAAAGGTGAAAAAGGCTAAACGCCGAAAGGCGGGACCTGCGCTCCGAAAAACCGGCGGTATTGATCGGGGGCTCCTTGAATGGTAAGCGATTTTGGATGGAAGTGGAGCGATTCCACTCAGCGTTCAATGCGTGGCGAGTGGAGGAGAGAGAAAATTGCAGCTCATCGCATGCTAACGGTCGAGCAAGTCAATCGCGCGAAATGAGCAGATGGCATTGGATCTGAGCGGACGACATTAGATCTGGGGGATCCAGATTTGACGATTGACATTGCACCGGACGGCCAGACCGGATTTAACAAGGGAACAAGCCGCAATTTAGAAGGATTTGAGGTCTGATTTGACTGCCACGGTGGAGGAAGACTCATTCCACGACATAACCAAAGAATTGAACCGACGATGCGCGCTGGCGCCATTTACAGGAGGACATGTGGCCACTCCCTGTGAGCCTAATGATGACACCAAACAGGGAACTCCAAGCGCAGCTACAGTAGGCGATTTGACGGAGGTGGAAGAGGAACTGAACAGACATGGAAATGAATGGCCTTAAATCCAAGAACAGAGACAGAAGACACAGAGACAGAGGGAGACGGAGGGACCAGAACCCCGAGAGGAGGACAGAACCCAGAGAGAAGAAGACAGTGAAGCAAAGAAAAGAAAAAAGAAGACAGAGTGTCAAGCTGACCAAAGGCAGCGTCGAGCACAAGAGATCTTGAGAGATTCAAGCCATCCCCGAGAGGATCTGTCAGACCAGAGAGGTCAAAAAGCTGGTAGGAAATAGAGTCTATGCACTCCAGTGGCTTGAGGAATCCATGAACCACCCTGCCAAGAAAATCTATTTCAGGTGACTCATATTGAGCTCCTGCATTGTAATTCTCTACTTAAGACACAATAAAATAAGGCCACCACTGAGAGCTGGACCAGAGATGTAGCCCTGGAGGATAGGGTGAACTCCTTATTAATTTCTTGTGTTCTTGTATTTTCTTACTATGTTTCTCTGTTGTCTTTCCATTTTAAGTGTCTATGTATTTGCAATCTGATCGATCCATTGCTTAAATAACATAGACACACACACCAACACATGAGTTTGTAATACCTTTGTTCAATAAATCTTTAACTAAGGTCACTCATAAGGTGATTATTAGATCAAGATGTGGAATCTGATTATCAAATTCTTGAAATGATTTTGCTTTTGTGAATCTATCTAAGCGATCAAGTTGCCGCTCAACAACATTGTCAGTTTTGGATGATTCAAGAAAAAATACATCTCTAGATACAACAAACTTTTTATTTACTTCATCATATAGATGATATACTTTGGAGGTGTTTGAATACCCCTGGAAGATACATTTACGACTTCTAGCACCAATTTTGTTTCTATGTACCTCTGGTATCAAGGCATAACAGGTGGAACCAAAGACCCTGAGATGTTTTACTGAAGGAACATGTCCATACCACATTTCATATGGAATCTTGTTTGTAATAGCATTAGATGGACATCTATTCTTTATATATGCAGCACATAAAATAGCATTAGCCCAAAACATTATCTTTACATTTTTGAAGAAGAGCATGGATCGTACCATATTTAAGGTTGTCCTATTCATTCTTTCAGCTACACCATTCTGTTGGGGATTATAAGGCACAATTGTTTGATGTTTGATCCCATGTTGGCGAAGATAGTTTTCAAATTCATTTGATCTATATTCTTTTCCATTATCAGTGGGAATAGACCCAATATGAGATTGTGCATCATTTTCAGTCCATTTATGAAAGTTCTTGAATGTTTGAAAAGCATCGGATTTGTTCTTCAATAAATAAACCCAACACATTTTGGTGTAGTCATCAATAAATGTCATCATATATTTGTTTCCATTTACAGAAGGAACAGGCATTGGACCACATAAATCTGAATGAATGAGTTCAAGTTTTCTATGTGCTCTTGAATGTGAATCATGAAAAGACTGTTTGCTATGCTTTCCTAGAATGCCAGCATCACATTGCTTAAGTTTCCTAGGAATTGTAGGCAAACCAACAACACCATTTTTCTTCAACAAGCGGAGGCTATCATAGTTCAAATGTCCAAATCTAGCATGCTATAATAAACTTGATGGAAATGTACCTTCTTCATGATGAGAATTGTATGAGAAATGTTGTGCACGAGCAGAGGTTCCTTGCAGCTTGAGAAGCCTTTCTTCTTTTATTCCCCTCATGAAAATTGAGTGGTCAGATGCTTTTATTGCCTCAATCTTACCATCAAACATATGAATGGAGTGACCTTGCTGGCGGATATGGACCAAGGACAGCAAGTTTCTCTTGAGTTGTGGGAGATATAGAACATGATGCAAAAGAAAGTCTGGAAGACCAGGCAGTTTAAGCCTGATTGTGCCAAGCCCTTATGGCTTGATTTTTAATTGGTCTACAAAGTATACTGCTCCATCAACATTTTCAGTAACGTCTTCAAAAAATTCTTTTCTATGAGTCATGTGGCAGGTTGCTCCTGAATCAAGCAACCAATCATTTTTCCAAGAAGCAAGTGAACATTAAAAAAAACTTCATTTACTCCAATATTACATTGTGCCACAACATAGTGAGCAGATTCAGGTGCTTTACCTTTGTCTGTGTCATCATTTTTACATTTCCGTTGGTTTATTTGCTGCTCAATTTCGTCCCATGGTAATTTGCATGTAGAGGCATCATGTGATCCATTTCTTTTGCAGCGTATGCAGTGCAAATCTGCTTTTTCTCCTTGAGAGTGTCTGCCCCCCTGCCTCTGAAATATCTTCCTCTTCCTCTTCGACCACCTCTTCCTCTTGAAGAATCTTGAGCAGGATGATTTTCTTTATGAGCAAGGCACACAACCTCTTCAGAAGATTCAGGAGCTGTCTTCTTTCCAAAAGCTTTCTCTCTTTTAGCAAACTTTTTCACAAGAGAGTCAAAGGTGATATCTTTGAGATTTCCATTTGCTTGCCATGACTCAAGATAATTGGAGTAAGTAGGATAAAGTGCCTTGAGAAAAGCGATAAGAGGAATATCCAATTCAACCTTAGTGGATTTGATATCATGCATTATAGACTTTACTTCAGATGCAAGAGCAAGAGCATCATTATTTTGCACTTCAAGAGTGAAGAGTTTAATCATGAGTTGAACAACTTCAAGTGCAGAATGTGAGTCATAGAGTTCTTTCAGCTTTTGTAAGGCTTCAAAAGCAGTAGAAAATGGTGAAATATGGCGACTCACCTCTTCATTTACAAATGTTGCGATTAATGCATAAGCTTTGCTGTTCTTGTTTTCCCAAATGATGAGCTCTTTGTCTGAGGTAGGCTGTTCTGGCTTTTTGTCTCCATCTCCAACGCACACTCCTTTCCACAACTCATTGAAAATGAGGGTGTGTTTTATCATCTGGGATCACTTAGGATACTTCTCCTTGCCAGTGAGAACTATTCCCACAATGGATATGATTGAATGCATTGTAAAATCTTGTACTGTAAAAAAACTGTGTACTGTAAAAAATATACTTCTGCTGCCAATATAAAATATTTTCACTTCTGGTGTTAAAGAAAAACTGCACTATAATGGCAATATTCTGAAAAAATGCAATTCTGTTAGCAATATGACAGAGGTGTTGCTGCAAAATTATTAGTTGCAGAGCAAGAAGTGATCCATCGCACTCAGAGTGGCGTGCAAGTAGAACACGCACTTAAATACGCACCACACCAGCGTCCTGAAATCTTATGCTGAAATCCAAATAATTTTAAAGTGCCCATGCATTCAAGATATCAATCCATGTATCTTACAAAAATAACATACCTTTAGTTCAGTTTTTTTCAATCTAAATGGATGAAAAAAATCATCCCGAGATTCAACGGGCATTGCAGTCAGCTAAATATAGCTGCTACATTTTTTGAGACAGCTGAAAAAGTTGTCATCGAATCTAGATGGTCCATCGAAGATCCAGATTTTACTTTATTTTATTGACATCAATCATCCAATTTTTAGCCCCAACAGGTTCTAAACTTCTAATACACGGCAGTTTCTGAGATTTTCAAAGCAAAAATACGAATGCGCTGAGAATTCAGCCTGGGTTATTTGATACCACACTCCCATACATCCACCGAGCATTCCAATAAATAAAAACAAACCTCTCAGAAAAACTGAGTCTCACGGGAAGAAGCTTAAGGGATTTGAAAAACAAGGACTATATGGGCAAAAAAACTCTCAAATGCGTGGAGGCACCAGTTCTCTCTAGCGTGGTCCGGAGGCGAGGCTCTACCAGTTCTCTCTAGTGTGGTACGAAGGCTCCATGGCTCGTATCAAGCAGACAACTCGTATCAAGCAGGCAACTTGCCACCAAGGCTGCTCGCAAGTCTGCAGCCACACCATTCACGCAGTAAACTTTCGCAGCAACACGACCTCAAGGCATGCAACGATTCAAAAGGTTTTCAGGTCTGAGGCTGTCAGGTCAGAGGATTCAGAATTAATTATGGTAGACAGAGTGCACAGGGGCAGTGGACAGAGAGCGCAGTAGGTAGAAGGGAGTTACAACTATTTTGGGAGCTAGCTCTGATACCATGTCAGGCCAGGCAGTAACTCCTCAAAGCAAAATTGATTCGTATATCATATTCCTTCAGGTGGTCTTTATTATATACACGAGGGAGAGACTGTTCACTTCATCTCCCGATGACTGTTCATATTAATTATTATTTATTTACATTATATTCACCCAATCCTAATGATTAGGTGTCAACATATCTGGTCATGTGTTCACAAGATACATCAGAGAACCCACTAGCTACCAGTAAATGGTAGCATCAACCTCTTCACCTAAAGTGTCATTTTCCTTCCTCCACTTGGTCACTAGAGGTGTCTCCATGGGCTTACAACTCTCCATGTGAAATCTCTACAATATCTCGGTGGCATACTTTCCTTGAGACACAAACAATTCCCCATCACTTTGCCATACTTCCAGCCCGAGGAAGTAGTGCATGAGACCCATGTCTTTCATATCAAATTACCCTGCAAGGTCCTCGTTGCAAGAGTTGATCAATTGCTCATCACCTGACAATATTAAATCATCAACATATAAAATAGTGATAAACAATTTACCTTCTACCAAAATATGATAGAGGTTCACATTTGCTTCACTTTTGGTGAAGCCCAATCCAATGAGATAAACGTTGATCCTGGTGTACCAAGCTTGGGGTCCCTGTTTGAGACCATATAATGCTCGCTTGATTCTGCACGCATGAGACTCCTGATCAGATGTCTCAAAACCTTTTGGTTGCTCTATGTACCCTTCCTCCTCAATAACATCATTGACAAATATTGTTTTTACATACATCTAGTGGATCTTCCACCCCATCATTGCAGTCAGTGCAAGAATTGATCTAATGGATGAATACCTTGCTACAGGAGCGAAGGTTTCCTCATAGTCAATTCCCTCAACTTCAGAGAATCCTTTGGCCACAAACCTGGCCTTATACTTTTCTAAGCTTTCATCTACTGCATGCTTAACTTTGAAGATCCATCTCGAACCCACAATTGATTTATCTGTCGGTCTTAGGACCACTTCCCAAACATTATTCTTCATGATAGATTCATATTCTTTCACCATTGCATCAACCCAAATTGGTTTCTCAACTACTTCCTCGATAGAGGATGGCTCATCACTTACAAGCTCAGTCATTAGAGCCATGCAGCTAATGTACCTCTTAGTTGACCTCCTTTACTTGTGCAAATTTGAAAGAGCTCCCACATTCTCCCTTGCATCCTGCACCAATCTATTAGCTTCCCTTGTTCTTTTTCTACCTTCTCTAGATGGTTCTGCTTAAGGGGATGTCTCCAATTTTCCTCCTCTGTGATCCTCCATTTATGGCTGCTTCACAACTTTCTGAGGCTCCTCCTTTGGAGCTAAAATCTTTCCTTCTGGTGGGATATGGAGCTCCCTCTCAAGAGAGCACTGCATCTCTTTCTCCTCATCAAAATTTACATCCCTTCACAGAAATGTCATTCTGAGGGAAGGTAAGTACATTCGGTAATTATGTGGAGATTCGGTGTAACCCACAAAAACTCGCAACTATTTTGTAGGCTCAAGTTTCTTCCTCGAATCTTTGGAGACGTGGCAGTAAACAGAGGCTCCAAAAATTCTAAAATGAGACACATCCGAATTTCTCCCCAAGAAATTCTCATCCGATGTAATCATACCAACAATTCGATGAGGACTCTGGTTCTGCAAGTAGAATTTTGTGCTACATGCCTCTACCCACAAATGCAATGGTAGACCTTGGTCATGTAGCATAGCTCTCACAACTCCCACAATGATATGGTTCTTCCTCTCAGTACCCCATTCTGTTGTGGGTTATGGGGTGTTGTCAGCTCTCTTTGAATTCCTTCTTTGGCACAAAAGTCCTTGAAGTCATTTGAAACATACTCACCTCCATTATCACTCCTAACAGCCTTCACCTTCTCATCGGTCCCTTTCTAAACTAGTGCCTTGAATTCTACAAACATTGAGAATGTCTCATTATTCTTCTGCATGAAGAAGATCTAATACTTTCTTGAGAAATCATCAATAAAAATAACAAAGTACTTACATATGGTAGTGGAGGTTGTCAAGAAAGGTCCACAAACATCAGAGTGGACTCTTTCCAAGACTACATGTGCTTTGTTGTCTCATTCATGGAATGTGGATTTTACACACTTACCCAAGGTACAACCTTTACAGACATCATGTTGCTTAAGTGCTCCTTTAGGGAGGCCAGTGGTTATTTGTTGCATAATCTTCAAGGCATTGTGGTGAAAATGGCCCAATCTCTTGTGCCATAGTTCACTGGCATCGTGACTCTACACTTTCCCTGCCTTACTGCTTAATGCAACATAATCTTCCACATCCAACTTGTACAGGGTCTTCACATGAACCCTAATTTTCCTCACCTTTCTAGTAGCTATGTGCCTCAGAAAGACTTTACCTTTACTGAAGATCACATCATAGCCACGGTCTTCCAAAACTGCTACAGAGATGAGGTTCTTCTTTAGGCCTGGAACAAACATGACATCTTTGAGGCAAAGAGGGGATCTCGACTCCCTCTTAAAGGTTACTGTACCAATCCTGGTAGCATTGTACCTTCTGTCATCCCCAAGCTCAATATACATCTGGTGCTCTTTCTCCTCTAGGTCACTGAAAAACTCTCTACACCTTGTTATGTGGAACAAGGTACCTGAGTCTAAGTACCACACACTCCCCATCATAGTGTTGGTCATGCATGTGATAAGGGTGAAGTCTAGCTCAAATTGTGAAGCCAATGCTTCACCTACTTCTCCTCCTGAGTTCTTCTTGCCAGACTTTTGTGTGGAAACTTAGTGGCATAATGCCTAAATTGATGACAATTGAAGCATTTTATTTTGGACAAGTCTTTCTTCTTGCCCCCTTGGCTGGATTCAGGTTTGGTTTGAGATTTCTTCCCCTGTCTCTTCTTACTTTTTTCAACCAATGTAAAATTTTCTTCATTCTCTCCCTTGGATGAGGTTTCATCTCTAATATTATGTTTGATCTCTTCTTGTACCAAATCAGACCATAAGCGTTCCCAATTAGGTAATTTTTCCCTCCCATTCACTGAGTCCTAGTAGCTATGCCAACTCTTGGCAAGGTCTAGAAGAGCTAGGTTCACCATAGTCATCTTCTGCAACATTCACACCAACCCCTCCAAGCTTATCCCGAAATTGTGTAAATCTGGTGAGATACTACGGAATAGTGTCATTCTTCTGCATCTTAATGTTTCAAAGTTTTTCTTTAAGGGCTAGTTTTCTATGGTCACTGTTATTCTCGGATCGCTGAGTGAGTGCCTTCCACATTGCGAAAGAAGTTTCTTTCTGTAAGAGACTTGGTCAAAATTCCATGTAATAAAGTTAATAAAGGAAAAATAATAACCAAGGTCATGGGACACGTATTCCAAGCTAAGTGTTAGGCAAAACATCCTAGGGTGGGTGTTCATTTTGTTTATTATGGCTAAGAAAATTGGAAAAGGCAATGACTTTGGAAAGGCATGAGGCATTAATTAGCAATTTATTTATGAAAATAATGGAAACTAGAAGAAAAGGAAGGTGAAAGGTGAGAGGTTCCATGTAAGGAGGAAAATGAAGGAAACTAATGGAAAATTGAAGAAAATAGATTCTTCATTAATAAAAAGGATTTTGAGGATCAGTTGGTACCTTTTGTCAGTTTAGTTTTGGAGCTCTCTCTCTATTCTCTCTCTTTCACGTTCTTGGACACTTAGAGCATTCTTGGAGCACTCTAGCATTGGATCAAGGAAAGCAAAGGAAGGACCAAGAAGGAAAAGGAAATCAAAGATCAAGCAAGGAATAGTAGCATCTAGCAGCTACAATGAGATTATTTGCAGGTATCGATTTGCATATGTGATTTCCTTGCTATATTTGGCATGCATGGTACATGCATGTGTGTATTTGGTTCTCTTGTTGTCATTGGCATGGGTTTTTCCAAGTATGACAATGTTCTTTAGCCTTGCCTTGCCATTTCCAGATATCCATGGTATCATGGGTTCTCTTGTATTTGGTTGAGTTGGATTATCGGATGTTTTCAAAACTAAGTGAGGTGGTCTCTTAAAGAAAGAACACAAGGCCTAGGAATCCCTAGACCAGACTGGGATTATGGTAAAGCCATATTTTGTGTGCCTTGATGGTCCTAGGAATCCTCGACCGGTGAATGGCAGGATATACAGTAAAGCCTAGAGGTGTGTGCCCTTGATTAGGCCTAAGAATCCTTGACCAGTGAATGGCGGAATATACAGTAAAGTCTAGAGGGTGGAATCTTGATTAGACCTAGGAATCCTCAACCGTTGTATGGCGAGATATACGATAAAGCCTAGAGACTAGGAGACAGAAAAATTCCTCACAGTGTAGGTGGAGAAATCTGATGGCATCCATGTTTGTTTAGGGCCTAGTGATCTGGTGAGGATTACGGTAAAGCCTGAGGAAACCTGGTTTGGTTTGGTTTTGAATCCCACATTCATGCTTGGAATATGGCAAAAAGGTGATTGGTTGAAAGAAAGATTTGGTTCAGGCAATCTATGGTCGGGTGGATCATGGAAGTCCCATACCTGGTTGGCTTTTGAATTCATTAATAAGAGTTCTTTCCCCTTGGTATTTCATGTGTAAATGTATTGGCTTATATGTGAATTTTATGGTTGTTACATCCTTGTTATTTATGTTGGTTATGAATATGTTTTATGACAAACGTGGTGTATGGTTGTCATCATGTTTTGATTTGTAAATGAATGTACAATGAATATATTACCTAATAGATGATGATGCAACTATTGTGATATGGCAACAATTCTTCTTTACGAATATTAGATAAGTATGAGACCCTTATGCTCAAATATGTTATTATAGCATGTAGATTGCATATTTGTGACATGTTTGATGAAATGTCTGTCATGGCTAGTAAGGGTCCAGTGAAGTCATTGATCAAGTGTTTGCATTACTAGCTTTATTCCAATGTTATTTGTCATTTATGAAAGTTCCATGAAGTTTTGGGCAGCGATCTGAGCCCTGGCCTTGAAAAGGTGGCATAGAATCTAGGGTAGCTGGCTGAGATTTAGCTAAAAAATTCCATAGTCGTTGGCATGCCCTTGATGTGGGAGCGACTGGAAGGTCTCAGTCACATGCATGGCTAGTCATGGGAGCGACTAGGGGTCCAAATCAGTGAAATGTCAAGTTGCCTCAAGGGTTGGTCACCTAGAAGGGTTGGTTGGCTCCTGAAGGTTTTGTAGCATGTGTGAAAGGTCAGATTGACTTAGTTTTGTCAATTCCACTTTCTTAATTGTACACGAGGAGTTGAAGCTTATCATAGTAGCCTCTCATCACATGTTTACCCCAGCAAACCAGTAAACTTGGGTAAATGTGGGAGGATGGTGTTACACTTTCCCATGGAGATTTGAGAGAATGTGGTCTCGTACTCCCTCCAATATTATTCTCCTCGCCTTGGCTACATCTTTCTTCCATTGGGCTAGGTTTTGGGCATCATCTGGCCCTGGTTTTGCAATGTTTGTCTTGACATATTCTAGAAATTTTTGTATTCAAACTTTTGTGGTCCATAATGAATTAAGCAAAGTCTTTCAGTAGAAATCACATAAGAGAAATTTCTCTTATATTCTAGAAATATGTTGTCATCAAGCGTCGCCTCCATGTTATCCTTCCATGCAATGAATTTGAGCTGCCTTCCAAGGCGTACTCTAATCTCAGCCCGTTGAAGGTTATTCTCCCAACTCCAAAGAGATCCTACTACATTGAAGCTGCAAATTCAAACCTCTAAGAAACAACTTTGAAATTTGTGTTCTAATGTGAATCTTGCTCTGATACCATGTAGAAATATGGTGAAATAATTGCACCTGCTCAATAAATTTAATATAAAATCAAGAGTCACAATTCTATTCTACTGCTCTGTGGAAATTAATTCACAATTTTGAAAAACATTCGCAAACATGCAATAAGAAAACCACACACGCACAATATTTTTCTAGGGGAACACAACTGGGAAAAACCGCTCAAGCCTCTTTACATTAATCAGATGAATAGAGAATGTATTACAATTTCTTGCCTGCTCTGAGCACAATCTGCAAGTGAATAACCTATCTCTTTGCTCAATGAGAAGCTATGACCCAGACTTGGCCAATTTTTGCCTCAGTTTGAGCCCCTATTTGCTTGTGCAAATCCTATGGAATTAGCCCCTATTTTTTAGTAATTTTCCCCCAATTTATAATGTAATTCCCAAGGATTGATCATCTAACTGCATGCAACACCTATACACTCAAACTAGTTTACAAATACTTGTTACACTGCCTTGGAATCTCCACCACAATTGGGGAACTCAAATTTCTTGCATGCACTAGCTATTTTGAGTTGATTGATCAGTTAACTGGATGATCATTGAGTTAGACTATTGTCCCACTGCACAATTGACCTTCCACTAGTTCTATCAACAATTGGAACTAGTTTAACTTAATACAACTAGAAATAATTGAATTGGATTACTAAAATTTAGCAATCACACATGCTTAACTGAACTCCAAGCCCTCTAACTCGAAATTACTGAGCTTAGTGACAAGAGCCTTGTCACCTCAGTTAACTACCTCCAAGCCCTCTAACTCGAATTTACTGAGCCAACTGAGTGACAAGAGCCTTGTCACCTCAGTTAACTATCTCTAAGTTATTTGTTGATGTGGAAATTCAAATTTTCTCAACTTGACCAAGGCAAAGTCAAATTGAGACTTTCTTGCTACACTTCTACATAGTATAGGCACATGGTCAAGAAATGTGAGTTGTCGCTCACCAAAAAAGCCTAGAACTCCAACAAAGAACAACAGGTCCCTAAGGAATTGGACAAAGGCCAGGCTCCTGATCTAGTTTCCATAGTGCCTAATCTGGAAATGGCAGATCAGAACATTGGCTTGGTGTTTCATTGAGCATGCGATTGGAGACAAGGTTTTCCCTCATAGACAACCACTCCATTGTCTGAAATTTGTAGGTACATCTAAGGCATCATTTCCCATTATTTTTCCCCAATTCTATCTGCATGTCTTAATTCAATTTCAACTGCTTTCGTTCATGGAGGCCCTTCAGAGGCTACAACCTCTCCCCCTTCTTCCTCTCTCCCTTGTGTCACCTCTTTCCCACCTCCCCTCTGTTGTTTCCCCTCACATCACTAGGTTTGCATCCCTCAAGAACCTAAGCCTCTATGCCTATCTTGATGTTGCCCCCATTTCCTCTCCCCTCCACTCTCCCATTCCTCCCACCCCTGTGAAGGATTTGTGCCTTTGCTCATCGACATTGAGCGATTTCTCCTCCCTTACGTCCCGAGCGATTTGTTCATCGATGATATATTAATCTTTTGTAACAATTCTCCAAGGGATGTAAGTGAGCTAGCGACCATTCTACTCTTATATGTAGAAATTTTGAATAATTTAACACATATTCACAGAGATTATCCTGATCATACAATTATAAGCGGAACATGTATAATACATAATCTCCTCTACGTTGATCATCAATTTACAGAAGCATAAACATTCACAGGCACACATAGAAGCATCAATCAAACTCATTAACTCAGTATGTATCCCGGGGAAAGCATCTCGCTAAAAACCCCACACTATCTGTATATTATATTGATTGAATCATGTAACATTACAAAGTACAATGCTTATCACAAGCAATCCAGTACCAGCTCCACCTGTTACACACAATACAGCTCAGATATGATCTCCAAATCTATTCCACTGCTTGCCTGCCTCCACTACTCAATACCTGCTCAAGAACTGATGAGAATGACTTCCCAAACTCGTATTTCACCTCAAAATAATCACTCACACTTTGTTGGACATGAGCAAAGGCTACAATACTGGGCAAATACGTGAGCAAACTCATTGGCATACTCAATCCCTTTATTGTGCAAGATCTGGTGCACAACTATAGTCACAACTGATAGCAATCTGATTCTCTACCACTTGTCCCTGTTGAACTGAACATGCACTGACATGCAACTGAGTTAACTGATGTATTCATTAGTTTTATTATGAGTTAATAACTTGTGAATTAATTAATAACTAATTCACCCAACTCATCTCTAGTCTATTTGCCAGTTAGACTAAATACAACCAGTTTAACAAAGCTAAACTGAACACAACTCCATCAACTCCACCAAACTCAACTGATTGAGTTCTAACTGAAGTCATGCATGCAAATATTAGTCATCCCATAGGTAACCATGTATTTCCCTCTGGGATCTGCATGTACCACATCTGTAGCTCATCCTGAAGTGCTCCAAGAGAATAAGATTAAGTTTATAGTCCAAATATTATTGTGAGATAATAATATTTGACTTTTCTATTTTTGACTTTGATCACTCACACTGTGATCACTCAAACTTTCATCAAAAATAGAAGTCCATCTATTTTTTTTCCAACTTGATCAATCATCCATAAACAGCAACCTGCAATCCATAGACATGATCCATATGTCTAAAAATAGACATAGTCTAAAAATAGACTTGCGCCAAAAATAGCCTGCGGGCCCACTTAGTGAAGGCGACTCTTTTCACTAAGCTCCATCATCTTGTTGAAATCTCAACAAGCATTTCTTGTTGCACACTTTTCAACATTATATGGTAAGGCTACAAGTATGACCATCAATAACAGGAAATCCTCTATATCATAGCACAATATGGTCGAAGGGGAGCTTCATCATCTAACTCAGGCTCTTCCCTTTGAATCTAAATTGTTGGAGGAGGTTCTGAAGTACCTAGGATTTCATCTCAAGCCCAATGGTTACAGCAAGGAGGATTGGCTTTGGATCATACCCAAGATTGAAAGGCGTCTGAAAAGTTGGTCTTTTCATTGGCTCTCTCGTGTAGAGCAGCGAGTGCTCGGTAAATCGGTCCTTGTAGCTATACCTGTCTATTGGATGTCAATGGCTTGGATCCCCAAATTTGAGCTGGAAAGAATTCACAGATTTTGTTTTAATTTCCTCTAGGTTAGGAACCAGGATCATGGAGCTCTACCTTGGATCAAATGGGACAAAGTTTCTATGCCTAATTTTTTAGGGGGGTGGGGTTTAAAGAACATGTTTTAACATTTCCAAGGCTTGGCAGCCAAGTGTGGTTGGAGGCTCATCTCCTCACTAAACTTATGGACTTCCATTGTCACCCACAAATACATTACATCCCTTTTTGGAAGATTGGATCTTCCATGAGGATAAGTCGTGAGCTAAATAATCCATGATATGGTGGGCGATTCTAAATTCATTTGAAGTCATTAGTAGTGGGTTGTCTTGAAAGGTTGGCAGAGGTGACAAGGTTCGCATTAGCCTTGACCCTTAGCCAGGAAGTGGACAAAACCATTCCATCCCCCCCCCATTAGTCGAACATCTGTGACATCGCGACATCTCCAAGCTTGCCCATATCACAAACCTAAACAAAACCTTTATCTAGAGCCAAGGTTGGTTTTATGTTGGGGATCTCAATTTGAATGAGGGATAACAAGGGGCATGGATTGATTACATTAATGCTCTTACATTGGACCATATTCGACTCACTGATAGGGACGACGAGTTGGTTTGGAGTCTATCCCCCTTTGGCGTTTACACCCTAAAGTTGGGATACATCTTGATTATGGCCCTCACGGATGGTGCAGTCACCAAATGGTGGTGGAAGGCAATTTGGAAGGTCCATTGTCATACAAAATCTAAGGTTTTCATGTGATTTCTAATGGAAAACAAAACACCAACTTGGGATGCTCTTCAGAAAATATATCTAGTATTACTCCCTATGTAAGAAAGATGAACCAACCAAGCATGTTTTCATGACTTGCCCTTTTTTCAGAAGGTTTGGCAACATGCAAGCAGGCAGCATGTCACATAGGGGAATGGGTCGGAGAGATTTTGAGGGGACCTGGAAAATTTGGCTCTCTAATCAAGCATGTTGAGCATTC
Source organism: Pinus tabuliformis (assembly GCA_031772625.1). NCBI lineage: Eukaryota > Viridiplantae > Streptophyta > Pinopsida > Pinales > Pinaceae > Pinus > Pinus tabuliformis. The sequence goes on along the minus strand of CM062810.1, from coordinate 60,353,649 downwards.
AAAGCTTTGCCCCTAATCCTATGTTGAGAAGTATGGATGGCTCGTAACAAAGCCTTATTTCAAGAAAAGCCTTCAATCCTTGAATTCTCAACAACAGAAGTTATGGCCATTTTAGCTCACTTCCCTTGGGGAAAAGGAATTTCCCCTACCATCATTGTTATTGCAAAATATCCATATCATTCTATCCCTTGGGCATTTTTCGATGGCACATCAACCAATTTTGAACTAATCAATAGTTGGGGCTAAAGCTTTATCCTCTTCCTCTCAATTCTCACTATTTCAGAGTAAAAATGGGGTTGGGCCCAGTTTCAAACAACAAGGTTGAACTATTAGCATGCAAGAATTTGTTTCTTTTCACCTTAGCTAAAAGATGTACTCACATCCAAGTTTTTGGGACTTCATGTTGATCATGAATTGGTTAAATGCTATTCAACAATGCATGAATTTTTTTCTCATTCCCATTTTTAAATAAACTAAGAGGTTGATCAACTTATTGATCTTTTTCACTTGTTCACGCATCTCCAAGGAAAGAAATTAGGATGTCGATCACCTCTTTAAGGAAGATTTGTTAATCGCAAAAGGGCCCTGGGAGATCACATAACAACAAGACAACATCAATACCATTGTTTTCGCTCATAGGCCCATCTCGAATCTCCTCACTGGAGATGTAATCAATCCAATATATTGTGTTTTATATCTATTAATATGTTATGTTTGGAAATCCTTATGGAAGACTACAACACTTTGACAGTGATTTCCTATAAGCACTCCTTGTTGATTCACTCTTCTTCATTTGTACGTACTCACTAAATAATCAATTTCATTGTTTTTTCTCTTGTTTAAAAGGGTCATTGATCCCATCTCAACTATATTTCTTGACAATTAATGTGTAGAAAATTTGTGTAGGTTAACCCGATAATGAAATATAAATCAAAAGAATATTATAACCTACTTCTACTATAAATTCGTGCAAGCTTAAAGATCGAGCTGAACAATATAACCAAAAGAAGAAGAATCAATGGCACAATACACATGAAAATACTTTGGGGAAAGCCTCAGCTAAAAACCCCACACTATTGTATTATCATACATGGTGGAAATACATAGGAATTATACAAAGCCTTAGCTCTCACAGCTAGCTAGCTCTCAGTACAATCCTCATAGATGCTCACAGGCAATCTTGGCTTCTCTCCAACCTTCCTCTCTGCCCTCCAAGCTCCTATTTCCTTGCGCTTTTCCTTGTGGATGATTCTCCTGTTACCAAGTGAATAACATCCTCCAAAACTGCACAATCCTCAAGGATAAATCCTTGACTGCATGCATGAGTTTTCTCCATGACAAAACACATGCAACTAATAGCACATTGTCCTTGAACATTAATCTCAACTGGGTCTTTCTCATAATAGACATGCATGAGTTTCTGATGAGGGAATCTTCAGTTAACTGGAATAGCATTAGTTGAGTGCATGCATGCATCTCACTGTTAACTCATTATTAGTTCCTCAAACAGTTTGGAACTAATTTCACTGGACTTAACTCAATAAACTGAGTTAACTAATTACAACTCAAATATAACTCAATCTTATCTCCTTAATTTAAGGGATAACTCTTGCATGACTTTAGAAATACTTCTAACTTGAATTTCTCCAACTAATTAATTTAAAATTAATTAATTAATTATTTCAAAGTATTTCATATTTTAGGTTTCTGCAATCTTCATACTTGTGTAGATTATCTTCTGGATTCATCTCGCATTAGGTTTTTGTTATGATCGACATTTTTAACCAGCGATGGTGGTTCATCTTCAGGATGTGAAAGATTTATGGAAGACTGGTCTTATTATTCAATTCAATAAATAGATGTTTGAGATGCATCGCCGACGGTAATCTTAGGGATTATTAATTTATTAAATTATTAAATTATTGTTAAGACTAAATTCGATTTTAATTCACAATTTAATTCAAGGACAAATTAAATTGGAATATTCTTGTTGCCATATTTCAACACTCCCTTTCAACAAGAAAGGGATTATCTGCCACCCTGATCCTCTCTCTATGGAACTCAAATTTACACTTTGACAATGCCTTTGGCAAAATGTCAGCATCTTGCTCCTCTGTCAAAATACACTGCAGCAACATCATCCTCTCAACCTATGAAAAGCCACGGGCAACAATTGTTGCCTTATGCTTCTCCACACTACCATCGACAGCTTGCTTTACCTTGTAAAGCCAACGGAAACTCACAACTAACTTGTTCTCTGATCTCGGAACCACTTCCCAAACATTGTTACAAACTATGGATTCATACTCCTCCACCATAGCATCAACCCAAATCTGTTGTTGCACTACTTCCTCAAACGAAGATGGCTCGGTCTCAACACATTCCCCAGCAAGGGCCATGTATCCAGTGTACCTCTCAGGTGACCTCCTCTGTCTGCGCTGAGAAGATGGTGCTCCTACATTCTCTCTCACATCCTCCAACAATCTGTCAACTTCTCTTGTGCGCTTTCATCTATCTTTGGAAGACTCTGCTTGAGTGGATGTCTCCACTCCTGGAACCTCTACATGCGGCTGCTCTGCATCAGTCTAAGGCTCCTCCTCCTTAGGAACCAACAGTTCCTCCACAGCCTGTAGTTGGAGATCCCTCTCAATGGAAACTCGCATGGCCTTCTGCTCATCAAACTTGAGATCTTTGCGAACCGCTGTCCTCCGACTCATAAGCAAGTACACTCGATAGTTGTGAGGTGTATCAGTGTACCCCACAAATATCCCCAACTTTGTTGTCGGCTCAAGCTTCTTCCGTGCATCCTTTGTCACATGGCAATATACCGATGAACCAAAGATCCTGAAGTGACCCACATCTGGTCTCTCACTGAAGAAAGCTTCCTCTGGTGTCTTCATCCCAAGTATCTGATGCAGGCTTCTATTCTGCAAATAAACCGTTGTGTTGCATGCCTCAACCCACAAATGAAGTGGTAGGCCTTGGTCATGCAGCATTTCCCGTGTTGCGCCTACAATAGTTCTGTTCTTCCTCTCGGCCACCCCATTTTGTTGTGGGTTATGAGGTGTTGTCAACTCTCGTTTAATTCCTTCCACTGCACAAAAGTCCTTAAACTCTTGAGAGACATATTCTCCACCATTGTCACTTCTCAAGGCCCTGATCTTCTTCCCTGACTCTTTCTCAAACAAAGCTTTGAACTCACAAAACTTTGTGAAGGTTTGGTCCTTTTTCTGCATGAAATAAATCCAACATTTACGAGAATAGTCATCAATGAAAATCACATAATACATTTGCTTCGTTGTGGATGTTGTCGAGAATGGTCCACACAAATCAATATGAACTCACTCTAAGATACTATGCTCGACTGTCTCGATCATGAAAGGAAGACTTGGTGTACTTTCCCAAGGTATAACCTTTGCATGTGTCAACTTGCTCAAGTTTACCTTTGAGAAGTCCTGTAGATATCTGTTGCATTATCTTCAAAGCCCCATGATGCAAATGGCCCAACTGGCTGTGCCACAACTCACCAATGTCTTGGCTTTGCACCAATTCTGCTTTCGTACTCAATGTTGCACAATCATCTACCTCTAGTTTATAGAGATTTTTCACCTGAATCCCTGTCCTCTTGGTCTGACCCATGTCTATGTGTCTTAGGAACATCTTTCCTTTACTAAAGACAATATCGTAGCCTTTGTCCTCCAACATCGCGAGCGATACCAAGTTCTTCAGTCCAGGCACATACATCACATCTGTCAAGGTGAGAGGAGCTCCATGGTCCCTCTGAAAAGCAACCGTGCCCACTCCTGAAACACTATACCTTCCGTTGTCACCCATCTCTATGCGCATTTTGAGGTCTTTCTCCTCCAAAGCACTGAATATATTTTTATCATCGGTCATGTGGAATGAGGCTCCACTGTCAAGATACCAAACACAACCCATCATCGATGACACCATGCATGCGATGATGGTAAAGTCCATTTCAAACTAAGAGGCTAATGCCTCACCTTCCAATCCTTCCGAGGATCCCTTCTTGGACTTCTTCGATGGGCAATTAGTCGCATAATGTCCCATCTTGTGACAATTAAAGCATCTTACTTTAGACATGTCACTCTTCTTCCCTCCATGAGAAGAATTCTATTTGAAATGGGAAGCCTTCCCCTTCCCTTTCCTTGCCTTACTAAGGCCAAATTTTCTTCATCATCATTCTTGGATAAAGAACCATCTCGTGTGCTCCTCCTGATCTCCTCCTGCATAAGATCCGACCATAGTCGTTCCCAATCTGGTAGTTTCTCCCTTCCATTCACAGAGTCCTGGTAGCTATTCCAACTCTTTGAAAGGCCAAGGAGAGCGAGGCTCACCATATCATCATCGGCAATAGTTATTCCCACACTGCCAAGCTCATCTCTACAGGTGGTGAGCTTGTTCAGATATGTGGAAATAGTATCGCCCTTCTCCATCTTGATTCTTCGAAGCTTATCCTTGAGCGTCAATTTCCTCTGGTCGCTATTGTTCTAGTAGAAGTCCTTCAATTTCTTCCACATTGAAAATGTAGTATCCTTCCCATGGAGACTTGAGACAATATGGTCTCAAACTCCCTCAAGGATGATCCATCTTACCTTTGCCACACACTTCTTCCACTCAGCCACCTCTTGTGCATTAGTTGAAGCTGGCTTTGGGATTTCTTGATCAATGAATTCCTTCAAGCCATTGTCTTCTAATACAACCTCCATTCTATCTTTCCATGCTACGTAATTCGAGCTACCTTCCAAGGCATACTCGAGTCTCAAGCCATAGAACGCCATTGGCCAACCTTGAAGTATGATATGAATTTGATTTGCACCTGTAACCCCAAACTTCAAACTTCAAATTCTCTTCTTAGTATACCGTTCATAGCTCTGATACCATGTAATAAATCTGCTGGTAGGTTAACCCAATAATGCAATATAAATCAAAGCAGAATACTATAACCTACTTCTACTATCAATTTGTGGAAGCTTAAAGATCGAGCTGAACAATATGACCAGAAGAAGAAGAATCAATGGCACAATTCACATCAAAATACTTTGGGGAAAGCCTAAGCTAAAAACCCCACACTATTGTATTATCATACATGGTGGAAATACATAGGAATTATACAAAGTCTTAGCTCTCACAGCTAGCCAACTCTCAGTACAATCCTCACAGATGCTCACAGGCAATCTTGGCTTCTCTCCAGCCTTCCTCTCTGCCCTCCAAGCTCCAATTTTCTTGCATTGTTCCTTGTGGATGATTTTCCTGTTACCAAGTGGATAACCTCCTCCAAAACTGCGCAATCCTCAAGGATAAATCCTTGACTGCATGCATGAGTTTTCTCCATGAGAAAACACATGCAACTAATAATACAGTGTCCTTGAACATTAATCTCAACTGAGTCTTTCTCATAATAGACATGAATGAGTTTTTGATGAAGGAATCTTCAGTTCACTGGAGTAGCATTAGTTGAATGCATGCATGCATCAACTTATTGTTAATCCATTATTAGTTCCTCAAACAATTTGGAACTAATTTAATTGGACTTAACTCAGTAAACTAAGTTAACTAATTACAATTCAAATATAACTCAATCTTATCTCCTTAATTTAAGGGATAACTCTTGCATGACTTCAAAAAGACTTCTAACTTGAATTTCTCCAACTAATTAATTTAAAATAAATTAATTAACTATTTCCAAGTAGTTGTTAAGACTAAATTCGATTTTAATTCACAATTTAATTCAAGGACAAATTAAATTGAAATATTCTTGTTGCCATATTTCAACAAAATGCACCCAAAATGTGCATCTGCAAAAGTAATTTTGTCATTTTCTCAATGAATGAAATTGCAATTTTTTCCTTTGGAAAAAAAAGGGGATCCAAAGGACAAAATCCACTTTTGCTTATGCATTCAATGTTGGATTCAAAATTGTGTCTTAGAGTATAGCAAGAAACAACCAATTATTTATGTCTTCCACTGAAGGTACAAGGCCTTATGCACTGTAACATCTGAAGCAATCGGGCTAAGAATAGTTCTTTAAGATATGGGAGAAAAACAAAGACCAACAATCATCAAAAGTGAGAATCAAAACTCTATCAAACTAGCAAATAACCCAGTCTATCATGCTAGATCAAAGCATATTGAAACACATCATTTTGTACAAGAAAAACACCAATCAAAGGAAATCGATTGGTTTTATTGTGAAATACAAATGTTAATGTGGTAAACATATTTATTGAGCCTCTAAGAAAGGATTAGTTTACATCATGTAGAAACAAGTTAGGTATGGTAAATAATTCATGTTTCCATTAAGGGAGAGCATTAGAGGTGATTAAAGAAATGAAGGTTCACAATTTTTATTGTTTCAATATCATGTTCTAGAATGTGTTCCAGTGTAAGAATGCGTTGGGGCTATGTAGGCATCATTATCTTCCAAGTGGTTGTGATTATCTAGTGATCTATCCCATTGCTAAAAAATGAGTCATTATTATGTATCATGTGTATGAGCTTCAATCAATAAAAAAAAAATTAGTGAGACAATTATGTCTTTTCTTTATGTTGTCTGTGTTATTTTCCAGTTTCAAACTTATCACTAGGGACCATAAAATTCATTTAGCTCTCATGGCATGTGTTGAGAATCTTATTCAGTGCATTTACCCTAGGTGTGATGTTTATAAAAATCAAGACATATAGGGTAGTTAGACATGCTTTCAATTATGTCTTGTTTGAATGTTGTTAGTTGCAATGTCTTAGACTTTGATGTTACAATCATTTTTTCTCTAAAAACAATAAAATATTTGTTTTTTTTCATTTCCACTCATGAACAATAGAAATATCATGCCGATTATTATTACTTTTCGAACAACCTTGTAAGTTTCTTTGGTAAACATAAAAGTTACACTTGCATCACCCATCTTTCTTATATATCTTAAGGTTTTAGTTAGACTTAGAATGCATAGAATAGTAGTGTTTAATTTTCCCATCTCAAACATCAACTCAACATTTCATAATCCTGAGGGTTAGCTCAATTTTAGTTCCCATTAATAAAGTACCTTGTCATTTGGAGGCCAAAGGGTCAATTCTTTTTTACACCCTTGGGGTTAGGCTGCTAGTTTGATCAACAATATGTGATCACTTCAAGGTTATCTACCTAGATTTTTCAAAACCAAAAAACAAATCTCAAAATGGTTTTAATTATTGAATTATCCCCTTAGAAAACACCATTTTTATCATACTTTTCATAAATTTCAAATCCACCCATTGTGGGCATTCATGAAAAAAGGCACTTATATCAATCAACCATACATCATGAACTATACATGTGCTTAAAAAAGCCATGTATACATCCCCCATTTCTTTTAAAGAGATTTTATCTGTTTAAGGGACCATCATTAGATATCTTCCCTCTTTGAATACTTTTAAATTTATAATTTATAACTTTTTTTAGAATATCTTTTTCAACCGCGTATTTACTATTTCTTTATGAAATTTTTAAAAGATTTATATTCACCCATAAATTTAAGTCTCGCTCTTAGGATTTATTTTTATTTGTATCTAATGAATAATTTTTTATAAATAAAACATGCATTTTGATTTTTCATAATTTTTTTTGTTTGATCTTTTTATCATAGATAACAAGGTAAGACCGTATTATCAAAACTAATAATTACAACCAATTTATTCCTTAGTTTGATATAGAGCACAAGATATTGATACAACAAATAATAATTAATTTGCCATATTGAAAACCCTTATATGTTGTCATTGAATATCACTTATTTATTCTTAAGTTGTACAATTTTTCTCATGGGAAACATTTATTTACCAAGTATTTATATTTATACAAAGTCTCCAATTTATTTCATAATGCTTTGGTTATAGTTTCTCTTAAGATCACCAACAAGTATACTTACTTGGGGTGCAATTCTCAAGTCCCCACTTCAATTTGCAATCAACACTTCAACCCTGGATCAACAAAAGATATGGATCTTTAACCCTTCTTGAGAAAAAGTGCTTTCGATATCACTTCCAAGACATCTCATCTAAGATGAGTCTCATAGACACCTTGATCTGTTCCATTGCTCTATATGGCTCAAAGATTTAGAAACAATCTTTACTTGAGCCAAATTGAGCTTCAACTAAGAGTCCAAATTCTTCTTCTCTACCACATCATTAGATGCAAACAGAGAATACCTCATCACCTCATCCTTGCAAAGTTTAGAGCTCAACCCTTGGCTTGAGAAAATCTTCAAATTGGTTTCATTTTTGCACCATGTCCAAAGCTCTACAAACCCAATAAAGAGTAGGGACCAATGTCCTTACTTGGCATATTGCTCTTCTAAGTTTGTCTACTCTACTCCCTCAAGGTGGACCAAATGTTAGATTAAAAGAGTTTCAAATCTCTTATAAGGTCAATGGGCATTCAATTGGATCATCTCCCTCCTTTGTGTTATTCCTCAAATTCACTTGGTCACCTTTTACCTACTAAACAAGAACTAAACAAAATCATCAAGAAGATATCTATAAGCAATTCATCCAAATCACCTAAATCAATCCTTTGGAAGGGTTGCACCCAAAGATGGCCTTCTACACTAAACACTTCTTGGAGTTGAGAGACAAGCTCATTGTTCAACCCCAATATAAGCTTCACCAAATTCAAGCTCTTCACATTCCTCTAATCCCATTCAAAATAAATTCTCATAGACTTCTAAGTAGAGACAAATCACCAAATTGATAAACCAAACAAAATCTACTAGATATGTCATTTACAAAAAGTGAAGACCTAAGCCTTCACACTAAGCACTTTTTGGAGTTGAGAGACAAGCTCATTGTTCAACCCCGATATAAGCTTCACCAAATGCAAGCTCTTCACATTCCTCTAATCCAATTCAAAATAGATTCTCATAAACTTCTAAGTAGAAACAAATCACCAAATTAATAAACCAAACAAAATCTACTAGGTATGTCATTTACAAAAAGTGAAGACCTAAGTGCACTTCGTTTTTAGATTTCCTATCTACTTCAAGATCAAAGGAAAATTCCATTGCTTGTTCAAAGATTCACAAACCCTCACCAACTTTAAGTATCTTGACCAAAAAATGTTTGGCCCTATATATGCAAGAAGCTCTCAAGTTCAAAGCACACACAAAGGATCAAAGCATTTTTCAAGCTATTACCTTAAAACAAGGGCACCAAGAGACCAATGAATACTAGTATACATCCAAACTCTAGATCAATGAGAATCTCCAAGACCTCACCCTACCACACAAGATCTTAGCAACAAACCCATCTCAAAACCATTTCCAAGAGATAAACTAGATCCTCTAAACCTCAAAAACAAGTGAACTCCCCCCAAGCAACAATTTAGTGGGTAGTTTACACTATCCACTAACTTTTCATCAAGCCAAAGCTTCTTCAATGTTCTTCATTCAACCTTGAATGTTAAGAAAATTAGATCTAATCCTCAAACCTACTAGCTCATAACTCCTAGATCTTCACAACTAGAGCTAGATGTTAGTCTAGCTCGTGCATTGTATCTTTTATAAGAGACCATTTAATTTTCCCACTTTGTATGGACATCATTATACTCAACAATCTTTTTAATCTACATTATAATTAATAGTTGCACATTAATATAATAATCTTATTTTAAAACATTCAACAATATTAAACCTATTAGACAATCAAATTGCACTTTATGCTTTCTAATCCAAATTTGTTTAGTCATTTATCAAATATTGCTGTAAATGTAGTATTTGGATTCACAACCATCTATTATTTTTTGCCTACCAAGAAATCATTCTATCTATTTAGTCCCTTATCAAATATTCCTGTAAGACGTAGTCTTTAACGCGACTTTTTGAAAGCCTTTCCAGCGATTTTTTCCGGTGAAAATCCGGCAGTGATTTATTGGAATCCAAGTTTGATAGCTAATTTTTGCACAATGAAACCGTCCCAGAGGTTTTTCAAGGTGCTGAATCCGAATATGCAGTTAAAAAACTATTTTAACTGCAACAAATCATGATTCCATCTCAATTTCTTCCGCCGGATTCCGTCACCGGAATCTCAAAAAGTCGCATTATAGACAACTCCATTCCTGTAAATTCACTATTTGGATTCACAACAATCTATTGATTTTTGCCTACCAAAAAAATCCATTCTATCGTGAGCTTTCGCGATTCAAAACTTTCACAACTCCATTTCATTTCAAACCCTAGCATTGGCAGCCACACATGCCCAGTTCCAATCTGCATTCTCTTGCAAATGCAAGCTTCATCTTCAAAACGACCACACCTGCAGTTAAGCACAGAAAAACCAACCATTACCAGGACACCCAATCGAGTTAATTTTAGAGATTCGAAAGCTACAGACGGGCCTCTCCATTCTTCCACAAAGAATAACGTCTTGTAACATATTTCTTTATTCGTTCGCTGCAGACCCTCTGGTATTAACCCACTGTTACATTTATTTTCCATTAAACTCCTGCTACAGACTATCATTATGAGTTTAAAAAGCAATACTAAAATACCGCGGTAGACTGCGAACTATTGAGCGTGCATGCGATCTGGGACTCGGAGTACTCAAATCAAGCTGGAACAAGAAAGAAATTCTAAACAATTTTCCTCTCACTAGCACAGCTGGACCTAGAAAAACCCTAAAAACTACGACATTTAACAGAAATGTGAAGTAAAGTAAAGCAAATAACAGAAACAAATCAAAAATCCTGCAATTCGCAGGCGCAGACTTTCAAGGGAAGCATTGCATTTAACATTGGCCAGTGAGGTTACAATCTCCCAAACGCAGAGGGTGGTGTCAATAGACACCATGACTAAGTGAGTAATCAACAACCGAGAAAATAATGATCAGCCTCCGAAGCCGTAGAGGGTTCGGCCCTGCCTCTTGAGGGAGTAGACAACATCCATAGCAGTGACAGTCTTTCTCCTGGCGTGCTCTGTGTATGTTACCGCATCTCTAATAACATTCTCCAAGAAGATCTTCAAGACGCCTCTGGTCTCTTCATAGATGAGCCCGCTGATGCGCTTAACACCTCCTCTCCTAGCGAGACGCCTGATAGCAGGCTTGGTGATACCCTGAATATTATCTCTCAGCACTTTTCTGTGCCTCTTGGCACCCCCCTTTCCCAAACCCTTCCCTCCCTTTCCGCGGCCAGACATCCTTCCTGTCTTCTGCTCTGCTCTCAACCTTGTAAAACAAAGCAGGGCTCGTTAATACGATGACTGCGGAAGGAAGCGGATATATACATACCGAGGGACTCACTCAAACCTAACCCTAGTCAATTCAAATGCCTTCCGTTAACCGCCAAGAAGTATCGATCCGTCCCAGCGTGATCTTTTTCTTGTGGACCGTCGATGAGTTTTTTCAACGGCTGCAATCAAATATGTAGTGATTGGGACTTCGAGTCTCAGCAATTAACAAATTTCCACTCCTTTTTCTATGGATTATTGTATAGCATTTGGGTAAGGAATGTTTTGCGTTTATTTTATTTTATTTTTCTTAAGTTTTCATAATATGTTTTATTTAGAGGGTTTAAATTAGTTTTCATAATATGTTTTATTTAGAGGGTTTTAATTTAATTATTGATAATTATGAAGAGAATGGTAGTGATTTAATATCCACATAATATTTTAGAATATTCATAATAATATATATAAATTAAATGATTTTTGTATTTATCGATGTTTTTTTTTGTCTTTTTAATTAAATTGATTAATTAGAAAAAAAATGCCATATGAATTGAGTTATGGTTTTTTGGCCATGTGGTATTGATAAGCCATAGTATTAGCCCATGGTAATGTAACAAAGTTTGTTTATAAGTTAACAATCTCCCTAATAAAGCGGGGTAAGTGTCAATGGTGAAGAATCTTGTTCCATATTTTTTAAATGTATACATGTTTAATTTATATATTATTTTTATTATTTAATAATAATAATAATTTTAAATAAGTTAGCCTCAAAGATTCGCTCAATTGGTCAAGTTCCCATCATTAAAGCACCTTGCTAATGGGAGATCACAGGGTCAATTCTCTTTACGATCTTGGTTGTCAAAGCACCTTGCTAATGGGAGGTCACAGGGTCAATTCTCTTTGACAATCTTGGTTGTCAAAGCACCTTGCTAATGGGACGTTACGGGGTCAATTCTCTTTGATGATCTTGGTTGTCAAAGCACCTTGCTAATGGGACGTCACAGGGTCAATTCTCCTCGACGCTCTTGCCGTTAGTCTCTGCTAATGAGTCGGCAGGAAGTGATCGCTTTGGGTGGATCTACCCGAATAGTTTTCATGGACATAGTGGCCACTGATCTACGATGTCCATGAACCACACATAAAAAATAATAATTATAATTTAGTTAGCTTTTATGAATTTTATTTTTTTTTACAATGTGAAATGTATCATGTAGTAAGTGTTTTGATGTTTGCTACGGATTGATCCCTACGAAGGTTTAAATAGTTTATATGGTTAAAAAATCATTTAGTTTATATGGTTGTGCTAGAATTGTAACAAAGTCTATTTAATCTCCATGATAAAGTGGGGCTAAGTATCCATAGTTAAGAATTCTATTACATGTTTTTTTAAATGTGCATATGTTTAACTTATATATTAATTCTTCTTCTTTTTAATGAAACAAGTAGGGATTTATATTAAAAAGAAGAAAAATCATATTATATGCCAATACTTTACATTTTTGGAGATTTCATTGTCTAATCCCTTCCAAAAAGAGTTGTCCCTACTTCTAGAAGTTTTTTTGCTTACATTCCAACATTGATATCTACCATATATTCTACAATAGATGTCTAATAGCAAAATATACTTGCAGAACATCAAAAAGATATTAAGAGAAACTAAAACCAGATGGCCCCGCTTATGGGTCAATTTTGCTTCCTAATTTGGAGATTCTTGTTCTCAAGCATCAGTTGCATGGCTCCTCTTCCCAGGCCATTCTGCATTGGTGTCCATCTCATATTGCTTGTTCTTTAAACCCTAGTTGAGAGCAACTTCTAATCTTTCCATTTTGACATTTAAAATCATTGCCTCTGCCTCCATGAAGGCTTGCAATTTCTTATTTTTTGTCTAAAGAAGCTCAATTTTCTTGTCCACTAACACTAATTTCAAAGTCTTTTTCTTGACATCTAATTCATTGCGCCTGTTCGTGAGCTCCAACAAAGCAACAATTAAATCCGACAATTTGTCGGTCATATCATTCATTTAGGACCAAGCTTACTTGAAGTATGACTAATCCAAAGAAGCCATTAATCTAGAACAATGAATTTGCTCCCCAATGAAATTGTTAGCAAAGAAAGGGCATGCCTCACTATTGGATAACTAGTGGAGAAAACACACTACAACTAAATCAAAATAAATAGATGAAGCACATCTTAAGGGATAACGACTCCCATAGAGAGAATTTAATACCAAGGAGACTCGTTCCATGGCAAATGAGAAAAAAGCCTCTCCCAGATCTGCCATTAAATTGCAATCTGAATAAAGGGTTTCCTCAATGATTGAGGAATGTTTGAAACTTAAATGCAACACTAGAATAATCCTACCAATTTATTGCCATATCCATAATTTTAAGTGTTTCTTAATGGAAGCTTCCAAGAACCTTAGACACCTTATCTCTCTAAATCCCCACTTGTATTCTTGTGTTAAGCCCATTTTTTATGGTTATTGATATAATAATTGGCATCACATTTAGTATTCATACTTAATGTTTTCAATCTCATAGTCATTATGATTTAATTCCTTTGTTATATTTGCCTCCTCTCTTAACTCTTCAAAATATTAAAACAATCACAAGTTACGGGTCTAAATTGCAATGACATTTGAAACTTGCTAGCAAGGTTCACTGCAAATGTGTGATTTAATGACAACTTTGAATAGAACAATAAATGTTGATTAAACCCAAGGAAATGAGATCATTTCTTTTATTAATGTTCGCACATCCTCTCTCTTTAAAAATATCTAGCATATTGATTTATACTTATTTTGTTGCATTGATAATGTTATATGTCTACCTATTATATGTGGTGATAGGTTATATTGTTGGTATATAATATTTTGTTAATTTTTGAGAACATTCGTTGGTATCTCAACCACTTAGTATGTAGTTCACGACATCCCCATTATTGCAATAAATGCTTAATGGGAGCAAAAAACATAGTCAATGCTTGAATGTAATTCTCCCAACAATCCACTAATCATGTATAGGTTTGGTCAAGCTCATCATAAATATAATGCATAATTTTTCTTTGTTTCACACAAAACCATGTTAATGATTTTATTTGGGAATAAAAGACTCTGCTGAGATTAGTAATAACATGTATGCTCTTGATTAAGTTTATATATGAACCTTCACAAAATTTACCATGGCAACATTACAAAACCTAGAATTGAGATTGTAATAATGAGAATTGTGATTATATTCATTGAATTTTCTACATCGTCAATTCTTCACTTTGTGGATCATTCCTATTTCCCCAGTTGTGTGCATAATTATCTATCACATTATGTCACTTTCTTTTTGTTGTTTTCAACAAGCTTGACTTCAATGTGACAATACTTAATTGTTAAATATTTGAGAATGCTCCATAGAATTATTTCCATCTATCTCATCCCAACCTAAGATCAATGAGATTTATCATTTGCAACCTTAATGCTTGGAGCAACATTTTTATGCCTAGGTGAAATTCTTAAGAAAGATATGGAGAAGGCGACAATTTGCATTGGCATCATATCTATGTATTAGGGACTATGCTTTGCAATTCAGTTTGTCATGCATTTTTGCGTGGTTTGAGAGTTAAAGTGAACAATCAATTTCCTCAATTAAAATACTATACTTGGTGGCCTTGATGAGTAATTCCTTTTAGCTTTATGTTTGTATAAACCTTAGAAATCTCCAAATCATATACTTTTGTAACACTCTCCTCCCACATCTACCCAAGTAACCGGCCAATCGGGGTAAACATGTGACGAGAAGTTGCCATAATGGGATTCAGCCTCCTAAGTCACCTTAAGGAAGTGGAACCGGCAGAACACATCACACAAACCCTCCACATCATCAACGGAACTCCCAGGAGCCATCCCAACCACTCAAGTAACCAACCCTTAAGACCAATTTAATTTCTACTACATCAAACCCCTAGAAGCTCCCTTGATATGGACAAGGGTGCATCTAGGAGGCTCCAAAAGTTCCCATAGCAAGGGCAAGGGAGATTCCAGGTACTTCTTTCCGCAATGTCGTGCCTGCGATTCTGGGATTTGTGCCAATTTTTCAGGCCAGAGCCTAGCTCACTGCCCAGAACTCAATGACACCTTCAGAAATGAATTTACACAGCAAAACAATGACACATTTGCAAAAACATCAGCAAGGACTAGACTAGACCCCTGCTAGCCATGACAAGCATTTCGTTAAACATGTCACAAACATGAAAGCTACAGGTCTTAACAACATAATTGAGCATAGGAGTTTCGTATTTATCTGAGAATCGTTAAGAAGCATTGATGCCTCAACACATTAGCTACAATTTCATCTATTAGGCCATAAATACAATGTTCATTCATTTACAATTAAAAACATGATATGAGCCAAACATAGCCACTATCATAACCAACATAATAACAATAGAAATACCAAGGAAACAACAACAATATAATCCACATATAAACTAGTATAATACTCATAAATTAACAAGGAAAAATAACCTCATATTAATGATGCAAAGGCCAACCATGTTTGGGACTTCCATGAACCACCCGACCATAGACATGGTTGAGCCAAATCTCTCTTCATCCAGTCACCCTCGTGCCATATTCCAAACATTAATGTGGGATCTCATGGAATAATTCACCAGAATCGAACTAGGCCTTCCAGAGGCTAAACCACCTCAACCCATCAAACAATGATTCCACCTCACAATTGAACGTCACAAACAATCGCAAAATTGGTCTCTACCCAAGCCTTCAAAGGCTCCAGAGCATTTGTTCCAACCAAGGCTTACAAGAACTAGTAACTCAACCCAAGCTAAAGGAAACATGAGAACCAAACTGAAAAATAAATAAATGAACCCACAACACCATGTTTATCTCGGAAATGGCAAGGCTAGGCAAATCCACTATAAATCCAGGCAATCCTCCATGCCAATGACAGATCATGACCAATAAACCACATGCATATGCCATGCATGCCAAAACTAGTGAGGAAAACATACATGCAACTCGGTACCTGCAAGCAAAACTCGTTGTAGTTGTTGATCCCAATGTCCTCTTGCGCTTTCCTGCTCTTCCTTTTCCTTCTTGATCCAAGCATCCAAGTATGCCACACTCTCCAAGAGTGCTCCAAGAAAAATCTAAGTGTCCAAGAGTATGAGAGAGAGAATAGAATGAGAGCTCCAAAACTGAACTAACAAAAGCTTACACTGACCAAGCCTGAGCAAAAGCTTGCCAACTGATCCTCAAAAGCCTTTTTATTAATGAGGCCTCTATTTTCTTCATTTTCCATTATTTTCCTTCAATTTCCTCCTCACATGCAACATATGACCTTTCACCTTCTTGTTCTCCTAATTTCCTTTATTTTCATAAATAAAATACCAATAAATGCCTCGTTCCTTTCCAAAGCCTTTGTCATTGCCTTTGCTAATTTCATTAGCCATAATAAACCAAAGTGACACCCCACTAGGATTTTTTTCTCACCATTCATCTTGGAATACGTGTCCCATGACTGTGGTCTTATATTTTTATATTTACATGCATTTTTAACCAG
This sequence comes from Pinus tabuliformis, assembly GCA_031772625.1. Classification (NCBI taxonomy): domain Eukaryota; kingdom Viridiplantae; phylum Streptophyta; class Pinopsida; order Pinales; family Pinaceae; genus Pinus; species Pinus tabuliformis. The sequence goes on along the minus strand of CM062810.1, from coordinate 60,336,860 downwards.
GGCTATTACAAAACCCTCCCCCTTGGGGGAACACCGTCCTCGGTGTTCAATGACACCTATAAACCAACAAACTGTTGAAAACAAAACATATTGCTTATGCATCTTTATAACACAACTCGTTGCAGTATTTACAATGATCGTTGTTGAAGATATGACAACCATACCATTTATTGGAGCTTTATAACACAACTCATTACAGTATTTCAAATAATAACCACATATACACACATACACATTTTCTTCACCCAACAAACAATCATACTATTTATGGAGCTTTATAAATCCAACTCGATGCATTATTTACAATAATACACACATATGCACATTGCACATTTTCTCAACCAACAAATAAAAGGATACAATGTATGTATTAGCAACAAGGGAATCCATAGGCTTACACCTCAACCCTCAAAAGTAATGCTAGGATTCACCTTCTTCCCGGGAAGTCCAAAATCCACTTCCAAAGTCAAAACTGCATCCAACATCCAGCGCTACAATCCTATGCCACTTGTCCTCTTAGTGAACAATTATCGGCTTATTGTTCCAAGGCATACTCCTAATGTGCATTTGATTCCATCTGGTAATGCTAATAACCAAAACAAATATATCCTTGTCCTTCCCTTCTCTGCTACACAATCCCTCGGGCAATCCAGCCACCCCCTTTCGTGTAGTCACACACCTTCCAAGTTCTGTTGACACCCCCATCCTAGGAAGTCCATCCCTTGGCAAGGCTTCCTCACATCAGAGTATACAAAACCCAAGGCACACGTCTGCCTCAAAACCACCATATCATTCATAAAATGCTCATGGTAATCAATGGACACTATTGGTACCCGTGTCCCACAATGGCCCTGCTCCTAAAGTGCTTTACCAGCATACTACTACATGTTCCAATTCCTTTCACTGATGCTGCTAATTCTTGCAATCAATTTCAACCACCCATCCGAGCATGTTCATTCATTCTTGTTCCAAGCACATAATTTCCAATAGATTCAAAATAGATTGAAATAAATTCACATCATACCTCATTAGTAGCTTGTCAATAAGATACACTTGCAATTATGTTCACTTCCTATCACAATGAGTTAAACTAGTTGTCTGATCAAATCACCATGTATAAACATATCACATTCGATTAGCTCAAAACACAACCCTCATAGATCAAAATCACGAATCACATGCAATCATCATAAACAAAAATCATAGATCACATGTAACCGTCATAAATCATAAACATGGATCACATGCATAATAAAACTGAAATGAAATACTGATACTTATCCTTTAATCAATCCTTAGCTTCTACATTTGTCCTTATTGCGTACGCACACTAGTTCGATTGCCACACCCGACAAACACCCAATGCCTTCTCCTCAACCATGTGCACATACACATAGTGTGCATCACACACATACAAGCACACATGACATATAACACCATGCAATACATGCACCTACACCTGACCTACCACATATACACCTACATCCAGTGTACAACACAACACAATACATACTCCTACATTCGGTCTACACCATAACAAAATGCATACACCTACACTCGATGTACAACACATCACAAATATGTACACATAGTACAACACAGTGAATACATATGTCACGATACCATGACTACACAATGCACATACATAGTACCGCATGCCCGCAACACAACATGTACGACATGCACAAACTAGCACATGTACACTAATACCATATGTACAACATGTACACAATACCACCTGTACACAACACCACTTGCACAACATGTGTACAACATCAGATGTACACGACACCACCTGCACAACGTGTACACAGCGCCACATGTACACCATACTACCTATACAACATGTACACAACACTGCATGTACGAAGTACCACATGCATGACATGTACACGACACCACATGTACACAACATCTCATGCACGACATGTACACAACACCCCCCTGCACACAACACCACATGTACAATCATGCACACAACACCATATGTACATAGTACCACTTGTACAACATTCACACAACACCATATGTACATAGCAGTGGATATACAACATGTACATAACATCATATGTGCACAACACTTCATATCCAACAGGCGCACAACACCATATGCATATAACGCCGCATATCCATCATGCGCACAGTACGATATGTACACAGCACCGCATATCCAACATGTACATAACACCATCTATACCCAGCACTGCATATGCAATATGCATACAACACCATAGGTACAATGACTGAATATAAAATATTCACAACATATATACAACAATAGCACTGCACATCCAAGACCACATTGCCTCTACCAAGCAGCCTTGCTTCGAGTGTCTCTCTACCATCCATGCTTATTGTTCGGTGTGTTAATTTTTTTGGAGCCTATATTAGGTGGGCAGACCTACTTTTGTGCTAGAATAGACTGGACCTCTATTATCCATGACAGGCATTTCATTGAACATGTCACAAACATGAAAGATATAGGTCTTAACAACAGAACTGAGCATAGGGGTCTCATACTTATCTGAGAATCGCTAAGAAGCATTGATGCCTCAACACATTAGCTACAATTTCATCTATTAGGCCATAGATACATTGTTCATTCATTTACAAGTAAAAACATGATATGAGCCAAACATAGCCACTGTCATAATACATGTTCATAACTAGCATAATAACAACAGAAATACCAAGGAAACAACATCCATATAATCCACATATAAACTAGTATAATACTCATGAATTAACAAGGAGAAATAACCTCATATTAATGATGCAAAGACCAACCAGGTTTGGGACTTCCACGAACCACCCGACCATAGACATGGCTGAGCCAAATCTCTCTTCATCCAGTCACCCCCATGCCATATTCCAAGCATGAATGTGGGATCTCATGGAACAATCCATCAAAACCGAACCAAGGCTTCCAGAGGCCAAACCACCTCAACCCATCAAACAGTGATTCCACCTCATGGTCAGACATCACAAACGATCCCCAAATTGGTATCTACCCAAACCTTCCAAGGGTCCAGAGTGTTTATTCCAACCAAGGCTTCCAGGACCTAGTAACTCAACCCAAGCTAAAGGAAACATGAGAACCAACTAGAAAAATAAAGAAATGAACCCACAACACCATGGTTATCCCAGAAATGTCAAGGCTAGGCAAATCCACTATCAAACCAGTCAATCCTCCATGCCAATGATAGATCATGACCAATAAAACACATGCATATGCCATGCATGCCAAAATTAGTGAGGAAAACATATATGCAACTCGGTACCTGCAAGCAAAACCTGTTGTAGTTGTTGTTCCCGATGTCCCCTTGGGATTTCCTCCTCTTCCTTTTCCTTCTTGCTCCAAGCATCCAAGTATGCCACACTCTCCAAGAGTGCTCCAAGAAAACTCTTAAGTGTCCATGAATATGAGAGAGAGAATAGAATGAGAGCTTCAAAATTGAACTGACAAAATCTTACACTAACCAAGCATGAGCAAAAGCTTGCCAACTAATCCTCATAAGCCTTTTTATCAATAAGGCCTCTATTTTCTTGATTTTCCATTATTTTCCTTCAATTTTCTCCTCACATGCAACCTGTGACCTTTCACTTCCCTTTTCTCCTAATTTCCTTCATTTTCATAAATAAAATGCCAATAAATGCCTCATGCCTTTCCAAAGCCTTTGTCATTGCCTTTTCCAATTTCCTTAGCCATAATAAACCAAAGTGACACCCCACTAGGATGTTTTTCCCCACCATTCAGCTTGGAATATGTGTCCCATGACAGTGGTCTTATATTTTTATATTTACATGGATTTTTAACCAAGGTTGTTACAATTTCTTAGCCTAATGTTAAGTAGTGGATGCAATCATGTCATATTTGCATGTTCTTAGTGCCCTATAAAGCAAGTAAACTTTTTTCATGACCCTTATAGTGATATGATAGAATTACTATCATTTGACTATAGCATGTTGTTTCGATCCCTAGGATTACTATAATTAATTTTGGTGAATTACTATCATCTGACTATAGCATGTTGTTTCGATCCCTAAGATTACTATAATTAATTTTGGTGTTATTGCTCGCATCAACATTTATGCATTTTCGTTATGACAAGTTAAACTAGATAATTCATACATTACGTGTATGTAAATATTTCCCAATTAATTAAAAATGTTAAGCAATTGATTGGGAAAGTGAGCATTGATATAGGCTATGATACTATGAGTGGAAATTGGTGAGGGGGTTGTGAGAATCAACCTTGCCTATGGTTACTATAAAATCCCACCAAGGCTTTGTGCTAAAATTTAAATTTGAAACATTACCTTGCTTCATCCCTCCACCTTAAAACTCATTGAATGGAGAAATTGTTAGCTAAAGCAACCACCTGCCACAACTATGGAGGTTGGATGGTAGTTAAAGAGTTTTTTCAATCTTCAATCAGAAACATGGGCAAGTATTTATCTATTATTAATTGTGTTGGCATTCTTGCATCAACGTTTATGCATTATCACTGTGACAAGTTAAAATAGACAATCCATGCATAATGTGTATGTAAATATTTCTCAATTAATTAAAAATGTTGAGTAATTGACTGGGAAAGTGAGTATTGATATAGACTATGATGCTATGAGTGGGAATTTGTGAGGGGGTTGCAAGAATTATCCTTGCCTATAGCTACTATAAAATCACACCAAGGTTTTGAGCTAAAATTTAAATTGAAATGTTACCTTACCTTGTCCCCTCTAGGAGATAGTCACCTTGGAGTATCATGTATTGGCTAGTGAGTAACCAGTTGTAGAGAATTTGAGGTGCAATTAAAACTATTGTTAGGTGGAAAAGTCTCTTTCTCAACTTAGTTAACAACATTAAAAACTTCAAATAATTATTATTTATTGTCCCTAAGATGATTACTCATTTTCACTTTGAATGATGTTTGTAATTATAAGGGAAATTGAGGGTTTTTTTTCTTCCCATATGTGGTTCACGAAAAAATTGCTCTGAGCATATCCACCTGTTGACGGTGCTAGACCCGCCAACATGTAAGGGGATCTCCCTAGTAAGAAGTCCCAATTAAACCTCAGACCATTTAGTGTAGGAGTCCCAACAATGGGTCGTATGGTAATTCCTTGACCGTGCTTTTGCACATCGGAAAGTAAGATGACTCTGTTGGTAGCAAGGGTGTGACAGTTGTAGTGAGTCCAGGAAGGTGCATGAGAGGTTCTAACACATGGGGGTTGAGATGAGTGCACCCCTTGGCAACCTATAATAGTACTCGGATGGGAAGGGAACACACGAGCGAAGATGCATCACAAGCTGGAAAGCAAGTTAGCTAGCAATCCAAAGTGATGGTTAAACCAACAACACATTTCAGAAAGATTCATACATACTCATACAGAATAGTCCATACATGCATGTGTAAGAAATAAAATACATATGCCGTTTAAGATAACTGGAATACAATACAACATATGCATGAAACGTGTTGGCTCTTATTATATAAAGAAGTGTAAGTTCCAGTCATACAATACATCCATGTCCAACCACTAGCTCCAATAGTGGAACGTTACAGCCACATCCGCCTGCTCCTCCAAAGAGATGTACTAGCTCCATGTAGTGGAGAAGCCAAGGCGCGTTACAATACTATCCAATCTCTCTCCAAGATAGTCTTATCGGAAGCTTGGCTGGCCAAAAGCCTATACAATGAGTTATAAGGGACTATTTATAACAAAGGGTGGGGTGACCCTTGACATTCCCCTTTGTGACAATTCAAATACCTTCATGACTCTTCATCTACTCTATGATTGTTACATCTAACTATCAACACTTGACTTACACTTGACAAGACATACATTACAATGCACATGTACTCATGTGAGACTACATGGTTTGAGCAAGCCAAGAAAGACATCAATGACACTTGGTCTGTTGTGATGAGACCAACTCTTTGACATGCTTGTGATGGTGAAGGTGGTGAGCTGATGCCAATATTGGTCATCCGTGATGGTGCACATGCACTCCATTGTGACCTCTTGTTGAAGTGAACTCTTGCCTTCATTGCATCTGGGTGCATTGGTATGGTTCCTCCATCCAACTCACCTGCTAGCATGTGCATGGTCTTTGGGTGCTGATGAACTAGCAACACACTGATGCATAGTATCTGTGTTAATCTTCCAGTGTGTGCTGGTGGTCATGTGCATCAATTTTCAACTACATGTTCAGCTATAGTCGGACTTGCTTCTTGTCTTCACCTTGGTGAGTGTGCTGAATGGGTTGGATCGCATGCGTGCACACAATGACATGCATGCTGCTAAATCCCTTGCATGCGATCAACAACATTGCTCACCATCTCTGCTTCATGCCAGCTGCTGGGTTAGATCTACAACTTGTACGGGTGCAATTTCATCCGTGAGTGCATGTTGCGCCCACTATTTTTCTTGTTCCTACTACAACTCATTCGTCTATCTGTGTAGCTTCATGTTCTTCCTTGAGTTACTGCTTTAGCACATGCAACTCCTTTATTCCATTATGTTGGGTCCCTATAATACTAGTGATTACCCCATTACTATTGTAGTTATACCCTTTATTTATATTGTTGTGCCCCTATTACCCCCATATTATTATTTATGTGCCCCATAGAATCCCTCTATTGTTATTTTTGTGGCTTTATATTATTATTGTTAGGTCGGCTGGATTATATTGTGGCTCCTTAGACTCCTATATATAGAAAGGAGGTTTTGTCATTTGAATCATCCAAGAATTGTTCATTTATGTAATGTAAAGGAGGTTTCCCCCTCGAAGAGGCTGAATTCTAAGGCGTTGATCTATCTTTTCTATCTTTTCTTGAGCTGGTTTCATAACATTTGGTATCAGAGCTTTGGATTCTAGGGTTTCGCTGCTCCAAACAGGTCATCGTGGAATTTTCGCTATAACTTTTTTTCTGCGACGTTTCAGAAGTTTAAAAAAAAACCCATTTGAGAAGAAATCGCGTTGAACCTCAGGTCCAAATTTCAGAGCTTTTCGCGCTATATTTGCGGAGATATGATCTGAGGAAGTTGGTCTTTTTGCAGACTCCTGAATTACATTCCAAATAGGTGACCTGGGGAAAATCGTCATAACTTTCTCTCTGGGGATCAGATTGAAATTTTGTAAGAAGGTACAGAAAGAGGATAGAATTTAGTTTCTTGCATGCATTTTTTAGATCCATAGGTTGAAACAGTGACTCGTGGCACGTCGTACAAGTTTGCTCTACTGAACTAGTCTATAATCAAGTCACTGTGGGAGATTTCGCATAACTCTTCCTTAGAGAATCCAATTTGGGTCAGACTTGTGGCATTGGAAAGAGGACGCAAAAGGCTACTACAAGTCGCAATTTCAGAACTGGATGATCCAAAATTACAGAGATACATCAGATTCAATATCAGGCTTCTACAAAGTGAAAAAAGGTGTGTAGTTTTTTTTTAAATTTTTGCGTAAGCTTGGTTTGAAGGAATTCAAAGGGCATAGTAAAGCATTATTATCGGTAACTGATGCCTCAAGGAAAGAAAATGCAAACACCTAGTAAGGAACCTGAAAGCTCTAGCATGACTCATGAAGAAGAGGAAGAAATGCTACATGATATATCAAAATTACAAGAACAAGTGCAACAAATGTCACACTCACAAAAGCTAACATAAGCTAAGATAAATGACGTGGAATCTAAGATAAATGGTGTGGAATATAAGATAAAGGGCATGAAAGCTAAGATGGATGATTTGAAGACATACATCGTAGATTTGAAGACAAATTTGACAAATTTTCTATAAGAAATACATACTAATGGTGAAAAGGTTGTAAATGAAACTCATGATGTGAACAAAAGAAATGTTAATGATGATTCCATAGACTCTAATGTTGGATCGAAGACCCACCATATTCCAAAAATCGATATGAGGAAGTTTGATGGCAAGGATCCCGCCACATGGATATTACAGATGGAGCAGTTCTTCGATCTCAATAATGTGCAAAACACACAAAAGGTACGTATGGAAACTTTATATTTGGAACCAAATCAGTTTGTATGGTATCAATGGCTTTGCTCTCGTAAACAATTTATCACTTGGGCAATTTTTACGGAAGAATTGATAGCACATTATGAGGATACAAAAAGCAACACTTTTTTTAGCCAATTGATAAGTCTCAAACAAAAGGGTTCAATAATGGAGCACATTGAGGAGTTCCAAAAATTGAACATAAGGGTAAAAGATATTCCAGAGGAGCATAGGATTGATGTGTTCATAGGGTCTTTAAAGGATAATATCCAACATGATGTTCGCCTTTGGGAACCTGATTCATTAGAGAAGGCATTCAGGTTAGCAAGAAAAATGGAAAGCAAAATTATGGCAACCAGGAAGCATACCACTCACAACTATAAAGACGGAAGTGTTGTTGCCCCTAGTCTTCCACAACCTATAAGGTTGACACCACAACAATTGGAAGAAAAAAGAGCAAAAGGGCTTTGTTACAGTTGTGATAGCAAATACACTAAAGGTCATAAGTGTGCTGAGAAGAAATTATTCTACATAGATTGTGAAGAGGAAGAAGAAAAGGAGCAAGAAAGGTCAAAAGAAGAGGATATACTCCAGGAACAAAGCCTAGATGAAGAACAAATAAATCCGACCATATCTTGTAATGCATTGGTGGGAATTACCACTCCTCAAACCATCAAGATAGAAGGACAAATCAAGAAGAAAAAGGTAATAGTGTTGATTGATTCAGGAAGCACCCACAATTTTATTCATTGTAGGGTAGCAAAAAAATTGAATTGCTTCCTATATCCAGCACCAGAGTGTCAAGTGATGATTGCAAATGGAGGAACAATAAATTGCTCTGGAAAGTGCCATAATATCAAGCTATCCATGGGAGAATATGTATTGACTAGCCCAATGCTTTCCATTCCAATGGGAGGTGCTGATGTTGTACTAGGAGTCCAATGGCTACAATCCTTGGGTACAATAGCTTTTAATTTTCAAGAACTTTTCATCAAATTTTCTATGGAAGGAAAGGAAGTTGAATTAAGGGGTATTGCAGGGAAACCAGGAAAGATAATCAGCTCTAATGGTATGACAAAGCTTCTAAAAAAGGAGCAAAGAGGTGTAATTGCACAATTATGTTCGCTAGATGTTTCCACATTGGAATCATCTATTTCTCCAGATCTCCAAAAAGTCCTGGACAATCATTCCAAGGTATTTGAGACTCCCAAAGGTCTCCCACCTATGCGTGATCATGATCATGCTATTCATCTGATTCCAGGAAGTGTTCCTCCAAACATCAGGCCGTACAGATATCCCTATGTCCAAAAAAGTGAAATTGAACGTATGGTTGCAGAAATGCTAGAGGCTGGTATAATTCAACCGAGTCAAAGTTCTTTCTCTACTCCAGTAGTATTGGTGCACAAGAAGGATGGATCATGGCGCATGTGTCTGGATTATAGGGAGCTCAACAAGCTCACTATTAAAGATAAGTTCCCCATTCCTGTCATTGATGAATTACTGGATGAATTGCATGGATCAATTTACTTCACCAAGTTGGATCTTCGTTCGGGATATCATCAAATCAGAATGAAGATTGAAGACATTCCGAAAACAACATTTAGAACTCATGAGGGTCATTATGAATTTTTGGTCATGCCTTTTGGCCTTACCAATGCACCTTCAACATTTCAAGGTTTGATGAATTCAATTTTCAAACCATTCCTTAGAAAATTTGTGTTAGTATTTTTTGATGATATACTAATCTACAACAAGTCTTGGAAGGATCATGTTGAACATGTTGACAGGGTGCTACAACTATTGGAGGAGAAACAATTATATGCAAAAAGATCCAAATGTTTCTTTGGAGTCCAGGAGGTGGAATATTTGGGTCATATTGTATCTCATGAAGGAGTTAAGGTAGACCCTAGCAAAATTAAAGCCATTAAGGAATGGAAAATCCCCACATCCATAAAGCATCTGCGAGGATTTCTTGGGTTGACAGGGTATTATCGCAAGTTTGTTAAGAATTATGGGAGAATAGCAGCACCTCTAACAACATTATTGAAGAAAGATGCATTTTCATGGACTCCGGAAGCAACAAAGGCCTTTGAACATCTTAAAGAGGCAATGTGCCAAGCACCGGTCTTAGCTACACCGGACTTCACAAAAACCTTTATTGTGGAATGTGATGCTTCAGGAAATGGAATTGGTGCTGTTCTAATGCAAGATGAAAGACCCATTGCTTTTGAAAGTCGTCCAATCAAGGGAAAGTTTTTAAGCAAAGCTATTTATGAGAAGGAAATGTTGGCAATACTCCATGCACTTAAGAAATGGCGACCCTACCTAATGGGAAGACACTTCAAGGTAAAAACGGATCATGATAGCCTTAAATACTTTTTAGAACAAAGATTATCCTCTGAAGAGCAACAAAAGTGGGTCACAAAGATGTTGGGTTATGACTTTGAAATCATCTACAAAAAAGGGAAGCAAAATGTGGTGGCAGATGCACTCTCAAGAAAGGATGAGGATGTGGAAGCATTGTTGTGCGCCATTTCTATTATCCAACCAGATTGGATAAACGAAGCAAGGGAGGAATGGAAGAATGACGAAGAAGTGTGGGCACTTATTCGAAAGCTACAACAAGATTCCAGTACGTCTGATACATTTAGCTGGCAAAATGATTCGTTATGGTACAAAGATCGCTTATACCTCTGTAAGAATTCCCAGCTAAAAAAAAAGATTCTTATGGAATTGCACACTTCTCCCTTAGGAGGGCACTCAGGATTTTTAAAAACTTACCACAGGGTTAAGAAGGAATTTTTTTGGGATGGCCTTAAATCAGATATTCAAAAGTTTGTGGCGGAATGTTTGGTTTGCCAACAAAATAAAGTTGAAACAATTAAGACACCGGGTCTATTACAACCTTTATCCATTCCAAGCCAACGTTGGGAGGAGGTTTCAATGGATTTTATCACAGGTTTACCCAAGTCTGAGGGAAAGAGTGTCATCATGGTGGTAGTTGACAGACTTACCAAGTATGCACACTTTTGTGCATTATCACATCCATTTAAAGCCAGTACAGTTTCTACTGCATTTATGGAAACACTTCAAAAGCTACATGGAAACCCAAAGATTATTGTAAGTGACAGAGATCCCATTTTCACTGGAAATTTTTGGACAAAATTATTTTCTTGTCTTGGTACTCAGTTAGCTCATAGCTCATCTTATCATCCTCAATCTGATGGGAAAACTGAGATAGTAAACAAATGTTTGGAAGGATATCTTCGTTGCTTTGTATCTGATAAACAGACACAATGGGTCAAATGGTTGCCTCTGGCTGAATGGTGGTATAACACTTCCTTCCATACAGCAACAAAAATGACCCCATTTATGGCACTTTATGGGTATCAACCACCATCCATCACATCATATTTAAGAGAAAATTCTAAGGTTCAGGCAGTGGAACATCACATCGAACATCAACAACAAGTCCTCCAACTCTTAAAGGATAACCTCGTGTTGGCACAGAATAGAATGAAACAACAGGCAGATCAACATCGCAGTGAAAGAAGTTTTGATGTAGGTGATTGGGTATTCCTACGGCTACAACCATATAAGCAAATGTCCCTCAAGCAAGCTAAGAAGGATAATAAATTATCACCAAAGTATTATGGTCCGTACAAGGTGTTGCAAAAGATTGGTACTATGGCATACAAATTGGAGCTTCCTGCAGCTTCTCGATTGCACCCAATTTTCCATGTTTCATGTTTAAAGAAGGTTATAGGTCACAATCTCCCAGTTCAAACAATATTGTCAGAACTTGACGAGGAAGGAAAAATTATATTGGAATTGGAAGCAGTCATAGAAACAAGAACTCGACAGCTACGAAATCGATCAATTTCAGAGTATCTTATCAAGTGGAAGAACTTATCCGCTGAAGATTCCACATGGGAGGATGAGAATTTTATGCAGAAGTATCCAGAACTACTCAAGCGTTGAGGACAACACTTTTTTGAAGGAGAGGGGCATGTTGGGTCCCTATAATACTAGTGATTACCCCATTACTATTGTAGTTATACCCCTTATTTATATTGTTGTGCCCCTATTACCCCCATATTGTTATTTCTGTGCCCCATAAAAACCCTCTATTGTTGTTTTTGTGGCTTTATATTATTATTGTTAGGTCGGCTGGATTATATTGTGACTCGTTAGACTCCTATATATAGAAAGGAGGTTTTGTCATTTGAATCATCCAAGAATTGTTCATTTATGTAATGTAAAGGAGGTTGCCCCCTCGAAGAGGCTGAATTCTAAGGCGTTGATCTATCTTTTCTATCTTTTCTTGAGCTGGTTTCATAACACATTCTCTGTCTTCACGCGATCTGCATGTCACGCCGTCACCTCATAGCGTGAGTCTCCAAAGTTTCTTTCATCATCAGTGGATCTGCTTGAGCTCGCAACTTTGTTTTGCCTCTGTGTTGTCAACAACCTTCCTCTTGCATTCGTTGCATTTGGTATGCTACCTTCAACTGATGTTGTTATATCTTGATGTCCTTGTCTACGAACAAATTTATGTCTCTGTGGGTAGGCAAGTTCATAGACACTTGATCCACTGAATCCCCAAGTGTGCTATGAACGATGTCTTCGTCTCTGCTCTCCTGGAAACCATTGTACCTGTACTGTTGAGAGGCATATGAACACCTACAATACCTGGAGACATGGCAACACTCATGGCAAGAAATTTGTCAGTCAAAAACCAAAATGAACTTGAGAACTGACTTGCAACATACCTATGTGACTGATCATGAAGGTTGCGCAATTTTGGGCAGGAGGTCGGGAGACTGATTGCCAAGACTGCGCAAGGCACAGTCTGGGCTGCTGGGAGACTGAATAACTGTTGGAACTGCACAACGCATAGTCCAATCTGGCTGCTGACTATTGGAATTACGCAATACGCAATCTCAGATCGCAATGGTTGTAGGCTCAGTGACTGCATTACGCAATTTTTTGGGCTAGCAGTCACTGTCCCTCATAAATGCAAAAAACAGTCCCGGAGGACAGTGCCTAAGTAGAAATGTGCATTTTTTGAGAGGAAGACAGAGCCTTCCTTCCCCAGATTGCACAATGCTATCTTAGTGAAGGCAGAGTCCGGGACGAGGTTGCCCAGACTAGCCGACGGGCAACTGAACGCAAATGTGAATGTGAATGCTTGGTGATACTAATTGTAAGCATAAGTGAATGATCATGCATGCAAATGGTGAATGACAGATTTAGAAAATGAAACAACATGCATGTGGGTGAGGCGAGTCGCCGAATCAGTGACTGTTCATGAAAAACAGTTTCATGCATGCGACAATAGTGAGATAGCAACGAAAACTGAAACGGTGCTAGTACAAGCTAATATGTATCAAGACGATAGTAAGCACTCACTAAAATCAAGCAGACGGAGTTCATATGAAGCAAAACATAAAAAGCGCCAGAAATGCAACACAAGACATGGGAAGTGGGCTTACCCTAAAACAGTTGAGCTAAATGTGCCGACAACTCCTAGATGTGATGTGGGATGTCAGAGATGCAAGGTGGATGTGAGGAATGAGCTCTGCAATGTCCAGCTGATGAGTTTTGATAACATCGAGGTTGTGATGCGCATGCCACAAATTTAGGGAAAGAGGCACTTGGTATGAGGTTTATGAATGATCCTTGCATGTAACCTCCAGCTACCAAAAATAGATCCCTAAAACAAGGGATGCCTTTGCATGCTGACTTGGGAGAAGCAGACCATGCATGAAAGTATGTTTTGCTTGGTCCGGAAGGGAATCAGTCAACTCAACTACACATGCAACTGACTGCTCGACTGCTGGGAGAAAATGCGCATTTCTGGTTGGAAACTGGGTTGGATGCCCAGGGGATTTGCACAATTTCTGGGCAGAGCAGCTGACTGTTGCCCAAATTTGCAAAAATTCTAGGCTGAGCAGCCCTGCTAGGGAAAATTGCGTAATTTTCATTGTGAGTGTTAACTGCCAGAATTGCACAATTCTGGAGCCCAACAGGCTGACAATCAGGATTGTGCAATATCTGGAGAGAAGGATGGTTTTCCTCCAAAATTGAGAAATTGCTTGGGGGAGCTGCTCAGCCTGCAGTTGGACCAATTCCAAGTGATCAGCCTGTGAGGGGAATGCATTGAGATGTGACCGACAACTGCTTTTGTGCAAGAAAAACACTGAAGCTTGTGTACTTGACGAAGCAAGACATGATGCTGTGAAGGTGGGAAGGGAGGCTCCAAAACGAAGCTAAGGAAAAAATTTGGAGGGTGGTTGTAATCGCTACAACACTTGGCAACACACTTGTAGGACTCTAACTCTCTGAATGGACCTTGTTCGTGAAAAGCAAGTCTAACACCTCCGGAAGTATTGTTCAGTTCTCAGTTCCTCTTGGTTTCCACACTAGCTTGATTGTAAGATGTAGCATCTGCTAAGCTCTTGGTCGATTGACACACATTCCAAGCCAAGGCAACATAATTTTTTCAATTATCTCAGCTGCAATACCAAATTCGACCTATTCTTGTTGAATGCTAATGGACATATATCTCAGAGATGATCTTGCTGATCAATTTGTTACAAACAATCCAATTTTGTAATGATAATCATTTTGTAATCATCACGGTTGTAACTTCTCTTTTCTCTTTGTGTATTTAAATCAGAACAGAGATCAGAGAAGGGGAATTATGGATTCATGATTCATGATGGGATAGATTATGAGAAATTAAGTTAGGGATTATTAGAGATAGGATAGGAGGAAAGGGGGACTGTTGCATTACCATTGTAATTCTCAAGGCTTTTGCTGTTGTAATGATTTCACAGTTTGATGATTAATCAATAAAAGAGTTGTTGTTCCATTATTTGATACTGGAGTAAGTTCGGCGGTGCTTCACTGGCGGCTAAGGGCCCGGCCCTAGTGGATCCACTTGCTACCTGTACCATTATTTTATAGTTCTAGTCGTGTGATGGTTTGATTTACTTTTCATTGCTTTTGAGTTGCATTGCTTTCTAACTTCCTGTTCTTGTACATTTTCCTGAAATCGTTTCGTGCATGAAATCGCAATTGGATCGCGTTGCTATTTTCTTCCACCATAACAAAGATTGCTATTCATTACAACTTAAATTGTTATGCTGTTCATTTTGGTTATAAAGCTTCGCTGTTCACTTCAGATTCTGTTGTGCATTACAGGTTGCTGCTTATTTAGTATTGTTGCTCATTTCTATTAATTTCGTAGTGCTGTTCATTTCCATTTAGTATTGTTGTTCATTTAGCTTTGCGGTTCATTTCCATTTAGCGTTGTTGTTCATCTTCAATAATTTAGTATTACTGTTCCTTTCCATTAATATTTCATTTCTATAAGATGAGCTTTGCTGTTCAATTCATTTCCACTTAATTAGCTTTATTGTTCCGTTATATTTCAGATTGTTGTTCATTTCCATTAATTTAGCTTTGTTGTTCATTTCCATTAATTTAGTGTTGCTGTTCAAATATGATTTGTTGTTATCTCTTTCATGCAAGGATTTGATTTCATCTTTTAATTGATATTGCAACAAGTGTGTTTTAGTAAGCATTTCCAATTGAATTGCCATTTACAGTTAGTTGCTTTAGTGTGGATTGAAAGATCAACAACTGTAAAGAACATTGACTATAACTGTCTAAGTTCTCAAATTGTGGATCCTATTCATGTTTGATTTCATTTATATCAATTGGCAGAGGAAAGAGTTATCACTACTGCATCCTTGACTGATAAATTGTTGTAGTTTTCTGAGTGAATGATTTAAGTTTCAGAGTTTTAAGTTTCTTTTAATTGTAAGTAGATTTTATTTCAAGCATCTGTTTACTCTTATATTTAAAGCACTGTACTACAAGTTTAGAAACATTACACTTGAGTAAATAGCCTCCTCAGCATGAGTACACACTTGAAATAAAAAATCGTCCTTGTGTTGACAATTAACGTGAAGATAATTAGGAGTTAAAAAGACACCTTTTATCACTCAACAACAGTACGTATTTTCCTTTGACATATCATGGAATAAAAGCAACAAGTTCTTCATACAGAGGCAGGATGATAGATAACCAAGTAGTGATAGCAAAACAAGGCCTCTTATACTTTACCCAGCTTGCTTCAAGAGTCATACATGGTTTCATGCGAAACTAACCTACGAACGAAACAAGCGAACTAACAAACAACAAAGCAAAGCAAGAGCATAAGAAAAAGGGAAAGAAAAGCAAGTAAGCAACACAAGCAAGCAAACAAACAAGTAAACAAATCAAGTAAGCAAACAAGCATACATGCAAACAACTGAACACAAACACTACTCCTACTCCTAAGCTAATGGTGCATGGTTCATCTCACATGAAGTGATACTTCCAATGCAGCCACCGGCACATTGGTTAACCCATGTTGGTGAAGGAGAGGTTCACGAACAAGACTGCTGTGTGAACCAACAAACAAGAAAGATGTAACAGTGAAGACAAACACACTGTGAGCTTATAAGCAACCATAGAACAAAGATGAGTGAAAGCGCATGACATGCATTCTGTGGAGCTGCCATGGTACTGTGTTATAATGCGTGCAGATGTTGAGTGTATGCGTTCTCTTGACTGTGACATGCAAGAAAACGTGAGAAAGGTAGACCACTTATGTTGTGCATGTGTGCTTACTGCATAAGATTCCTCCAATGCATGAGCAATGGGATCATGTAGTTCAAGTGGAGGAAGCGAAATCTGGGTGTTTGGTTGATCTTCAATGCAAAGCAGAGAGTGATGAGGAGCCTTGAGTGTTTCAACAATTTCCTAACTGGAAGCAAAACCAACTTTAGGACAGCAAGGGCCTGACATAACCATCAGCTTGGGCTAAAGTGCCTCAACAGTTTGCAGGGTTTCAACTTCGTTGACAGATAGATCATCATAGACCAGTGTCTTGGATAGATTAACAATGATTGAATCAACATCGTGATTGGATGAGGACATGAATAGATCACGACAACCAAGATCACAAAATTTGAGATGTGCGTCGACATCCTCATGATTAGATGAATCGGGCAGAGGTGTAGATGGGAAGCAAAGATTTTCACCCTATGTGTTTTCAATAAAGATAGATGACAGATTGGACGGATTTCCCAAGGAATATGTGTTCTCTCCGCACTGTAATGACAGACTGACATTCGACATGTCCTATGAATGATCGGAAGTAGAAGCATCCGGAAATGAGTTTTCACGGGGGAGATTAACAGTGGAAAAATCACAAGGGATGTCAAGATGAGGCGGATGAGGCGCGACTGAAAAGGAGTCATCCTTCACCACGAGTTCTCCTTTAGATTCCTGCACACACTCATCATGAATGATAGCGCAGGTTGGCTGCATAACACTAACTCTGTCGACAACTTGGTCCTCATTCACAATACGTGAGGAGTCCGGAATGGAAGAACATAAGATAGTGCAATCCGGAGGATCAACAGAATGCGAGGACGGAGGTCAAGGGAACGAATCCATGTGACAACCAACAGGCTTGCAAGCCGAATCTGTGTAGATATCAAGAGTAGGTGGGGTGGGAGGATGTGACAGTTCAACAGAGGTATGTGCATGATCTCCCACATCACTCCGCGATGGTGGAGTTGTCTGATGAGGTGAAGGCGGAAAGTCACTTGTGACAACGACTGTGCCTGCTTGTGATTGCGCAGTTCCATCACCGGAGTATGAGTGAGATTCGAGTGATTTCAAGAATTATGGATTTTCAGATATGTGAAGAAGATACTCAAATCTCCCATCGAGGAATTCCCAATCAATATCATCTTTGGGGAATCAGTATGCAAGATTACAAAAGTGCATGTAAAATTGTTCAACGGATTCATCGGGTGCTTTTCGTAATTCCAGAATTTCTTTGTTGAGTGATTTATAGTTAAAGTGATTGAAAGCATGGTCTATCTCTGCAACCAGATGAGCAAGAGAATGAATAGATTTTTCGGGCAGCGTGGCACACCAGTGCATGGGGTGCCCTCGAAGCATGTAGATGAACAACGCGTGGCTCATGTATTCTTCAAAGAATCCAAATCTTTCACATGAGCCTATAATGCTGACCGCGTGCCTAACCAAGCCTACGTAGCCTCCACCATCAAATGTTTTATGAGACAACTTATCCGAGAGCTTTTATGAGATAATGAAGTCATTTCCATAAGACATGCACTCCGGAAGAGCAACTTGGTAGTTAGTCATTATAGATATGTAGAGATTCAAAACAGATCTGAGGACTCAGCTTGTCATTTGGCCCTCCTTCTAGCACCAAAATGTTGACGGTGCTGGACCTGCAAACATGTAAGGGGATCTACCTAGTAAGAAGTCCCAATGAGACATCAAATCGTTTGGTCACTACAACAAAACCAGCGATTTGCGCCAGATTTAGCGCCAGATTTTAGTGCATTTTTTTTTGTAATTGTGATGAGCAACCTGGCGCTAAATCTGGCTCTATTGTACAATTTTTAAAGCGTCCTTTTTTGCACCTGATTTTGCATCCTTTTTCACGCTAGATTTTGCATCATTTTTTACACCAAACTATGCATCATTTTTTGCGTCAAATTTTGAACCAAGATTTGCATCTTATTTTATGACAGGTTTTGCTTCTAGTTTTGTGTCATTTTTTGCATCTATTTTTCATTCTCTTTTGCTTCCTATTTTGTGTCATTCTTTGCTTCCATTTTTGCACCATCATTTGCATCAAGTTTACACTATATTTTGAATCCAATTTAACGTCTTTTTATGCATCTATTTTGTGTCAGTTTTTGCATCTAGTCTTACGCCAGGTTTTGTATCTAGTCTTACACTAGTTTTTGCTTCTATTTTTGCACCAGCTTTGGTGCCTATCTTTGCACCATGTGTTGAATTTGATTTAGCACCAAATTTTGCATCCATTTTTGTGCCCATTTTTGCATCTTTTTTTGGACCATTTTTTACATCCACATTTACGTTTGATTTGTCTCCATTTTTCCCATCTCATTTTGCACCATATTTTGCGTCATTTGTTTCATCCAATTTTGCATCATTTTTAACACCATCTCTTGCATCTAATGTTACATCATTTTGAGCATCCAAATTTGCATTTATATTTGCATCTTATGTTGAGTCATGTGTTGTGTCCACCTTTGCATCTTATTTTGTGTCTAATGGTACATTCAATTTAGAGCCATTTTTTACGTCTACTTTTGTATTTGTTTTTGCACCAAGTTTTGCATCCAATTTTAAGCTATTTTATGCCCCTTTTTGCACCATTTTTTTTGTGTCTACTTGTGTCGAATGTTGCACCATTATTTACACCGACTTTTTCATCCAATTTTGCATTTTTTTGGTGTCTAGTTTTACATCGTTTTCACCATCCAAATTTGCATCTTTTTTTGCCTCATTTTGTGTCCACATTTGCATATAATTTTGTGTCTGAGTTCGAGCCTAAATTTTTATGTGATTAGGAATCATTTTTTATATCCAATATGACATCCTTGGTTTCACCTTTTTCAGCCCCATTTTGCATCTTGTTTTATGTCTTTTCTTACATCTTTTTTTTTCCTTTTTTGCACCCAAGTTTGCATCCCAAATTTACACCATTATTTGCATCATCATTTGGCATATTAATTTGTAACGTTTTTTGCTTCTTTTTAACGCTCAACTTTGCATCTTATTTTACATCTAGTTGTTGTCTTTTTTTGCATCTAATTTGGTGCCCATTTATGTGTCCTTGTTTTTTCCCAATTTGATATCCTTTTGTATGCCATGTTTTGTTCCCTTCTTTGTGTCAACTATTGCACAATTTTTCACTTCTAATTTAAAACACTTTGTATGTCAATTGTTTGCATTTTGTATTAATTCCTAGTTTAACATCCAATTTTACTTTCAATTTTGCATCCATGGTTACATCCGCATTTGACTTCTTATATAGAGTATATTTTTCTTTACATATATGACCCCCTTTATAGATTCATAGTGAAATATATGATAGTTTCTAAATATCATTAAAGCAGATATCACAATTCAAAATCATTTGTAAAGAAATTTAAGAGAAATTGACAACATCCATCCAAAAAAATAACAATGTGTCATTAACAATTTTCAAAACATGTATAAAATAGCAACATAATACTAATAAAATCAGTATTATTTTTAATCAAAACAAGTAAAATTCAAATATGATTAACAAATCAAAATATTTCATGAATATCGTTATTCTACAATAAATTAACAACATACATAAATCAAACTCATCGTATGATTACAAAATCAAAATGTCTCATTGATATAGGGTAAATTCACAACACCCATCTAAACATAGCAATGTCATTCTACACAATAATTTCTTCATAAAAAACAATGCATGTGCATGCCTAGCTACCACCACCAAGATCATCCTCATGATCATCTTGACCATCCTCATTACTCTGATCCACATCATCACCAACACCGCAACTATCATCATCATCTCCTCCTTCACCACCATCATCCCCATCCTCATCCTCATCATCTCCTGATATATGTTGAACATAATTTGGATCATCGTCTTGGCAATCATTACCTATAACATTCTGACAAAAAAAATCGATATTACATGTTAGTATTAATTACATAACACAACGCATGTTTTTGTTATACAATGTTAACCATAAAATGAGGAAAGATATAATATCTAATAGTACTAAAAAATAAAATGAAAATATGGTTTAAAAGTATATTGGAAATCCAACTAAGATTACATACCATAGAGTCCATCCAAACAACAAATTCAACCCATCTCTTTTGCTGCAGCACCTCCTTTTCCAAATGATTTGGAGGTCTTCCATATTTTAGTTCCTATCAATCAGTAAATAGGGAGAAATTAGATAACAATGACTTTCTTCTAGTACAAAATTTATTAAAAAAATATCACATGTTTAATATACTTACAAAGGTTGTTATCAGTGCTTTTAAACCTTTCTGGCCACTACGATGAGTGACTTTTGTCTTGGTTAACCTCGCCTTGGATGCCTTGTCCTTAAACATAAACCAATTCAATTTATTTTCACACAAATACATGTATAAGATACTTATAAGTATTAATACATTCTAAATAATGTTTAATGAAAAATTCAATACCTGAATGCTCTCATTGTCGGCTTTTCTTTGTGCATCCAACTTCTCATATGATTTTACAAGTTCTTTCCATACTTTAAAAGGTATGTCAATAGGTCTTTGTTTCAGTCTTCGATCTTGAGGCATTTTTAAAATTTTTCTTGTTTGGTTAAAAATTTTGGTTAAAAAAAACCGAACAAGTAATTCACATCAATGGCATGGGGACTCTATGGATATGTGTAAAAAAATGGCTATAAAGAAAACATCCAAAAAACATATGAGCTCTCCCTTTGATGGTCACTTGGGGCATATGGCTGGAAAGGAACAACTCCATTTTCGAAAATCAAGGACAATCCTTTCTCAAAGTCCTTCCTAATATTTGCTCCAAATGTCTTAAAATGAAAAACAAAATTCAAACGTCATCCTTAAACATCTCCCTTAATTATAACGTTGGACCATAAATTCTTCACTTTTATTGTTATGGGCTCTGGAATGAAATATGTGTGCACTAATGAAAAAACATTGAGTTTCATTTTTCATAATCACAAACAATGAAAAAAGAATCACACGTAACTAGCATCATTTTGGAAATTTTATATTTATTAAACATCTTTAACATGTTTTCCTCCCATATCTCATAAAAAGGTGTGAAATTTTTTATATACTCTCCAATAAGCACTACAACAAAACCAGCGATTTGGAGGTTTTACACTAAGTTTTTCAACATGGAGCTTACTAGGGCTTGCACCACCGGGGTTATTAGTAAGAATCTCATGAGGTTTGCATAGCCATGATTATTAGAATCAAAATAGTAGGATTTGCACTAAAAAACAGTTCATAGAGCTTTCCTGCTGGGGAGAAAATCACAAGTTCAACTTCTGCAGTGCAGAGCACCGAGAGCTCGTAAGCTTTCTTCAGCAATCCACCTACGTTTCGAAAATGTAGCCTGCCTGCTGACGATGTTCTCAATCCTCTTCCTCTGCATCTTTCCCCTCCCTATTCTTGTATGTCCTCTTTCGTTTTTCCCTCCAAACAAACCCTCTCAAATTGAGAAAGCAGAACAACTCACTCGATGAGAATCCGAATCCAATTATCGCTTCTAACAATAACCCAATACGATACCAGAAGTGATTACACAAAACCTGATTGACTCTTCATTTGTTTGGAAAAGAGCCAAGCATATACTTCTGACGAGGGTTTCCGTCTCAAGTCTGGCTCGCAGGACGTCGCTTAGTCAATTGCGAGAAAAGTTTTCCACCTGCCTGTCACATACGGTTTGTCACACTATATATTAAAATAAGGTTGATCATACTAACAATAAGGTTGTATAGTTTAAAAGGAGGGCTCTCCTGACTGCATTTGGTTGGTTTATAGAAAAGATTGCTGGAATGTGTAATGTGAATGCTCTGCTAACTGTTTTTTAAGCATTTGGAAGTATTAAAACCCCCTAGGATAATTAATGTAAGACCTGTTAATTAATGTGTAAAGATGGCTATTGTCCTTGGGCTACCTTAGCTGTTCGTGTTTAGTGATCTGTGGTATTATGACTCCTCAAGTCACTATTAAACCATGAGAACCATGCCCAGGCAGACTAGTGTGACATTGTGGATGAGAACCAAAACTAGACTCCTATAACCTCCTTTTTCATCCTTTAAATTGCAGAATTAACTGACTGTTCTAGTAATCGTTCTTGAGCACCTGAACATGTGCACCCTAAATAATAAGAATAATACCCTGTAACATATGAATAGTCCATCCTGTGCATGTAGGATATGCACATGAGGTCCAATAAAATCACTAACCAGAATACCAGGTGTTATTAAAGCCTCTACAGGTTGATATATATGAATGTTACAGTGTGCAGGAGTATGATTCAATTCCATACGAAAATACAAAACATCTGATAGGATTTCCTTATACCTCATAGGCAAACAACCATTGTCCCTTCTATAGATGAGCAGAATAAGTGCTTGGTTCTCTACACTAAATAAAGACAAAGTATAGTACTTATTGCTGACAAAATAGGATTTAAATCGCGGTTCAATTGCTTGACATTCAGCTGGTCACAGAATTGTAGAGTGCATAATCATAAGTGATGTTGCGAGCCAGTAGAAGTGCTCTCCTACAAAAGCCTGATCTAGCATATCTCTTACCTTTATTTAGTTGGGATCATCAAGGTAGTTTTGGGCTAGCATACTGATTTTCACATGAGTTAGTTGAGGCCAACAAGAAGACCTAAACCTGGTTAGGTACAGCTAGGTGATTTCTGTTGTAAAACTGTTTGTAATTTGTGACACTGAGAGAGGTATGCTCCCGTAACTGTGCTCGCTTATCATATCATTAGCCCTGCTTGGGTGTAACAGTCATGTAGGAATGTCTACGGCTGGGAGGTGAATCCATCCTTTGGCAACTTGTTTGACAGCCCTTGTCTTTTAAATGATAGGTATTGCGGTCCGGAGCCCATTTTGCATGCTGCTATGTAATTTATATTATGGTTAGAGATGAACTATATCAATGTGCTTAATCATTTGAGATGTTATAACTGGAATGTAATAGTTGATTTACGCTTCTTATATTCTTTCACGGTTACTAGTCTAGAATTGCATTACTGTTCACGCAATTATTAAGTTGGAACTTGGCACCAAAGCTGCTTATGAGAGCTAAGATTTAGGTTTGTGTGCCAGTTGGGCTGCCAGACCTAGTTAAGTGAATTTGGTTCTGTTATGAAAGCGAAGTTTTCATGAGCCCATTGTGATCTGGTTTTGAGAGTGCATTAGAGTTTGTCTATGTGAGAATCATTAGAAAGTTGTATGTGTATGTATGTGAGAGCTCAATACGTTATAGAAGAAAGCGACAACTAGTGACTAAGACTTTAGTTGGTGTACGTCAATCCAGACTGTTGGGTCGTAACCCTTCATAGTCACATGATCCAGAATGTTGGATCAACACGTTATATGTTGTCAGTCATTGTACCCAATGTGCTCAACCAATGAAGTCTATAAAACAAACACCTCAAAATGGCTGACCATAGCATCTGTCTGATTATGACATTCACCCTATATTTTGATCAACCAATTAGGATGCCTTCTATATCGAGCACAGTGTTGAAAAAATTGGCATCGGTAAAAAATTGGCAGAGGGTACAGAAAATATCTTCTCGGAAACATCGGCAAAAAAAATTGGCAAACTGCGGCTCGGATGGTACCGATGAAAAACCAACGATACCAATTTCATATCCCATGACGTTATTCAAGTTTCGATTGGACTCATGTAACAAATATGGGTGTTCCTGACAATCAGAGAACCTAGGGCTGCATGGCCTTGGCAAGCTCAAGATTAGCATGACATCTCCCCCTAAACACAGGGATAAGCGAAGGATGACCTTCTAATTGTTGGTTGGCAAAATGATCCAGCAGCAGTAGATGCACCGAATAAAATTGTGTCTATAAATGTTAAAAGCCATATACTGCAGCAACTACTTGTAACAAATTAACGTCATCAAATAAGGAAGATATTAGGCCATAGAGCAGCATCATTGAAATTGTAACACCACCCAACAGCCCAACATGGTCTCAATGGGTGACGCAGATATATAATCTCCTTAAACTATGGATTCTAACTACATCATAGAGGAAGTTATTAGTTTGGTGCAAAAATCGCTAGGGGTCATCAACTCGGAAAGCTCAGGAGAAAATTAGCAAAAACTGGGAAATCATAAACTCGGAAAACCCAGGATAAATCAAAGAGTTTTGCAACTCAGTGAAAAGTTAAAACATTGTACTGTATGCCAATAGACCAACATGACCTGAATGCTGGATATATATACAGTTTACCTCAAAGAACTATGGAATATAATGACAGAGAAGCCAGATCACCAAATAACTTCTGTTTCCCAAATTTCCACTCAAATCAAGAACTTATACAGCATGAAAATAACCTAGTTTAAACTTTGACCTTTATATTGAGGTCTTGAGATTCTATGAACTATTTTATTAGCTTCAGTAACTCGTTGAGCTTCTCAGATGTAAGTACCTGCTGGAGAGAGATGTTCTTAGTTATAGTGTAGTGGACTATCAGATTTCCAAAACTACTAATAAAATAGAGCTGGTACAGACACATGGAAAGCCAAAATATAAGGATGTACCTGATATTGACTCCTCCATTGAAAGCATAGCGTACGACATTGTCACGAACCCACATGTCAGCAGCTTCAGAAGATGAACTGAGAGTTTCCAGCAAGTCATTAGTAATGCCGACCATGACTTGAATATCAGAGCCGATCAGAGCCTCCAAGACCTTGGGATCTGCATCAAAGAGCTTCACTTTCATAATGTGATTGGCCTGTAGCAGCTTCACAACAATAGAGGGAGCCAGTCTTTGTGATGACAGAATTCCCCAGTTCACACCAATGTCACCCAACACACCAAAGCTGGATGCCCAGATTATCCATGTGAATGATACCAGTGTTCTTGCATTGTAATAAAACATCTTCATATGCTCTGTATGCCACAATGTCAATGTGCAAACTGCATTTCATGCTGTCTGTGAGGAAGACAGGGTATATGCTATAGCGTAAGATGTTTGGAGAGACCCACATTGCTGTGAATATCAGGTATGATATCCCCATCTGAATGAAACTGACCCACAAGCTTCCATTGGGACTTGGGCATGGTTCACTGTGACCCACAGTAAGCATAGTTTTATTACGTTCTATGATTGAAGGTGAAACTTTACAAACTTCCATGGGATCTGGAAATAGTTTTAAAAATGACACACTAACCATAGATTTATTATTTTTTAACTGTATGATTTAAGGTGATACTTTACACGAGGAACTACATCTGTTCATCAATTTGTCAAGAAGCATGGCCTACAATTCAATTGCTCTAAGCCTATCACTTCTTCCACCTGTCAAATAAATTGTTTCCTGTTTGTTTAGTTGACTATGGTTCTAATAAATATACTATTGTTTGATGTAAAAAGACAAAACAAAACAAAAAATATGGAAAGTTGTGACCCCATTTTCTAACTACAAATTGAAATCGGATTACCATAGTGACCACCTCTGCTTATTGGAATCAAAAAGGGGGCGGGTTAACCCAATACGATACCAGAAGTGATTACACAAAACCTCATTGACTCTTCATTTGTTTGGAAAAGAGCCAAGCATATACTTGTGACGAGGGTTTCCGTCTCAAGTCTGGCTCGCAGGACGTCGCTTAGTCAATTGCGAGAAAAGTTTTCCACCTGCCTGTCACATATGGTTTGTCACACTATATATTAAAATAAGGTTGATCATACTAACAATAAGGTTGTATAGTTTAAAAGGAGGGCTCTCCTGACTGCATTTGGTTGGTTTATAGAAAAGATTGCTGGAATGTGTAATGTGAATGCTCTGCTAACTGTTTTTTAAGCATTTGGAAGTATTAAAACCCCATAGGATAATTAATGTAAGACCTGTTAATTAATGTGTAAAGATGGCTATTGTCCTTGGGCTACCTTAGCTGTTCGTGTTTAGTGATCTGTGGTATTATGACTCCTCAAGTCACTATTAAACCATGAGAACCATGCCCAGGCAGACTAGTGTGACATTGTGGATGAGAACCAAAACTAGACTCCTATAACCTCCTTTTTCATCCTTTAAATTGCAGAATTAACTGACTGTTCTAGTAATCTTTCTTGAGCACCTGAAGATGTGCACCCTAAATAATAAGAATAATACCCTGTAACATATGAATAGTCCATCCTGTGCATGTAGGATATGCACATGAGGTCCAATAAAATCACTAACCAGAATACCAGGTGTTATTAAAGCCTCTACAGGTTGATATATATGAATGTTACAGTGTGCAGGAGTATGATTCAATTCCATACGAAAATACAAAACATCTGATAGGATTTCCTTATACCTCATAGGCAAACAACCATTGTCCCTTCTATAGATGAGCAGAATAAGTGCTTGGTTCTCTACACTAAATAAAGACAAAGTATAGTACTTATTGCTGACAAAATAGGATTTAAATCGCGGTTCAATTGCTTGACATTCAGCTGGTCACAGAATTGTAGAGTGCATAATCATAAGTGATGTTGCGAGCCTCATTGCTCAAAGTCTAAGGGTCTTGCGAGCCATAATCACAGCCATGTATGGCATATCTTGTGATTATGGCATTTTATGAGGTCAATTCTTGTGAAGACATTTCGGTTTATAATAAATTTTGAACCTCAACAGAGTTTTGGCAAGACCTGGCTGAGCTAGGACATCAACAACACAGCTGATATGAATGACATAATCTAGCCTCAAGAGGGAGCCTCTTTTGTTTCATCACTCTAACAATCTATGAAGTGGTGGAAAGCATAAAAACTTCCCCTTGAATATGACACCTAAACTGAGTACAAATCCTAAATGATGCAGCCCTTGGTGCATGTCTCTCAAAGTATCGATATTTCAAATGTTGAAAGCTCTTGTGCCCATTTGATATGCATTCGATTGCAGTTCCCCTGAAGAAAGAATCTTATAAAGGTGAGGTCATGGCCAATATGTTAGCCATATCCATTGGAGTTGCCATTGCTTGACAACTTTAGTGTGATCAGTCCCACCATGATTCACATGGGCTTCTACTCAACACTGGCTGTTGCTATTGTAAGAGTCTTCAAGCTCGTTGAACCCATAGTATTGATAAGTGTATTCTTTGGGTCTCTGGTTTTCAAATTCTGCCTATGTTTTCCTCTCAGTATCATTATTTCAAATGCTGAAAGCTCTAATTCCCATTGCTGTGTATTTGATTGTGGTTTCCCTGAAGAAAGAAGCTTATAAAGGTGAGCCCGAGGCCAATATGTTGGCCATATCCATTGGAGTTACTATTTCAGCTTATGGGGAGGCCAAGATGTATGCATGGGAGGTGATTCTCCAGTTAAGTGCAGTTGCATGTGAGACTACCCAATTGGTTCTCATACAAATTCCACGAACATCAAAAGGGATTAAGTTGAATCCCATCACATCTTTGTTGCTCCTTGTTGCCTTGTTTTTCTCAGCACCCCCTGGGCCTTAGTAGAATACCCATTTATGATAATCAGGGCCTCTTCCTTTGATTTGGATTACATGACATTTCTGCTTGTGCCTTGGCTCTTAATCTTGCAGTGTTTCTTCTGATAGGAAAGACTTCAGCCTTGACTATGAATGTTGCTGGTCTTGTCAAGGACTGGCTGCTCATAACATAATCTTTGTCTGTAATAAATGAAAAGGTTACATTCATAAACTTGAGTGGGTGTGGACTGGCTTTTCTGGCTGTCTGTTACTATAATCATTTGAAACTTCAAGCTCTCAAGTCCAATGACAACCAACCAAAGTACCTCAGCAGTGCAGCTGATGCCAATGATGAAGGAGAAGGTTTGATAATGACAAGTGGGAGATTCTCAATCAGAGATTCAGAACCAGTAGAGAAAAATCAAACTCAAGCTTCAGGATTAGGTATTTAGATCATTAATATTGTCTTGTGCTAGAGATTACTGTTCTTGGATTGGCTCCTCTATGCCCAGATCTATTTGCAGGGAACAGGCCAATCATTCACAGTGAAGAAGATAATGACAAGATTAGTGTATAATGATGGACAGGATGGTGCCATGGTGCCAACCTAAATCTCAAGTAAGGAGACATCTGTTCATCAATTTGTCAAGAAGCATGGCCTACAATTCAATTTCTCTAAGCCTATCACTTCTTCCACCTGTCAAATAAATTGTTTCCTGTTTGTTTAGTTGACTATGGTTCTAATAAATATACTATTGTTTGATGTAAAAAGACAAAACAAAACAAAAAATATGGAAAGTTGTGACCCCATTTTCTAACTACAAATTGAAATCGGATTACCATAGTGACCACCTCTGCTGATTGGAATCAAAAAGGGGGTGGGTTATGCACAATCCTCCGTATCATTTGCTATTACCAGAGATAATTAAAGCCACCTTAAACTCAAGTCTTAACTATGCTGATAGGGTGTTTGGGGAGGGGGATCCCTTACCAACCCACTATAATCTGCACAAAAGCATCCTAAGAACATATGCAAAATCAACCCTTCAATGAAATGATCCAAGAATATAGGTACTCAAACATTGATTTTATCAAAGAAAAATACAAGACAGAAAGAAAAGATCATAACAAGGATTAGAAGAGTCTAAGAACAGTGCTCACTGTCTACAGAGCCAAGACGAATGCAGAAGAGTTCTTCCTTCAGTTCCCCATCTGAGAAATCAGTTGCATGCCAGACCCAAGTTTTATCACTACCTGCGTGCTCCTGAAGTGACATTGGGGAATGAACTGCAAGGCAAAAAAAAAAAAAAAACAATATAATCCAGATAATAAGGATCAACACAAATTCTCGGCACAGAAAGCCTCTTAAAACTTGGACGTAAGATAAGCTATTACAATCTCAGGGGGGAAATTACACAAAAAAAAAACAAACAAACAAATTTACATACTTAAATGGTTTGCACATATTTTCAATGTCTTGGATTGCCTCATGACCAGCCGAACCTTTGTAGTATCCTTGTGCTTGAGAAACTTTACTGTTCCTACACCACGCTCCTTCCATTGATTCCCATCCTTGTCAAACCTGTACAGCTTCGCCTTCCTACAGGGTCAAACATATAAAAGAGAATGGGAATATTAATAAACAATGAAACTGCATTAGGATCATTTTAAGAGCCCATGACATCCATTAGAAGTAACGTCCGCAATATCCCACCATATCAAATGCATTCAAAGATAAATTACCAACGACCTATTAAAAACACAAGAGATATTCCTTAACATTACCGAAAAGGATCCCACAAAAAAGCTCAATAATAACATCAAACATGTAAGAATACAAATCATCAACTATTTAATAACAAAAGAATGCTCATCCCATACATCCCCATAAAGTACAGAAATGATCAACAGCCTGTTCAAAACATCATAGAAAGTCAACGAAAACAGTTGACAGAAGACCAAAACAGACATATGCCTGAATCATACCACCTCACAACATAAAAAGACAAATCACCCTAATGCCAATAACCAAAAGACAGATTATCAAATAGGCCCAATTCAGTATTCAATGGCTAATCCAAAAACCAAAAAATACGAAACCCCATATGCTTAACAATAACAAATGACCATCACACCCCCCACTAAACCAGAATAACAGAGAAACCATCATAGATTCTTCAAAGACATTGAAAAAAGGATGGCCTATAGTTCAACAAAATATAAAAAGACTCGTCAAAATACAAAACCCCCAATGATAACAAATAAACCATCAAATGCATCCCCGAAAAAATCTTCATCGGCAGCCTATCAACATAGGAAAACAATTATTACAGACCATAATGAGATAAAAAAATGCTGATCAAAATATCAATGGGACATCAAAACAACAAGAAACTCACAAAATACACAGAAAAGCAAAACCCTAATTACCCGATAAAACAAACCATAGCCCGCTAAATGCATCTACCATAGAGTTTCTTCAACACCCCATTGAAATGACAAATCCGATCATCATCAACTGGCGAACAAAACATCGAGAACCCGATAAAAACAGATCTTACTAAAAAGGAGAAAATTAGAAGTAAATAACTGCCCAAATGCATCTTCCTTATAGTCAAGGTCCCATTTATGTGCACAGGAAAAGGGCCACCGAAGAGGCCATGAAAACAACTTTCAACTGAGAAAACAAAATCATGAAATAGCCATGGATTAAGAAATTTACATGTCAAGAAGGACATCCTCCTCTTCTTCGCCCGTGGTGACAGTAACCTCCTCAAGCTTAACAATGGGTGCAACCTGAGCTCCAGTGTCCTCTTCCTTTCCGGCATCATCCTCGTTCTCTCTCGAATCGTCATCTACTGCCCGTGTAAGAACAGGATCCTCCTGAGTTCCAGCCATCCCAATACCATATAGTGCACAGAGGGAGGGCTTGAATGAAATCGATGGATCCAAAATATGCCAGAAACTCGCCCAATATCAGACACGAATGCGAAACCCCGAGGATTTTGGACAAAGGATTTAACTGTGCAAAAATGCTTCGAAGGCAAAGGGCAAAGAGGTCGACGGAGAGAAAACACTCTATATAAGGGTTTTTGAGTTCGATGGAGAGAAAACACTCTATATAAGGGTTTTGAAGAGGGAAGGCCGGTAGCTGTTAAAGATTGAGAGTAAAAGTAGCATCGTTAAAGATACTATAATAAATTATTACAGGGATGGTTGGGGGGTTTCAAAGGGAGAGAAGGCCATGGAATAACCCCTAAATCATCTCCAACATGATAGGCCTACTTCATTCATGTTGTCATGTTGGGACCAGAGGTTGTTGTGCGTTTTTTGTTTTCGCAATTTTGAACTCTTTCCTCGGTGATATATTATTGTGTTTATTGTAATAATAATGGGATGGGGTTGAGGGGTTTGTAAATGAGATAAATATGGAAAAGTAATTAGAAATATTGGTTTTAAATTATTATAATAAGTATTGTTGTGGTTGATCCATGATAAGTTGTAGGGTAGTTGGTTTGTATGGGGTTTAGTTGTTACGAGGTCTTAAGTTCAAATGTCATGGGGAGGGGTTGAGAATGGAAGTCATTTTGGGGGCATCAAAACTATTCTAAGGGGCATCTTCCACTGAGCTTTACACAATCCTCGATGTTGAGGATGAAAATAATATGAATATGCCAAGCTCACTCTACAGCCTAGTATGGTTACAGCCATGTTTGTCCATCATTCCAAGGGGCATCTTCCACTGAGCTTTACACAATCCTCAATGTTGAGGATGAAAATAATATGAATATGCCAAGCTCACTCTACAGCCTAGTATGGTTACAGCAATGTTTGTCCATCATCAAAGTTGAAATTTTGCTAGTGTCTGCCAAAATAAATTTAAAAAGAAAAAATACAAAAAAAAAAATACAAAACATTTAAATAATGTTTGCTCATAAAAAATAATTGCCAATGAAGAAATTGGATCCCTCTCCGCTCATATTATATCTATATTTAAGATGGGTCTATGCTAGTGGATAACACAAAAATCACAAAGTGAAGAAGAGTTTAAATCAAGTCAAAGCAAAACTTTGGGACTAGCGCAATTCATCTAACTTCTATTGAAATGCGGTATTTATACGTGTAATGTGATCTAGATATATATATATATATATATATATATATAGATATATATATATATATATATATATATATATATATATATATATATATATATATAGTGTAATTGCTATTATGTTGTTAAATGGTTGTTTAATTAATGTTGGTTATTCGATGGCAAGATGGTTTTGTAACTCTTAATGATGTAATTGTTCATCTTCTTGGTTGTAGTGTGCCATGTTGTTGACATACAAATATTGTAATGGAGCCAAAAGAAAATGACAGTAAAGCATAGTTGGAAGTTATAAGTTTATCCTCCTGGAAAAGCAAAATTGTGGAGTTAAAGAACCACTTCTAGGAAATCAATTTCCATCACATCCATAGGGAGCTAAATACAACTGTAGATTCTCTCTAAAAAAGAATTATTTGTCTGGAGACAGGTTACATATATTATGATGAATTAGTTGGCAACCCAGTTCAAAGTTCTCATTCGATGCCCATATACTAATATGGATCAGCTTTAAGTCAAATTTTCAATTAGTTATCAACTAGCTTACTATAAATTTCAAGTGAGTCTACATTCAGCTTTCAATTAGCCTCAAATACAATGTCTTTCTTTTTCTCTTGACAGGGGCCTCTTCATGGTTGTATAATACACTTTCGGGAATTTTTTGTTACAGGCTAATGTCATTTCTAGTCACTGTCTTCATTTTTCTCATAGTAGGGCCCTCTTCGTGGTTGTATAATACACTTTCTACAATTTTTGGTTGCATGCTATTGTCATTTCTAGTCAGTCTTATAATTTGCAGAAGAAAAAAAAATTGTAAAACCCTGGTTTTACAACAACTTCTTTTTCTCTTCTTCTGGCAACCCATTGTAATGATAGAAGTTACAATATTTTTGTCAATGTTTGTGCTTTTTTTCTTCCTCGTGAATAACAAAAGGGTCCTTTTTTTCTATAGTAATAAGAAGAAGAAGAATAAGAAGAAAGATATTGTAATGGTTATGTCATGGTTGTCATTCCTAAATATAAGCAGATATAGGATAAGCATGCATGCATATTAGAACTTGGTGCGCATGGATGGAATTCAATGTGCCAAATGATGTAGATGTTTCATAAGCATGGGGTGTGACATTTCAACCCTAGTTATCAATAGTGATGAGAGGCCACCAAGGACAATACCCCTTGGACCCTATGATAAGTGTTGCACATTTTGGTGTTAGGAGTGGAAGGGTAAGCTTGGTTCGAGGAGGTTGGTTATGGGATGTTTTTTGGTGCACATGAGGTTGTGCATCAACTACCATGGCTACACTTGAATTAGTGGGTCTTTACAAAAATAAAGTGGGAGAGTTAAGTTTTGTGAACAAAAGTAGCGTATGGGTGATATTTGCATTGATCACTTGTGTTAGGAACCTTTTTAGGCAAGTTAACTAATACTTGGAAGGTGTGAACCATGTAATTTAAATAATTCAATAGTGTCCTCCTTCCTTCAAATGAAGCAACAAAGCCAAGAACGTGACTATCAAATAAATATTAGCCCCCTATTGAGCCCTTGTTGCACATTTACAAATTGCTCAGACATTGATGTCATGGTGTTTCACACTAAGTATATCTAAGATTACATGTGATAGTATATGCCTCATTTTAGTACTAACAACTTCATTAGTTTTGTTCTTATATATTACATACTTTTTTCATTTGTGGTTGTTATGTATGTGATGTTTATAATAATTACAAAACTAACTATGTGAAAGCATCCCTAACATAAATTTTCATTTGGCACTAATAATATTTTCCTTACAACCCCCTTCCTTCATTGGCGGTGGGAAGGAAGCTGATCCTTCCTTCCCCCCACACCCCCCTTCCTTCCTTTGGAAAGAGAGGTAAGAGCAAGAGTTGGAAAGATGCCGGAAAGAATGCCTACCTTTGGTAGTTGTGTTGTCGTATCGAGAGAAAGAAAGTCAGTTACCTGTCGTCCTCCCTTCGGTAGATGAATGCCTACCTTTGGTAGTTACCTTCGGTAGGAGAGAAAGAAAGTCGGTTACCTACGCTTCGCTTCGGTTGCCGTATCGAGAGAAAGAAAGTCGGTTACCTACGCTTTGCTTCGGTTTGGTAGGAGAGAAAGTCGGTATGAGTACTTTGGGTGTTGTTGGTTGTTCTTTTTTTTCGAACAACTGTTACTTGTTTGAAGAAAGAAGTCTATCTTACTCTGAAAGAGGTAAGGGGCGGCACCACAGGAGAACGGAACACTCTCCGGAGGAGCCATCAAAGGTACGAGTTCAAGAAAAAAGATAAGCGGTAAGCGATCATAGGGCGAGGATAGGGGAAGGCACGCTTGAGGGCCGTCTGGGCGAGGGTGGGGTACGGGTAGGGAGAGGGGGGAAAGGACAGGGGAATAAGAGAAAGGAGAAAAGAAAAAAGAATAAGAGAGAGGAAATAAGGGAAAGGAGAAAGCAATCGACATTAAATTCAACAACTAAAAAGAGGCTCTTTGAGCCATGGCTAGCTCTCAGAGAATTTCATTCTCTTCGAGCTCTATACATATTATACTCGTCTAGACATATGATACTCGCATCTCTACGTTTCACTTCTTTACTCTCTTCTCTACCGAGATAAAGATCTAGATCTAGTATAACTTAGCCATTCCAATAGCCAATAGTCTTTAGTCCTATTTAGTACCCTTCTAGTAGTCCCCTTGGCATAGTAGGTAGATATTGATTCCTTGCCCATGCATGAAGTTCCATAGCAAGAGATTAGAACCACTTCACCATTGACCTTAGCATATGGAAGGATATGGTTTCCATTAGCGGTGTCTCGCTTTTATGGATCTTTTTATCCATTTGCGTAGGCTTATCTCATAAAAGCTCACCTTTCTCTCCCATGAGGATTTTCCTCATAGAAGATTGCCTTTCTCTCCTGCACAACTTTTATGTTTTTCTCAATGGATATTTATCTCCAATCCATCCAACTTATCTAGAATTAAATCGAGAAGCTTTACCATGAAAGAATTATCCTTTCCCATTCACCAATGTGATTTGGCAAGAATCTCATCTCTTGGTGTCTCGCTTTTCCAAGTGATTAATTTATTAATAATGTATTTACTTTTTATATTACACATCATACCTAACTTTTCTCAGCTTAGGTTTGCAAAGTTTGACACACAAGGGAGGGGTGTTACATTTTGGATCCCTCTCTTTCCTTAAGATCCCTCCAACTGCAGCTAGAGTTCTTAGATGACTGTAAGGAGGAAGCCCCTATTGGAAAGGGACAGACAGTTTGAAGGTGTCTATCTTGTTGGTAATTCCTATATCGAAAAGTTGTATTTTCATAGTCCAGGGGTTGGGAATACATAATTCCCATCCACTTGAGCTCAATTTTATCTCGCAAAACTTCATTGGGATCTACCTAAACACATATGCAAACATAGGTGAAAATGCCTTTCAAAAGTCTTTCCCTGTCTACTTTGACGAATCTTCCAATAAAATTGCCCACTTTTTCTAAGAGATCTAGATGGGTAAAGTGAATGGGAAAACTGGGAATCTTACCCATACTAGAGTAGTCATCGGCAACATAGTGAGAGGATTGAAGTTGGGAAACCATGGCTTCACTAGAAGACCAACTCATCCCCAAAACCATGGACCTTGGTCAAGGATTTTTTTCTTATCCTCAAGACATTTGAAGATCACCACAAAAAAACATGGGTCTACATCCACCCAAACCGGCGTTCATCCAATCCTATCATAATCGAACAGAAAAACGCTACTTTTTCAATAGAAAATGGGGAATAAAAGT
This sequence comes from Pinus tabuliformis, assembly GCA_031772625.1. Lineage (NCBI taxonomy): Eukaryota > Viridiplantae > Streptophyta > Pinopsida > Pinales > Pinaceae > Pinus > Pinus tabuliformis. Next base: position 60,300,810 of record CM062810.1, on the reverse strand, counting down.
ATCACCCAAGGATAATGACCATCGCATCAAGCGCTCAATCATAAGGGAGGAGCAATAATTTGACAATCACACGTCCTTGATTTCTGTTGATTTAACTCTGAACACTCACGTAATATTCTCTTGCTTGGCGAATTAAACACCACTGCATGGAATGGACGAGGATTGAGCCGAACCCTGGATGAAGCCCACTTCATTCTCATCTAAACACAAAACTATATATACATCAAAGCTATTACAATAGATTCTGACTGTCAACACCTCGAGGCTCTGTTTATATGTGGCTACCTTTTATGGTTACTATTGAATGTGTGATTGGCAATAGTAATGGCAACTTAGGGCTGCCAAATTTCCTTCGATTCCCTCACTACATCCTAACACAAATAGTTGTTCAATGCCTTGGTTGTCTTTCAAAACTGGTAGGCAGCGTCTTCTTTGATATTTCTCGATGGTTTTAATTCCACTACAATCACAACTTTCATTTACATAAACTTCGTGTTTTCGCACGAGCGACGATTGTTCCAAGGTGAAATGTCACTTGGATGGTTTCAATGTTGTTGACCCATCATAACTAACTAACGGATATGCCCATTACAATTTTATACCACCCCATTATCAATATCAATTATGCATGGGAACCAATTAAAGCAACTTTTCACATTAATTTTATATGAGCATGAGAACATGTGTTAACAAGCAGCCCATAAAGCCTCATTTTGAATGCCATAGTCACTTAGAAGGAATTCCTCTTGTAGTAGCATCCTCCCTACTAAACTTTGCTAGTGCTAACATTAGAACCACCATTACAACAAGATATCTTTCTAGTGTTGACAACACCATTATAGTAAGATACCTCAAGAGAGACAGAAAATTTAAAAAGTATGATAGTAATACGTATCCAGAAGATGGTATTGAAACTAGTAATTGTTCACGAATCCATAAGATTGTAAGGTCATTCTCATTATCATAATCATTGTCATCATCATCACCATCATCCTTGTCATTGTTATTGCCATCATTACATTATCATCATAATCACCATTCATGCCATCATCATCATCATTATGGACATTGTTTGCAATTGTTCATAATTGTAGATGTTGTAAGAAATATCATCAACCCAAAAAATGTGATCAGTGCTAGAAAAGGGTTGTTTAGGACACATTGATATACGTAAGAGAAATAACAACTCTATTTTTGACAGATGATCGATGATGATCATCATCGCCACCATTATCATCGTCATTGTCATTTTTATCATCCCCATCATCATCATTCATGTAATTTCTATCGACATTGTTGTAATCATGCATCATCATCATTCATGCCATTATTGTTTTTGATGATGACCTAGATGAAAATGAATGATCATGACACCAAAGATAATGCTTATGATTATGACAATGACAACATCTAAAATTGGGAAGATTCGCCAATGTCATTAGCATCGTCATCATCATAATCATTGCCATCATCATCATTGTCATTGTAACCACTATCGTCTTTATCATCATAATCACAATTCATGTCATCGCCATCATCTTCATTTTCATCATTGTCAATATTATTGACATTGTCATCAATTGTTCATAATTGTCAATGCCATAAGGAATATCATCAATGCAGAAAATATGATGAGTGTTGGAAAAGGGATGCAAAAGCGAACATAGAAATGGGGGCAACAATAGAAATAAAATTGGATGAAAAGTGGATACAACATAAGTAGATGCACAACAACATGAAAAACCTGACACAAAAGTGGATGCAAAAGTAGATGCAGTTGTCAATGCAAACTTGGATGCAAACATGAAGGCAAAATTGGAAGCAAACATGGGTCCAATGGTAGGTGTAAAACTTGGCACAAATTGTGGTGAAACAAATGTGGATGCAACAACGGAAACAAAAGTATATGAAAAAATGGATGAAACAAAAGTGGATGCAATAGGGGATGCAAACGTGGAAGCAAATGTGGTTGCAATGGTAGGCGCAAGATATGGTGCAACAAAAGTGGATGTAACAATAGACAAAAAATATGCAAAATAAGATGCAAAAATGGATGTAAAAGTGGAAGCAAACATTGATGCAACAGGCAAAACAAAATTGGATGCAAAAAATGGATATAATGTAAGTAGATGCAAAAGTAGATACAAAACGAGATGCAAAACCCAATGCATAAACCTGACATAAAAGTGGATGCAAAAATAGATGCAATATTTGATGCAAAAGAGGATGTGAACATGGATGCAAAATTGGAAGCAAACGTGGATACAACAGTGAGTGCAAAACATGGTGCAAATTGTGGCATAACAAAAGTGGATGTAATGATAGATGCAAAAAAAGAATCAAAGTATGATGCAAATGAAGATGTAAAAAGGGATGCAAAAAGTGAAATTTAAAATGGGTGCAACAGTGGATGCAAAATTGTGTGCAAAAGTGGATGCAATAGAAGTCGATGCAAAAGTAGATGCAAAACGAGACACAAAACCCGATGCAAATCCCGGTCCAAAATTGGATACAAAAAGGGATGCAAAAATAGATGTAGTAGTTGATGAAAACCTAGACGCAAATGAGGATGCAAACGTGGATGCAAAATTATAATCAAAAGTGGGTGCAAAAGGAGGTGCCAAACTAGGCGCTAATTGTGGCACAAAAATATTAGATGCAATAGTGGGTACAATAATAGATGCAAAAGAGGATGTAAATATGGATGCCAAACAAGAGGGCAAAGTGGATGCAACAAAAGTAGATGCAAAATTTTATGCAAAACTAGACACAAAACACGATGTAAAACTTGGCGCAAAAGGGATGCACAAATGGATGCAAAAAATGATTTAAAAAAGGATGCAAAAAAGGATGCGAAAGTCGATGCAAGTGTAGGTGCAAAAAGTGGATGCAAATGAGGATGCAAAAGTATATCAAACAAAATTAGGTGCCAAACTTGATGCAAAACCTGGAACAAAACCTGGTGTAAAGGATGACACAAAACTTGGCATAAAATTTGGTGCAAAACGTGGTGCAAAACCTATTGCAATACCTGGTGCTAAACTTGGTGTAAGATTTGGTGCAAAACTTGATGCAAATTTTGTGTCAAGTTTTGCACCATATTTGATAAATGGATGCAAATAACACCAAAAATGGGCTCTAGATGCAAAAAAAGAAGTAAAAAGGGACGCTAATCGCTGGTTTTGTTGTAGTGGGTGTAGGAGTTCCAGCAGTGGGTCGTATGGTAATGCCTTGACCGCGATTTCGCACAGAGACAAGTAAGATGACTCTGTTGGTAGCAAGGTTGTGACAGCTATAGTGAGTCTAGGAAGGTGCATGAGAGGTTCTAACACATGGAGGTTGAGATGATTGCACCCCTTGGCAACCTATAATAGTACTCAGATTGGAAGGGAACACACGAGCGAAGATGCATCACAAGCTGGAAATCAAGTTAGCTGGCAATCCAAAGTGATGGTTAAATCAACAACACATTTTAGAAAGATTCATACATACTCATACATAATAGTCCATACATGCATGCGTAAGAAAGCAAATACATATGCCATTTAGAGTAAACAAGATAGCTAGAATACAATAAAACATATGCATGAAACGTGTTGGCTCTTATTATATAAAGAAGTGTAAGTTCCAGTCATACAATACATCCATGTCGAACCACTAGCTCCAATAGTGGAACGTTATAGCCACATCCGCCTGTTCCTCCAAAGAGATGTACTAGATCTATGCAGTGGAGAAGCCAAGGCGCGTTACAATACTATCCAAGCTCTCTCCAAGATAGTCTTATTGGAAGCTTGGTTGACCAAGCCTATACAATGAGTTATGAGGGACTATTTATAGCAAAGGGTGGGGTGACCTTTGACATTCCCCTTTGTGATAGTTAAACTACCCTCATGACTTTTCATCTACTCTATGACTGTTACATCCAACTATCTACACTTGACTTACACTTGACAAGACATACATTACAATGCACATGTACTCATGTGAGACTACATGGATTGAGCAAGCCAAGAAAGACATCACTAAAACTCGGTCCGTTGTGATGAGACCAACTCTTTGACATGCTTGTGATGGTGAAGGTGGTGAGATGATGCCAAGCTTGGTCGTCCGTGATGGTGCACATGCACTCCATTGTGACCTCTTGCTGAAGCAAATACTTGCCTTCGTTGCATCCGAGTGCATTGGTATGGTTCCTCCATCTGAATTGTCTTCTAGCATGCACATGGTCTTTAGGTGCGGATGAACCGCCAACACACTGATGCATAGTGTCCATGCTGATTTTCCAGTGTGTGTTGGTGGTCATGCGCATCAACTGTCAACTACATGTTCAACTCTCGTCGGACTTGCTTCTTGTCTTCGCCTTGGTGAGTGTGCTGAATGGGTTAGATCACATGCATGCGCACAATGACATGCATGTTGTTGAATCCCTTGCATGCGATCAACAACACTGCTCACCATGTATACTTCGGGCCAGCTACTGGGATAGATCTACAACTTATACAGGCGTAGTTTCATCCATGAGTGCATGTTGCACCCACTGCTATTCCTGTTCCTGTTGCAACTCATTCGTCTATCTGTGCAGCTTCATGTTCTTCCTTGAGTTGTCGCTTCAACACATGCAACTCCTTCTTTGTTCCATTCTCTATCTTCGCGCGATCTTCATGTCGCACCGTCACTTGATAGCCTGAGTCTCCAAAGTTGCTTTCATCATTAGTGGATTTGCTTGAGCTCGCAACTTTGTTCTGCCTCTGTGTTGTCAACAACCTTCGTCTTACATTCGTTGCATTTATTATGCTACCTTCAACTGTTGTTCATGATGTTGGTCATTGTGATGTTGTTGTTGTTATATCTTGATGTCCTTCTCTACGAACAACTTGATCTCTCCGTGGGTAGGCAAGTTCATAGACACTTGATCGACTGCATCCCCAAGTACGCTTTGAACGGTGTCTTCATCTCTACTCTCCTAGAAACCATTGTACCTATATTGCTGAGAGGAAGATGAACACCTGCAATACTTGGAGACATGGCAACACTCATGGCAAGAAATCTGTTAGTGGAAAACCAAAATGAACTTGAGAACTAACATGCAACATACTTGTGTGACTGGTCATGAAGGTTGCGTAATTTCGGTCGGTACATCGGGAGACTGATTGCCAAAACTGTGCAAGGCACAGTCTGGGCTGCTAGGAGACTGACTAACTACTGGAACTATGCAATGCATAGTCCAGTTTGGCTGCTGACTGTTGGAATTGCGCAATGCACAATCTTAGCTGGCAATGGCTGCAGGCTCAGTGACTGCATTGCACAATTTTCTTGGCCAGCAATCACTGCCCCTCAGAAATGTGCAAAACAGTCTAGGAGGATAGTGCCTGGGAAGAAATGCGCATTTCTAGAGAGGAACACAAAGCCTTCCTTCCTTGGATTGCACAATGTTATCTTAGTGAAGGAAGAGTCCGGGCCGAGGTTGCCCAGACTTGCTGATGGGCAACTGAACGCGAATGTGAGTGCGAATGCATGGTGATACTGAGTGTAAGCATAAGTGAATGATCATGCATGCAAACGGTGAATGACAGATTCAGAAAATGGAACAACATGCATGTGGGTGAGGCGAGTCACCGAATCAGCAATTGTTCATGAAAATTAGTTTCATGCATGCGACAACAGTGAGATAGCAACGAAAACTAAAATGATGCTAGTACAAGATAATATGTATCAAAACAACAACAAGCATTCATTGAAATCAAGCAGACAACGTTCATACGAAGCGAAACGAAACACAAAAAGCGCTAGAAATGAAACACAAGACATGGGAACTGGGCTTACCCCAAAGCAACTGAGATGAATGTGCCGATAGCTCCTAGATGTGATGTGGGATGTCATGTGAGGAATGAGCTCTGCAGCGTCCAATTGATGAGTTTTGATAACATCGAGGTTGTGATGCGCATGCCAAAAATCTAGGGAAAACGACACTTGGTGGGAGGTTTCTGAAATGATCCTTGCATGTAACCTCCAACTGCCAAAAATAGATCCCTAAAACAAGGGATGCCTTTGCATGCTGCCTTGGGAGAAGCAACCCATGCATGCAAGTCTGTTTTTCTCGGTCCTGGAGGGAACCGGTCAACTCAGCTGCACATGCAAGAGACTGCTCGACTGCTGGGAGAAAATGCGCATTTCTGGCTGGGAGTTGGGTTGGCTGCCTAGGGGATTTGCGCAATTTCTAGGCAGAGCAGCTGATTGTTGCCCAGATTTGCACAAATTCTGGGCTGAGCAGCCCTGCTGGGGAAAATTGTGCAATTTTCACTGTGAGTGTTAACTGCCAGAATTGCACAATTCTAGAGCCCAACAGGCTGCTAGTCAGGATTGCGCAATTTCTAGAGGGAAGGCTAGTTTCCCTCCAGAATTAAGCAATTTCTTGGGGGAGCTGCTCAGCCTGCAGCTGGACCAAGTTCGAGTGATCAACTTGTGAGGGGAATGCATCGAGCTGTGATCGACAGGCTGCCTTTGTGTAAGAAAAACACTGAAGCTTGTGTACTTGATGAAGCAAGACATGTTGCTGTGAAGGTGGGAAGGGAGGCTCCAAAACAAAGCTAAGGAAAAATTTTGGAGGGTGGTTTTAGCCGCTACAACACCACCTAAAGGGATCACTTACCACCAACTCATTAATGGAGCCTAACCCTAAGATCGTCAAGGAGAATTGATTCATGATCTCTCAATAGTAAGGTGCTTTAATGAAGGGAACTCGACCGCTTGAGCTAACCCTCGAGGCCAGGTCTTTTGTTGTATTAAGTTTTGCAGTATGATATTTTATGTGAAATTACCATATACCTCTTATTATGGGTTAAATTATGTGTTCCCAAGAAGATTTCTATGTTAAATTTTTTTCTCTCTTGATGTAGGAGACCATCTACTTATGCATGTTGAAGGGATTGGTTGGTGGGAGAGATGGCAATTACATGATGAAAGAGCATTAAGCCATGAAATTTTAATAATGTTGTACATGTGATATTTGTTGTATGTATTTTCTTAATTGGGAGGTTAGTTGAATGCTCCCTCATTATAACTCACCCAACCCCTTAAGTTTGACTAAGGACGTGGGGTAATTAAGTTTTTAATCTTAACTTAACTTTAAAATCTATCTATGAGCCTACCAACCTAATATGCGTGTCTAGAATTTTCCCACAACAACAACTTCATCAAAATATGAGTTTAATGTGCAAAATCATGGCCCTTTAAAGTTAACCAATGGTTTTCTTCTCATTTGAGTTGCATGTCATGTCAACATGCCCATTCAATGAATACATCACCATAGACCATGAAGCATCATATTATCTATGTTATTGTGAGTATGAAGTGACACCTTGGCACTCCTGCGATGGTATTTAACCTTTGTTTTTATTGTTTACCCACTATTTACAAACACTATGATCGCTCCATAGCTCATAAAAGAGACGAGGATCTCAAGGCTTGGGAAAGCTCATTGTAAAGAGCCTAATAACCTAGGAATGGTATGCATGAAATTAATACCATCTCACTAGTAATAATATTTCTTTTCATTTCATTGCCAAAAAGCACAAATGTACCCATATCTCTCCCTATATCCTCTATGATTTATGGTGCATTGTGATATTTGGAGTTTAAAACCTCAACCATAAACTCATGTTCTTTTTACCAATTTACCTTAAGACTGAGCTTACATTCCAATCCAAAAAAGGAAACAATCCCTTCCCTTTTTTATACATGTATGCATACACCAAAGATGAGATTTTAGGCCAACCACCAATGAGGTTAGGAAAATTGGCCCAATCACTAATAAAGAAAAAAACCTTGCCCCAAACAGTTGAAAAGGTACTAATCTCATCCAAAACATTGACGAGGCAACAACTTTGGCCTAGAGCATCAACAAGTTTCTCTCGAGCCCGATTCATTGGTAAGGTGATTTCTCTAGCCCAATTCACCTAATGGGCATCCTTTGCTTCATAAAAAATTGTTTGTGCTACACTTTTGCAAGGCCTGGGTTCAACTTGAACAAGATAAATTTTACGATTAAATTCCCAAAGCTTGCGAGGTTCACACTCTAATGGTTTGAATACTTGTTAACTCAAATATGTGTTCAACCTTGGTATGTTTCTTTCATCTGGATATAACTTGGATTTGTAGGTCCTACATTGGATACTCGATTTCACTGCATACTAAATTTACCAAGGCCGGAAATATCAACTAGTAGTCCACCAGTACATTGTTAACTCAAACATTCCAACCTTAATCCTAATCTAGCTTACTCTTGTTGGCACCTAAATCCGTGAGTTCAGATAACTTATAGGCCTCGGTATTTTTCTATCCACTTTGATATAAATATCACCCTCGAATCTAAATACTATAGGATCTGAATATATTAACTATGTGGGGTCTACCCTAGATATTTCGCAATGCACTCCAAGCTTTGTATCTGGGTATTCGGTCCACCTCTGCACTTCTCACTCGACTTAACAACTGAACACTCTTTAAGTTGGATACACTTATTGGGTTTATCACCTTTTTCCTTATATTTTTGTCTCTTTTTTCCTTAATAGTCACATACTTTATACCTAATATCCCATCTTTTGATTCAGGTATGCCAAAATAGTTATGTCACTCTAATCCACTAAGTTTTGCTTGCCATTGAAAGGAGAATAGTTTTTTTTGGGTCTTCTAATGACAATATCCTAAGGAAAATGTCTACAAAATGACCTAACTGACCCAGGACGTTGTTACTCCATTGTTTTTGGGATGTTATGACTCTAATATTCCACTTAGTTGTTACTCTAACATACCCAACTACTGTTATTTTTCCATGTCGTTATTGCCAAAGTCTCGACGATGTTTCAAGTTGTTGTTACATATGTTGTTACTTAACATAGTCAACACAATTCATAGTGACAACAAGCATTCGAATCTACCTCAATGATGTGATCAATTTGGCCACGTGGTTATGATACCCAAATTTTTAGTCATTTTCTAATTGAGGCATTCATTCTTGAAACAACGTTATTTGTATTCAATATATTGTAATTAATTATTAAGAACCCTCAATTAACTTTATTTGAACAACTTGAGGATAGAGAGATTCTCATGATTGTTCATGTTTTGATTTGTTACCAAGGTTGGATCTAAGGGAAAAACCTATAAAAGGGGATCTCTCTGCCCCAAGAAGCAGGCTAGAATTATTTTTCTTAGACTATGCATTTGTATCTTGATATGGAGATCAAAAATAGGCTTAAAAATGAAACTGCTCTAAATCTCCCAAAACTAACGTCAAGTCGTATTGTTCGTTGTCCTGATTCCAACTATGCTTGAATCGCTTCAAACCAACATCGTATGCTCAAGTTATGATGTTATGAAGCTTTGGCCAAACAACTAAAAGAAAATGTAGATGGGTTGACTGGGTTGCTGGACTGGGTAGTCTGTATTGTTGACGTCATGTTGATTTCAACATGCCAACTAGGCATACAGGGGGGACAATTAGATCCCACCAAGTGTTGGTCTGTACAGGGGTGATTTGGTATCATTCTATTGGTTGAGGTTATTTTGGTGGCCCAATAGGAGGTTGCCACGTGGCTCAATCAGAGGCTACCATGTGGCGCCTCCTCGTTGGTCAAAATTATATGTATAGGTCGAATGCGGTCAGCGGGGGTTGAACCTGCAACCTTCCATGTACAAACTGGGTGCCCAACCACCAAGCCACAAGTGTCACTTGTTTATGGCAATAGTGAATGCCAGTATAAAGTTTACAGTTAACACATATGGGGGTAGGGGGTCGGGCATTAGCCCTGGTCCCTAGTCACAACATTGCACGAGACCACCATCCAGAAACTAGGGTGCTACTGGAGCAGGGTCTAGGACCCAGGTCCCCGGGCATATGGGGCTTCACATGGAGGCGTACGAGCCATGGGGTGCTACCGGGACAAGGGCGGGGATTCAACCTTAGCCCTCAGTACTATTGATTGAAAAATGACCACCGGTCAACAACCAAGTCTGACGAGGGCAGAAGGATAAGGCCCGACCCCAAATCACATGAATTTTGCGTAATCAAAGGCGAGCAGTGTGGGGCTAGCCCGATGGGGGTGGGAAGTTAGCCCGACCCCCAGCCACATGGGTGCCATGTGACCATTGACAAGCCAGAAAATTTAGCAATAGGCATCATTATGCAATTTAATGAGGCAACAAATTGCCCTTTTGTGGCGGGAATATCATCGGTCTCGGGTGAAATTTTTGCAAGAGGACTGTGTAAAGGGAAAATTTGTAGGACAATTAGTAGGTTTTGTCAATTTGCAGGACAAATAGCAGAGCTTGGCTTGAAGAAGCATAACTTGCTCAATGTTTAACCTTTTTGAGCTCATGAAGAGCCTAGATGGGGGTTTTTTAGTGCCCTGGACTTAATGGAAGCCTTTGTTTGCTGGTTTGAGCATTTTATGATGAAATTTTTGCATAATCAAGTCTTTTAGTGCTAGAGGCAGAGTCAGTTTTGAAGCAGTTTGGAGGCATTTTTTAGCATGGAGAGAGCCTAGTTAGAGATTTTCCAGCTTTCTAGTTTCATCTGCAGCAACTATTACTTTTGTAAAGCAACTATTTTAATTCTTTTATCAATGTGTTAAAGAGAGAACACTTTTCAATTCTTCATTATGGAGGAGTTGCATGTTTATGCTCTTGATTTTTGATGGAGTACAAGGACATATTCCGTGAGGGTCCTTTTTATGTTTAAATTTTCATGACTTGCTATAAGGAGTTGTATTTCTGAGTGAGAATTGTTTGTAGGAGAAACAAGGCACTCTATTGTCAACAAATTGTATGTACTCATTTGTTGTTGAAATCAATAGAGCGGTCTAGCTATTGGAGCAGGCCCAGAGACGTAGCCTAGGAGAGGTGAACTCTTTCATCAAATCCTGGTTTCTTCTCTTCATGTTTCCCTTTTTGAGTTGCATGTGAATGTACTTCTCTTTTAAAGTTCATGTGAAACTTAAACTCACCATATTAAAGAGGTTGTGAAACTTGTTTTACCTTTTAAGACCCATTTTGTTTACTTGCAAAGCATCAAAGGACAAACAGTTTTTGAGAGGAGAAGTTCTCCTCCATTTTCAGACCAATCTTTCTTTCACCATTAATTCTGGAGCTTTCATCCATGTTGCATTGAATTTAAATGGATATGATCTCTTTAGTGTGACTCCTTCAAATGCCAACATGATCGGCTAGTGGTTGGATACAAAAGTTGGGATGACATTTGATATAATCTTGATAGTGATTCCTAAGATAAATTGTTTGATTATGAAACGATCCAGCCTCTTAGAAATGCCTTCATCCCCAATGTGCCAATTCCTCTAAGTGGGGGGGATGGGGATTAGGATCACATATTGAAGGCCATGTGAATCCCACATCTCTAAAAAGAAAGATGAAAATGGATCTATGACTGCTATTTTTCCCCCAAATTTCTTCCTTCCCCAAAGAAAATTTAAGGTCTCCTGCAATGATCGTTTGTCCAGCACGAGGATGCTAGATTCTGATACCTGATCCCAGAATTTTCTCCTTCTAGAGTATGGTTCATAGATGTTTAGGATGCGAAATTTGTGCATCAACCCCGAAAGGTGACCTGTAACTAAAATCCTAGCAAATGATATGTATGCTTGAAGTGTAATGACCTTGGGGTTCCACATAACACCAAGGCCACCTAAATGTCCAATGGCATTAGAAGCACATACAAACCAATCCGGACAAATGGATAGTAAAAAATCCAAAGTTTTATCATGTGAACACATGGTCTCCTGAAGGAGGATTATAGTTGGGTTGTGCACCTTAATAAGACCACATTGAGATCATATTTTCTGGGCTGCTCCCAGGCCTCTAATGTTTATGGACATAGAATTCATGTAAGATCCCTAGTAACGAGATGGCCTGCTCTAAGGGACCATGAGGCAGTTAAATTCTCTTCTTAAAACTTCAAACTTAAAGGCATCAATTTCTCTTGTATTCCATTCGTAGGTCTCCAACCTGGCTTCGTGAAATTACAAACAAAAATATTTTTAAATTTAGGGGTTTTCTTTTTCTATTTAGGGTTGGCCTTCTAGGGAAGAGGTTTCTCCATGGCCTTGGATGTATGAAAAAAGGACTAAACAATCTAAAGGGGTTTGATATCTGAGGATGCGATTTTTGAAAGTGAGATTAGGTTCTGATTTGGGGATAAGTCCAAATAAGTCTCAACAGTCATGGGCTACATGTGACGAGGCCCTTGCCTTTGTGAGAAGGCAAAAGAATCCTCTTTCTGAGAAAAAGTATGGACAAACATATTAGGATGGTTCTTAGAACCTCTGGGAAATATACCCCCAATAGATGATGCCAGAGGAGGTTTTGGGGGATTATTCAGTGTCGGTGGGGATATGCCTGATACTAGGGACTCATGTAAAGAGGGCAAGGAACTTCCCCCTTTTGGTCCATAGCCCACATAGAACCACATTCATTTTGATCAAGCACTAGAGATGAAATTTATGGAGAATGCAGGTTACCTGGAGAAAGAGGTCGAGTTAAGGTAGTTCTTCCTGATGGAGCATAGCCCTTATCCTTTGACGAATTCCCACAAACTTCTTGATGACTAGTTTGGCCCCGGAAAGTGTGCATCTTTGGGCATGCTTATATAAGATGTCTTGTCTCATGGCATTATAAGTGCTACCCACCATTTTTTGGGTGATATCCCTAGGAGATTTTTTTTTCTCCAAGATGGTCCTCAACCAGTAGCCAATAGCCCCTTGCAGCCACCAACTGGCTCGTTGTGCCATTTTTGTGCCACCTGAGCCAGCCATGTAGTCCCTCACCCATCTGCCATGATTGTATGTTTGAAGGTGGGCCTCCCAAACATAAAGGTATGCCTTGTAATTTGGTAATTAAGTATTGTAGTTTTCTTATCGGTGGAAAGAATGGGTTAGGTCTATGCTCTTGTCCCCTATACCCCTTTTAGATATTAATCTTGGATTCTAGTCCCGTGGGATCTCTTTTACTGACCATTTGGCTTTAAGGATGGTATTATATGGGAAAATCCAAATGGATCTGAGAATGCCTCTAAGTCTTCATAAAACTATTAAAAATCATGCCCAAGGTTAAAAATCCCTTAAAAGATAAAAATTGTCATAAGAGGGACACCTTTAGCAGGGCGAAGAAACACTATCGGGCAGCCCAAAACCCGTGAAATCATGAATAAAACAGAGTATTGGAGGTGGAACAACGCAATACACAGTAGCCGTCAAATTTGGTCGATCAATGGTCCAGATCTGAGTGGCGGATCGCAATCGACAGTGACCTTCGGCCGAGATCGGTGGGATCCACATAGGGGATGTGACAACGATCACGGTTATCGACGCAAAGCTCATGAAAGTTGCGATGATGATTGGCGGAGTTAATCTGGACCGTCGATCAAGCACGCAGATCGACGGCCCATATTAACTCGTCGAATCGCTATCGGGGATTGCAGAAGTGCTTACAATAGCCCAGGGGTTATTGTGATGAGTGATTGCGATATCACAATTAGAGCAGCCTAACGGAGTGGGGTTATGGTACATGTATACATGAGATCAAATGGACCGGACCCGATAAATATTATAAGCCATATTACATGAATCTTGAGATCCGCGAAGCATCATTTTTTAATGTATTTTACAGTTTCATTTGTTAAATGAAATGCGAAGGGAAAGCTCCGATGCAATACGCCGAACCCGAAAGGGTACCTTAAGGCTAGCCGATATAGTTTCAAGTCCGGGAGAAAACCATTTACAATGCATTTGTCACAGTTTTAAACATTTATAAAATACAAAGGGACGGAGCCTTCCCGATATACGATGGTGATCGATAGGTGGACCCGATAGGTGATTAAACCATATTTAAAGGACTTTGAAGTCCGACATGTCATATTTTAGTGTATTTTCTCTATTAAAATGTGTTTTCTTTGTAAAAATAGAGCGCGTCCGTTACAGGTGTTTCAGAGGCTTGAAGCACTCTAGCACTGCAGAATGGGTGGCCACCTCCTCTCCATGCATTGAGCAATGATTGTATAATGCTGGAGAGGGATTCAAAGTTTTCAAGAGGCTAGGGAGACTGAGAGAGAGGACCATGAAAGGAACAAGCAGCGCATTTCTTGCTATAAAGCCATAGACATAGAGCATAATAGAGGCAGAGCAGTATTCAGGCAAATACCAGAGACAAAGTTTAGGACAAAGATCATTAGGATAGTTTGTGTACTCATAGAGAACCTGAGAGATTCAAGTAAGCTCTTATTATTTTATTTTTGTTTGTGTGGGAGGCTCAAATTGAGCTCACTATTGTAAACAAAAAACTTTTCTTGAAGACATAATAGAGAGGCCACCATTGAAGGCTGGACCAGGAGATGTAGCCCAGGAGTATTGGGTGAACTCCTTATTAAATTTGTTATGTCATGTGTTATCTATTATGTTTTGCTACTGCTTCATTGTCTGTGCATTTCGCAATCTTATCGATCCATTGCATATAATGACATAGACTAATCCATGCACAAAAGTCTGTAATACCTTATTAATTATCTTAGATCTCATTTTCAGATCAAGTGGTATCAGAGCTTTAGGTTGCTAAGGTTAGACAAGCTTGTGCTGGATTGTTTATGAATGCTTACTAGATCAAAGCTTAAATTAGGAGAAGGAAAATTGGTTGAATCTAACCCAGAAATTGGTAGAATCTATACTAGGAGGAAAATGGCAGAAGAAAACCCTTTGGAATCAGACTCTCAGTTCATGGATAGTTTCATGACCATGAGAGCCATGGTAGAAGAAATGTATAGAGAATTTAAGAAAGGTCGAAGTGAATATTCTTCTACTTCCAAACAAGACAAAGGAGCAGAAGAATCTCATATAGATGGCCATTCTGAAGGCAAAGGGAAAGGAAAAGAGGTTCCTCTGTCCACGCCTCCTGATAGCCCTGAAAATAAAAAGAAGAAAACATCTTTGATTAAATTAGATGTTAAATTTGATTTGCCTGTTTATGATGGAGAGTTAAATGCAGAGAAGTTAGATAACTGGATTAGGTAGATTGATGTGTATTGCAGGGTGAAAAATATTGATTCAGACAGAAGTAAGATTCAACTGGCTAGCCTACGCCTTGGAGGAACTGCCTTGGTATGGTGGGAAGGCAGGACACAAGCTGACTTGAAGAAGCATGGTAAAATTCTTTCTGTCTGGAGTGAATTTGTTTCTGCAATTAAAAAACAATTTTATCCACTAGCTTATATGCAACAAGCTATGATGAGTTGGCAAACTCTTCACCAATTAAAAGGGCAAAGTGTATAAAGCTACACCCAAGAGTTTATAAAAAGATATTTGATTCTAGGCATTTCTTTAGACTCACCTGAAACTTTGTTGAAGTATATAGGTGGTCTACATAGTTATTTGAGACATACCATTCTCATGTTTAACCCTACCAACATAGATGAGGTATCTGTCCAGGCTACCCATCTAGAGGCTAGGGGCAAGAATGTGAACCCAGAGATTGGGGGACCATCCAAACCTACTGCAAGAAAAAAAAAGGAAAAGAGGAAGTAGAAATGGAAAGAGAGGAAGGAAAAGATTGTACAAAAGGCCAAACCTTCATGCATTCACTGCAAGAAGGATGGACATGATGATGAGCATTGTTGGTCTTTGCATCCGAAGCTGAAACCCAAGAAGTTCGATGGCAAGAAGAAGAAGACTGTTGCTGCCATACAAAAAGATTTGGGGTCAGACTCAGGTGATGAAACGATAATCGCAACCACAGGTATGAAGGTAAAAATTCTGAAGCATCTACTAGTAATTCTGCCCAAACTATTGATAGTGAAGAAAATGAGAGAAGAAGACATGAGCTTTTTCATATTAGAGTTATTTCCAAGCATCAAAAGATTGATACTTTGTTTGATAGTGGCTCACAAGTAAATTTAATTTTTGAAGCAATTGTAAAGAAATTGGGACTACTAACCACACCTCACAAGAAGCCATATCCATTAGGTTGGGTATGTGATAAAGCAAAACTACAAGTGACTAGACAATGTAAACTTAGGTTTTCTTTTGGGTTAGCATTTGTGGATGAGGTTGAGGTAGATATTGTTCCCTTGGATATATGTGGAATTGCTTTAGGAAGTCCTTACTTGTATGATAGAAAAGCCATATTCTATAGAGCTGAAAATAAGTATCAACTTGTTAAAGATGGAATAGAATATATTGTAAGAGCTCACAAACTCAAGAATAATTATACTTTAAGTATGGGGGATTTTCGCAGTGCATTATATTAGATATCATTTTTGGGATTCAACTGCGTTAAGTAAGTCATTCAAAGTATGACCATTTCCATGAGAGGTAGTCGTAAAGTGACTAATTTCTCATGATTTTTGAATAGTTCACTTAGCACTCATTGCATCGGGTGATGCTCACAGGGGTGAAGAAGTGGGATTGAAACTAGTGAAATGTGGAGAACGAATCACATAGCATCAATCATCACTTCCGGGGCTTGCACCCGGTAACCAGGACTTCCCAGGAGGTCACCCATCCCAGAACTCCTCTGGCTCAAGCGCGCTTAACTGTGGAGTTTTTCCCCACAATCAAGCCCACTTAGCTTGCTACCCCATTTGCAAAACCTTAGCAAGTATTGTGCCTCATGAACCATTCAGGTAGAGATCCCTTGACTCTTTTTGAATTTAAGTATGGGGGATTTTCGCAGTGCATTATACTAGATATCATTTTTGGGATTCAACTGCGTTAAGTAAGTCATTCAAAGTATGACCATTTCCATGAGAGGTAGTCGTAAAGTGACTAATTTCTCATGATTTTTGAATAGTTCACTTAGCACTCATTGCATCGGGTGATGCTCACAGGGGTGAAGAAGTGGGATTGAAACTAGTGAAATGTGGAGAACGAATCACATAGCATCAATCATCACTTCCGGGGCTTGCACCCGGTAACCAGGACTTCCCAGGAGGTCACCCATCCCAGAACTCCTCTGGTTCAAGCGCGCTTAACTGTGGAGTTTTTCCCCACAATCAAGCCCACTTAGCTTGCTACCCCATTTGCAAAACCTTAGCAAGTATTGTGCCTCATGAACCATTCAGGTAGAGATCCCTTGACTCTTTTTGAATTTAAGTATGGGGGATTTTCGCAGTGCATTATATTAGATATCATTTTTGGGATTCAACTGCGTTAAGTAAGTCATTCAATGACTTACTTAACGCAGTTGAATCCCAAAAATGATATCTAATAATTATACTCTCATAAGCTCAGGGCAAATGAAAAGAAATGTAAATTCATGCAAGCAATTTTTACTGATGGTTGTAAAGGAAAAGAAACCTGATAAAACTAATGTATTCGAAGGCTGTGATGCTAAACAACAATCTGATTTAGAAAGAGTTGTTTCAGAACATGATATCTTATTTCAAGAACCTAAAGGTCTACCACCCAAAAGGGAAATTTTACATGATATTAATTTGCAGCAAGATGCTCCATTGTCTAACATCGGAATGTACAGGTTATCTGCTTTAGAGAATGCATAAATCAAGAAGCAAGTATAGGAGCTACTCGAGAAAGGGTTCATAAGACTGAGCACATCACCATGCAGTTCTCCAATAGTGTTGGTGAGAAAGAAGGACGGTTCGTGGAAGATGTGCATTGACTATCGAGCACTGAATAAAATAATGATCAAGAATCGTTATCCCCTTCCTCGCGTTGATGATCTATTGGATCAGCTGAAAGAGGCTGTTTACTTTTCCAAGTTGGACCTATGTAGTGGTTACCATCAGGTCAGAGTA